>OY720638.1:67328605-67766590 GCA_963169105.1 Ceriagrion tenellum
GGCGACCTAACACCCCCTGCCACACGCTCATGCGGCGGCTCGCAGGGTAGTATGTAGACGTAGATTTAGATTCCTTGTGGTTTCGAAAGCTATTCCCCAAATCGGGTGAGGTCCGCACATTCGCCGGCCACGGCATATATTCGGCCGCGCACGGAATGGTCGGATGGGGCACGGGGGCTTTGAGGATTGAGTCACGGCGTGCGTCGAGAGGCAAGGAGGAGTGGGGGTGGATCGCAAACGAGGGAAGCGTGCGCGAGGTCAGTTTCCTTTCCCACTCTCGTCTCGGGCGAAGTGCCTCGGGCCTGAAAGGTGGCTGCGTGGAAGGCGGGTGGTGGATGGGACTTCGCGAGAGGGTCGACGACAAATTCTTGGGCAACACAATTTCTCATTTCGGAGTGATTTAGGTGAAAAAGGCCGACAGGTGCTGTCAATTCTGCAGTCTTTTTCACCTAAACCAGAAAGGGGGCTGCGTACCACGGCCGAAACACTTCCGCAGACGTCTTCAAGCTTTCATTTTACGACCCTGCTTTGCTAAAGGAAATCTGTTGGCTCAGCTTGCTCACTCTGAAATAAGGATTATTATTTAGAATACGTGTCGTAGCTATTTAGCGTACTTCTACCGCCGAAGAAACATGAAATTCTCTAAACTCAAGTGAACGCCATAACTTATGCGATGCATATTTCTTAAAAACTGTGCTCTTATGGTAAATCGGAATCCATCTTTAAGGAGGATTATCAAAATGTTGAATACTGTGTATGACGGCGTCACTGTTGACATTCTAATGAACCCCCGCAACGCATTTTCCACTGTGATATCAGTGGCACTGCTGTCCGGGGCCGGGAATGAAGAGAAAGGCGAAGATCTCTCCTAGGCTGCGGCAGAAGCAAGAACTAAAAGTGCGTTTTAGGCCGAGGTACACGGCCCCTTAAGGCCGGGCATTTGAGAATAAATCAGATTTCCGAGCTCAAAGAATTATGGGCTCAAGCAGAGGGGGCTACCTACATACCACATATTCAGATGGGTGGAATATTCAACATATACTCAGCCGGTTAGTTGGTTATTTGAAGCAAGCGGCCAACACACATCATTTACGCAAGGTGGAATAAGTGGGTGGCTTTGTTAGGATAGTACTCCCAGGAATGGAGAAATAGAAGTTGAGCATATTTTACTAGAGCCAACCTATTACCGGAGAAACGATCATGGACATAAGGTAAAGAATCTAGACCGCGGAAAGGACGGATTAACAATGTCATTTTTTTCAAGTACACTAAGGGGCCAAAATAGTTGAGATAGATAAATTTTTGAAACTCCCACTCCTACTAGGCATAGCAGACTCTCTACGTGCGTTTAATAACGTATTGTCATCATTAACTTCGCATCCCTGTGAAATGCCCGGCCTTAGTTTGTTTTCAGCATGATATATCAACTCACAGTATTATTCATTAATTGCATTAATATTACTAACCAAAGGTTGGATCTTAGCGAGAGTATTGCATGCTAATCGTCAAAGCAGAACTCTCCAAGATTCTGGTTTAAAAGCGCACTGTTATCCTGACAGCTCTTTGCTCTGCGCCTGGCGGCCAGAGGAGCTAAAGGGGACTGAATACCACGGCCGAAAACGTCCTTTTAGTTCTGGTTTCTGCCGCAACCAAGAATAAATCTCCACCTTCCCCTCAATTACCCGCCTCAGTCAACCGCACCACCGATTTCACGGAAGAAATGCGTGGAATGGGTTCACAAGAATGTTAGCTGCGGCGTTATAATGCGCACTTTGCAACATATCAATGATCCTACATGGGGATGAAGGATTCCCATCCACAATAAATGCAAACATTATTAGAAATATGCGCCGCGTGTGTCATGGGGTTCACCTGATTCTTGAAAAATTTACAGCACTTACAATCAACATTTATCCTTACTGCAGGAGCCAGCGCAATAATTTGCTTTGAATATTGTAACGGCCGTAAAATAAAGACGCGTAGACGCCAGTGGAAGCGTTTCCGGCCGTGGTGTACAGCCCCCTCAAGTGGCACTGTTTTGAGCTGGGACGAGTGCTGGTGTGGAACCACCCCGTGCCTTGTACGTCGTTGAACTAGACGGATGCTGGAACGAAACCCGGCGCCTGAATAAGGCTAATCCTAAGGAAAGGACCGAAAGGCTCCACAATCCAACGTCTTATTAGACTAAAAGAGTACGGTGATTCAAGAGCTCTGCACATAATATCCAAGTATGGATCGAGATTCCACTGACCACACTACCGAGATTCAAACCCGATCTCTTAGGATTTGACGCCAGTAGTTTATCCACGAAATCAATCCAATCCTTCAAAAGGAAATTGGAATACATGCCAAGAGGAAAAATGGTTATAGTGTTACCGCAAAAAAATGAACTTTCCTAAACTTTATTGAAAGCAGATCGTGGGACGGGAGGAGATATTTGAATGGAGTTTGAAATTTATATTCAATCGTGGGAACAGAGTAACGAGAGGCTTGGCATTAATAGTGGAAGATTAGGGTTGCAGTAAAAGAAGAAACAACACACTGCGAATCCTCTGATAAATCTCCACCTCCGACGGGGCTCGAACCCAGGTTCTCGAGGTTGGAAGCCTACATACCACCACAAAAACCCAATCTCCAATTGAGGAGGATCTGGCCAAAGGGCATTTATTCCAGATTTCCTAACACTTGAATATAGCATCTTTGAAGATCATTTTATAAACTGAGATGAAAATAAAGTAGTGTTTCCAAGCTACTTTTACTGTAATTCAGCCTCTCAAGTGGATATTGCAACGCAGGCTCTTATGGACATTACTCAGATTACAGCAGGAAAACGTTAATTTGAACGAGAGAGTATATTCAGGCTTTAGATTAAAACCGATAATAAAAAGCGGAAATTTATAGGAAGTTGTAAATTAAATAAAATATGGGCATCTAACAACGTATTTTATAATGTTATTGGTGAATTACTGCCATGATTAAAATCAAAATATGGTAGTACCACGCAAATGGTGCTGCAGTCGGATCCTATGACTGGAATAATGCGGTCATTAAATATGTATTCGAGGAATGATCAGCATATTTTGTATTTTACTTTGGATTTCAATTGGTAATCCATGTCATCAGTGGAGGCAGGATATTTTAACCTGAAAAAATAATAATATGTAACATTGTATTCGACTTGACTCTCATAGTCATGCCAGAACCGCCTTAACACTCAGGTTGAAAAACTGAAACGCAAGATGATTGTGCAAAAATTTCGCAAAAATCCGATTCACTCAATAAATAGGCTGTCACCATTTTCTAATGAAATAAAGATAAATTTTAATGATATTGCGATGGTGATTTAAGCCCATTAAATATAATGATTATAGTCTGAAACTACCATGAGCTAAAGCATAAGCCATTGTATTCTTTGGAATCATCCCGGTAGGAACAAAAATTATTACAGAAAATCAAGGTATAAAACAGGAGTCCCGTTTCCGGTAATCGGGATACGATGTAACATAAAACGAGGACAAAGTTATCGCTAATAAAATAATATTTTCAAGAGGAATTGCAGGTCGATACGAAGAACTTTAAATGGCAGAAACAGTAAACAAACCAAATTAAATTATATATATTAATGGTAACGCAGTTCCTATTGATTTGTATACCCAAGAGTTTTGATCAGCAAAACAAAAATAAATAAGACAAGAGTCATCAGGAACGAAATTTCTTACAAAATAAGAATGAAATCCATTAGGGAAGGCCTAGGTGTTCAGCCTAAAGCAGATAGGTTAGTAGAGTACAAAAATAGATGGAGAGAGCATCGTCTTTGAATGCCTAGGGAAAATTATCCCGAGCAAGCTTTGGAGTATAAACCCATGGGAAGAAGAACTCTCAGAAGACAAAGGACAAGATGGAAAATTAAAGCCGGAAATGGCTTAAAGGCTCAACCAGGAAAGTAAAGAAGAAGAATGCGATGGTAATATTTTGTTCATTATCTCTGCATCGTTTCTGAGCATGTTGGTTGGCTATTTGGAGAGGTAATTGACAGCTGATGTCAATTGCGCCATTAGGTCTAGGCGGAAATTTGTAGGGAAGAATTTATCTGCATGATACGTAAAAGGCCGTCATGATAGTCTCGTTAGTGTTGCTAACCTCCGGGAACAACTGGGGTGGGATACGTTTACAGATCGCCGACTACCTGTACATGTTAACTCAGTGGCCCTCTCAATTGGAATGGGTTGTCAGATGGACTCAGTATACATTGATTTTGCTAAAGCCTTCGACAAGGTTAACCATGGTTATGTTTTATGTAAACTTAAGTGTTTTGGAATTAGTGGTAACTTGCTGAAACTTTTCCAGTCCTACTTAAATAAAAGGTCCCAAACTGTGGCTGTTGAAAGTTGCCTGTCTTCACCTGTAAAAGTTACGTCTGGTGTCCCTCAGGGGTCAATTTTAGGGCCCCTGATTTTTTATATATTTATTAATGACTTGCCTGGCTGTTTGAAATCGGAATGTCTTTTATATGCTAATGACTGTAAGATATCAACCAGGGTCACCTCTCTTAACGAGTGTGTTATTTTACAAAATGACTTGGATACATTTTTTAACTGGTGTGTTGAATGGAATTTATATTCTAATTTAACTAAATGTAAAATTATCACCTTTACCTTGAGGAAGAATATTATTCGTTATGACTATCACTTAAATGGTGTTCCTCTTGATCGTGTTACCTCAATTACTGACTTAGGAATCACTTTAGATAGCAAACTTTCCTTTAAACCGCATTTTCATTCAATATGCTCGAAAGCTTATCGCTTTATGGAGTTTTTAAAACGAAATTGCATTCCCAATTTTTCTACTAAAACTGTTGTGCGAGCATACTGTACGATCGTCCGACCTGTTTTAGAATACGGTAGTATAATCTGGAATCCACACCATGTCACGATAGAGAGGACACTTGAAAAAATACAGATGCGATTTGTGAAATGGCTGTGTTCTCTGGATAATGGTCCTGTCTATACAGCATCCGAATACCCCAATTTATGTAAATTTTTTACGCTCACTCCACTTGGAGTCAGAAGGAGGGTTTCAGATGCAATCTTCCTGCGTAAAATTATGATGGGTGATGTGGATTCCAGCCATCTACTTGGCTTAATCAACCTAAATGCGCCTCCAAGGAGAACTAAGCACACTCCACTCTTCAGATGCCACTTTAGTCGGGTGGATGTCTGTAAATATGAATCGCTAACTAGGATAACGCGCACGGCTAATGAATTTTTGAATAATTATAAAGATGCTGATTTTATTTCTGACACTTTAGTGTCCCTAAAAAAGAAAATGTTCGTATTTTTTAATAGAACCTAAACAGTTGTTTTTCTTTTTCCTGATTAATTCATGCACGCATTTATTTATTTTATTGTATTTTTATTACAACACATGTAATTGGGGTTACCTGTATGTGTTAAATAAATTATTATTATTATTATTACAATTAGACAATCATTTATGATAATTCGAAACCAATTTATTTTCCGATGAATGTAGTAATATCTTGCGGACTCCGACGTACTATGGTAGATCAGGGGGCTGTTTATCAGGGAGCTACAAGTCTACAAGTTACAAGTCACATGACCACTTCCACAAGGCGGATGGGTTACTCAGATATACCTAACCGATGACTTCTACTATTCCAAAAAAAATGGCAGCCTTAATCAATTATGGTGGTCATAATCTACGTCAATAAAAATAATACAACTTGAGGTAGTTTGGGCGAAATATCATTTTACATAGAAATCAATGAATTTGGTCTCATTTTAAAGATAAGTATCTCACCCTTCCAATGACACCATAAATTCAAATCATTACCAAAACAACTTTCAGAGATTTTGACGAAAAATACCAGCGCTTTTACATGGGGATGGTACGTGTATGCACTCCAGAGGGAGCTTTTTTAAAGAGGAATTCCTAACAACTAAATCTCATAAAAAAATTAGCGGTGCTTGGTTTTTGTTTTCTCAACTTTTTGAAAATGAATCATATGGTTACCGCAGTAATTTATTCAGGATCGCAAAAAAACCGTATTGGAGGAGTTAAAAACGTACCGCGCGAAAAAATGAGTCAAGTTACAGACTTATTTAAATATTTTCATTTTTTAATTAGAATATCTGTCATTTATAACTATATACTATTGCACCATAAATAATGCAACAGTTAATTCATGTGTCCCACAGCTAGTGGAATTAGAACGTATAACTCAATTATGATCTCTATTATAACTAGGGAACTATCTCGCTTAAACTACCTTAAAGCATGAAGTCAACAGTTTCATCATACATAACTTGTATTTTTACTATTTTACTTTATTTACACTATAAATGGATTTATAACGTAATATTATTACGAAACTTACAGTTCGTATTTCCACTTATGATTGCATTAGTTAATAGAAACTAATTGCTAAGTAGTTGTTAATTCTTATAAACAAAAGAGTGTGAGACATCAGTATTTTAATTATTTTCTCTCAACTGCTGTGTCGTCGTGAATTTCGCTCAAAATCCAAGGCACCAAGATCAACCAACAAATGAAAGTCAACCAGCGCGTAATTAGAGCTTAAATTGTTTTCCGGGCGAAATTCACGACGACACAGAAGTCGAGAGAAAATAATTAAATATCCTGATGTTTCACACTCTTTATTAGTAAGAAATAACCACTTACCAATTCATTTCTGTTGAGTATTATAACCATTAATAACAGGAAATAAGAACTGTAAGTTACAATAAATGTTATTGTCGCCATCATACGGTATGTTACCATGAAGTTTCGTTATGATATTACGTTGTAACGCCATTAATAATGGTTCAATAAAGATAAAATCAACTAACCGTGATATCTTGAAATGTAAGATTCATTAATAACTACCATTTAGAGCTCATCCTATAAGTAATACGTCGAAATAAACGATTATATCTAATGATGTTGGGTGAACCCGAAAACTCGCATTCGCTTCGGATCTTTTAAGGTAAATTGTGACATAAAATTACTATCCAGCCCATATTCAATCATTTGTATTTACCCAAAAACATTGCACAAACTTATGAATAGGAAATATTTCAAGGTGGACGCCCCAAATGTATCCTAATCATAAAAAAGAGTTATGTACGGTCTTGATTAGGCCCGCCATTTTTTTGGACAAGTAGAAGCCATCAGTATATTTGAGTAACCCATCGGCCTGGTGAAATTGGTCACGTGACTTGTGACTTGTAGACTTGTAGCTCTGAGAAACAGCCCCCAGATTGTGAGAATAAAATTAGGGAAATAGACTGCAGAACAGACAGGCTTAAATGAATTTTTTCCCGCGATCGATGTTAGACCATAATTGCTACCAATGAGATTTTGAAGTAGATTAGTCAATAGGTATTCAGCTGATTAGTTGTTTTACACCTCAATGATTGTTCTTTAATTTGCCTCGTAGTGCTAACATCACATTTTGCATGATACCTGAATGACTCATATCTCGTTTACGTAGTCGCATTATACATAAATCAATATTTTATGTAGCATTAGTAGCATGTCAACAGTGTAGTGCAAGTTGGTAAATGTTGAATGCATATTGCCGTGCATGTTAGAGATAACTCACCCTTGCCAAACACCTTTTAGGTAGTTTGCTGGGTAATATGTAGATGTAGATGATTGTTTGGGGAGTGCAGGAAGAGTGGAGAGAAACCCAGTGATGGTGAAATACTACGGAAAGACGTCGGATGAGACGTATAACGGTGGTCCCCTTGGCGCCTTTCGTTAAGAGCAGGCTAATGCCGACGCCGGGTTTCTATCCACCCTTCCTCCCTTACCTGTTCCTTAATTAGAAACTAATTTACCTGAGTAAAATACCTTTAAGGGAAGATCATATTAATATTAAGATAAAACGGTTACGAAAGTGTCGTTGAAAGGAAATCATTGCCTAACTACCTTCCTCTTCCTTTTGTCTGATTTCGAGACAACTTTATTCACTCTTAAGCAGACTGAAAATACTGGGGGATAGGGTTGGTGTGGTGACTAGAGTACTCGCCTACCACACGGGCGGCCAGGATTCAAATCCCTGCAGAGGCGGATATTTTTCAGAGGAACCCGATCCCTACTTGAGTGTCTTGTGGAGGGCACTTCAAGTAGAGTACTCCGTCTGTCGAATGAGACGTTAAGCTGCGGTACCCTTGGCGCCTTTCGTTAAGAGCAGGCTAACGCCGACGCCGGGTTTCTATCCACCCTTCCTCCATTACCTGTCCCCTATGGCGCAAATGATCTTAGCCGTCGGTCGCCTACCCTAATATCCAATCCTACTACAAGGATGTTTTTCAGAGGAAACCCGATCCCTACTTAAGTGGCTTGTGGAGGGCGCGTGCAGTACTCCTTCTGATGGATGAGACGTTAAACCGTCGTCCCCAAGCACCTTTCGTTAAGAGCAGGCTAATCCCGACGCCGGGTTTCTATCCACCCTTCTTCCCTTACCTAGCCCCTATAGCGCAAATGACCTCAGCTGTCGGTCGCCTCCCCAAATATCCAACCCACTCTATCGTGAGGATGAGCAATTTAATGACTGAAGAATAAGGAGACCGGGATGCAGAGTAGATGTAGATAGGGGAGGAAGGATGGATACTTATCCACCCTTCCTCCCCTACCTGTCCCCTATGGCGCAAATGACCTAAGCTGTCGGTCGTCAATGTATTGTGGAGGGCACTTCAAGTGCAGTACCCCGTCTGTCGGATGAGACGTTAAGCCGTGGTCCCCTTGGCGCCTTTCGTTAAGAGCAGGCTAAGGCCGACGCCGGGTTTCTTATCCACCCTTCCTCCCCTACCTGTCCCCTATGGCGCAAATGACCTAAGCTGTCGGTCGTCTCCCCTAATATCCAATCCAACTACGGAAAGATGCTGTCGGAACTACAGTTCCACGTTCGCGACGACGAACGGAGTACTATGCTTGAAATGCCCTCCACGAGACACACAAGCATAGACCGCGAATCCACCGAGAGAACCTCACGACTCTCGGAATTCAGTCCCGGTCTCTCAAGATGGGAAGCCTATAATCTAGCAACAACAAACCCGATCTCACAAGTTTTCAGAAGAAAACTGTTATTTTAATAGAGTTTTGCCTAAAATGAACGCCACATTTCCTCAAAATCGACAGGTGGCAGTAATTATTTGAATAGAAAACCGACTCAATAAATCATTTGTTTTTTTTTAACTTACAACACGTATGATGAATTCCCGGAGGGGCAATTTCTGCCGGCCATCAGGATCTCAATGGAGTAAAATGCCGCTGTTCAGAGAAATATAATGAAAAACATGTGAAAAAAAAGGACTTCAGGTGCACAGCACACAAGACCAACTGAGCAGGATTCAAGATTTAAAAAATAAATAAATTTACTGCCACATTCCGCACAATAAAACATCCAACAAAAACGACGAATCGGTGCTTGAGAAATGGGAAAATTGCTAGCTAAAAAAAGCCTTCGCACGAGATGTTTTACATTTTTTCATGCGCGGTTGAAATAAGCGAAACGCGACTCAGCACCAGCATTCCTCGATGTCACAAAACATAAGAAAATTTATCCCCCCGATTTTTTTTTGCATGATTGAATATTTTTTGCTACTACTCATTTTAAAATTAATCAAATTGATACAGCAGAAAAAAACCACGTGATGCAAAAAATGTACATCATAATAAAACACCGTTATTATGGTTCCCAAGACTAAAAAAAGAAAAAAGAAGCGCGACGCGCACCTCAACTCCGCGGCGGACTACAATGCCTCGGGGTGGCAGAACGCTTGGCGCTATTACCTTCCACAAACTTGAGGAGAACGCAAAAACTCGCGTTTCCATTGTGGATTCTGACTCATAATTATAGTCTCCTTGCGAAAAACCACAAACTTCGAGTGCGCGCAAAGCTACATTCACCGAATAGGTTCCCGTATATTCATTCAATCATTGTTTTCAACGGCCAATTCTCGTGACCACGGAGTTACCATGCGAAAGTCCTTTCACCTTAATTAAGTAGGAGTTAAATATTCAGCCAGACTGTGAGGTGTTAATTAAATATCCCATGCATTCGCCCATGTACTCGTCAACATGATATGTCACCACTTAAGCTATCAATTATTCATTTATTGTGGCTAACAATGGCCCATGTGAGCATTATTGTATTCATGTATTCATCGTATTATTTTAGTGTCCATTCCGCCTCTCATGTTTTCATCCAGGTGGCCAAGTATTCCAGGGATATCCCTGTACCTATCCATGCAGGTACTAAAGTATTCCGTGAAGTTTTCGAATGTCAGGTAATGAATACGTATTGGCAAACAACGAGGCGTGAGATATCCTACATATTCCCACTCTTGTCACGCCACCATGCACACCTGACTAAAGCTTCAAGCGTGAGTGAAAAACGGATTAAAAATTCTCATTCTCATAGCCACAGTTTTTTTCACGCTCAACCGATCAGCTCTCCTACAGTTGAGAAGTACCTCAAGAAGTGTTGGGAATCAGTCAAGACATGCCCAATGCAACTATTTAAATCTACGTTTTCTCACAATAGTAATAAGAAAAAATTAATTAATTTTAGAAATTCCGAACTTAAATGATCAAAACGCCAATTAGTTCGCCATTTATTATGAGCCATGTACTACCGGATATAGATCATTGTTGATAGTATTCTCTTTTATTCCAGTTCTTATTGCAGAGAATTACATCCTCCTCTGCCCCCATATTTACCTCGGCGAGTAATCACACGCACCTTACCTATAGTCAACGTAAAAGAGTCAAATTGCACGTTTAAGGACTTAATTAAGAGCAGATAATCAGTGGCATCTTTGAAGCATATACGTTTCCGATCGATTTCAAGAAAAGCGGCACTGGTGTAGACTGTAAAAAATTTTTAACTATTGATTTTGGATTCTCAATGAACCTGCAGCAATGGAGATTATTAGAATCAATAAGAAATAGCGTAGAAATTTGGGAAAGACTTAACCAAAAAAATTAATATAAAGTACAATTCTAAAAAAAAAGAAAAACTGCACACTTCTCAAAAACTGCTGCGAGCGAACATATAGTGTTTCACAACTTGGAGAGAGATTAAGGTGAGAACCCCTAGAGACTCGGAGGCTACACGCTAGGCTCAGGTTGCTTGAGGAATTCCGAACTGGTATGTTTTAGAGCGACACAGAGAATATTATCATGACGCCTCATTACATATCTAGGCCTTACAGAAGCGATAAAATAAGAGAGATACATTGCCGAGCAGACAGATACAAAAACTCGTTCTTTCCGCATACTGTAAGCGACCACAACAAAAAACTTAACTCCACTCAAAACACTCCTTAAGTACGCGTCACCATTTCATTTCCCAAAGCCTTACCCCTTACATCTTTACACGGCTGGTGTTCTAGCGCCCCACACCACGCGCCCATGCGGCGGCTCGCAGGGTATTATATAGATGTATATGAAGAAATATATTTACTATGGAACCCAAGAATTTCCAAGGTTTTGATTTTCTCCAAACAAATTATCCCGGCAAATATTGCTCATTTGATTATTTTCCAACCTAATGTTCACAGTAATGGGTCTTAGCTCTCAGCCTTTACTAATCATATGCCATTTTCTCACACCATTTCGAAGATAAGTTCACCATACCCTCTTCGGCTGAAAAATTAATTGAGAAACTTAGATTATTCCTTTCTCTTCTACAAGAGCCGTTGACAATGTGCGTCAATAGTCTGTTTTAAATTGTTATCGAACAGTTTTACCCCCTTCTAATCCACCAAAAGCTAACATTCCTTCCCAGCTGTTCCTAAATCCCGTTTTAAACATATTTACACACCTTGAAATGGGATTTTTTTCTCAATATGGCGTGCAATGATAATTGAATTAGAGCAAGGGAAATTTTACCATTTCGCGTCCATGCATTCATGCATGCATTCTTGCAATTCACCGCTTTAAACGACGCAATTTTAAATCCACGATCGTACACACATCAGATCGTGCAATTACGTGCCCCGCGTCAAACGTGCTCAAGAAACTGATTGCTTTTGAAGTTCTGATAGTTGATGTTACAAAAAAGAGAATGATATATCCCGGGGCACCTTCATGACCGGGGCCCTGTACCGCTCTTTTTCATCCTGAATGAAAACTATTTGGATGATGATAAATGTCACACGTGCTCCTTTGCTAAAAATTTTATAAACATAATATTTATTTATCAAGTTGACTGTGGTACAAGTGCATATTGACGCCCGGGACATAAAAGTCCAAATCTCGCCCCTGACTCCAATGGTTTGATAGACGCGTTCTATTCAACCACCCTACAAAGTTTTCAAAATAGCTTTTCACTTAAAACATGTGATGACAGGCGTTCTTGTAGCGAAATCCGAATTTGAACGTGGCCGAGGATGATGATCAGATAAAAGGGCAACGAATCGTTAACGACGGACGCAAAATGTAAAAATAAACGTGACGGCTAATCCCGAATTGGATGGGAAGCACTTGGTCGAATGAGGCGAGGTCTCCCAAAAGTCAGGTGGGCACGAGGCCGTTGCGCAAGCGACATCGAGGACGAATGCACGTGGCCGAAGCGGACACCCAGACAACTCGGGGCAAACTGGGAGGGTGGCTGGAGGGGGGTGAGAACGGGAAGACAAGAGCGCACGACAGAGTTGGCCGAGGTTTCGGTTGAGGTTCAAGAACGCTCGGCCATATTTGTTTTTAAAAATTATTTTGAGCGAAAAACCAATGTGTGTAAAAAACAATTTGTAACAATATGTGTATTTGTGCATATTTGTGTAGAATATGCTGGGAGTCACTTAAAACGCGAAGGGAGAAATTTATATTAAAATGACAGCAACATCACATATTTCTCATGGTACCAAATATTTTATGCCAGTTATTGCAAAACTTTTCGAGGCACTAATTTTCCAGGGAATGGAAGCTGTTTTCCACAGGCCTTCATATGCCTGTACGCTCCAGAAGGAAATTTTTTAATGAAGCTGTTACTATGAACTGATCACGTCATTAATTCAACGGCTCGTAATTCGCACATTAATCAATTATGAAAAATGATCATTTACTGTACACCGCAGTATTTCATACAGACCAAATCCAAAAAAAAGCTTTTGTTTGTGAAGGCGTTTTCAGCTTTCGACATAAAAACAAGTCAATTAAAGGCTCAAATACATTTAGATGATCACAGAGAAATACAATATAAACAAAAAAATTGTTGAGTCGGCAAAATTACAGCATTTCCTTCATCATTCTGGTAACAACTATAATTTTAAATTACAAATTCGCAAATATTTTTTTCGTTTGATGAGAGAAATATCTTGCTCAAACTAGGCAAGTACCTCAGATCAAGAGAGGTATATTGGACCCGAGTAAGTATCTGACACTGGCGAGATGATCATAATCCCTCGACACAATGGCACACCCGACTGCCATAAAATAAGTGGGACAGGCGATGGGACTGGATTTTAAGTGCACCTATACCATTTTCCTTGTACAGCACATCACCACAAAGGTAAGGGTCGGCTAGTTATCACCCGTTTCAGCGACGTATATCAATCCTCGAAAAAAAATTACCTTTTCTTACTATCCAAAAGTTGATCATTCTTTAACGACTTGAGAAGAAACCCCAGACACAATTAGTTCTCTCTCCAGTTACTCTCTCGAGAGACTTCAAAAGTGAGATGTTAACAGAATTATAACTGCTTGGGAGGAATACCAAAGATACCAAATATACAATACCAAAGATATAAAAATACAAAAAATACCAAACAGTCCTCTACTTCTAGAGTTACATCAGTTTATCGGAGGCATTGCAATCACTTCGCAGTGTTCTTAAGCCCAAAGTTAAAATTACTCCATTTGCACAGTCCGTATTCATCGCAGAACTACGACTACGCGCCCATGTACTATCGATAACTTATTTGCATTCATTATGCACTCAAATAACACAAAAGTTGGATGTACCACGAAACGAACTTGCGTAAATGGTAAAGGCACTACAAATTCCCCATTACGTATTTCGGTAATACTGATTGTCAACTTCTTTACATCATCTGGGGCCTCCAGACATCATATTTATCTGTGCTAATCATCAGCAATCTAGCAAGTACCGAAATAAATCAATTGGAAGGTAAGTATATACTCAGAAATATTTTCGCAACGTTGTTTCGTAAAATTCCCAAAGCAATTTCGAGGTCCCAAGATTCCCAGGCAGTAGAAATCACTAGCACCCTCCGCCGGACGCCTTCGTGGCGACTAGCTGGTTGCAAACTGGACGTGGACGCAAATCGGTCGTCCGTCCAAATGGGGAGTGTCCGCTTACCGTCGCTCAGCGAGTGGTGGTCCGTCTGTTGCCCCCGATCCTCCTCGGCGGCCGCCGCCCCCTCGCGGAGTCCACCTCCCTCCGCCCCCGCTCCTCCGTCGGCCGCCCCGCCGCCGTCCTCCGCCGCCGCCGTCCCCCGCGACGCCGCCTCCCCCGCGGCGAATTTCACTTTGAGCGCGGAGCGAGGATGGGACAGCGGCGGAGGCGAGGAGGCGTCCGCCGACTCGACCGCTGCCCGCATACTTCAGGCGACACCACCGGGCTCCGCGGCCGCCCGGGACGAGCCCGTCCGTGCCTCCATGCGCGGCCCGCGACACCACTGGTGGGGACCTCTGCGGGGACAAGAGCGAGCGACGACCCGCGTGATCACTTTCACCGCGCGCTAACCGCGACTAGGACGCCCCGAGCGGCCGCCGCCCTCGGCGCCCTCTCGCCGCCGCCGATGCCCCACTCTCCGCCTCCGACTGCCAACCCCCCGCCGCACCACCACCACCACCGCCGCCGCCGCCACAACGCGCCCCCCACCCTTGCGACGCATCCAAGAGGCCTAGTGGTTTCCTCCCGCGGAGTGCCTATTGCCATCTAGCCGCGTGCGTCGCGGCACCCGGGTGGGGGCCCGTGATCGCTATGCTCGCATCCGCGGAGGAGAACGTGGGTCTCGCCGGCATGTTTCTCATTTGTTTTATTGAGGTGTGGGGGGTGGGGGAAGGGGGCGGGTGGAGAGAGATAGGGGGAGGGGGTAGGTGGGAAGGTGAAGGGGACACCCACGGATATGAGGGATGGGAGGCGTGAGCCGACGACAACCCCCTTCTTCCTCTCCCTCGGCTTCTCCCCCCGTCCGTTTCGCAAAACGGCCCGAGAAAGGAAAGAGCGCGCTCCCGGAGATGTGGCAACGCTGGGCGACGGCGGCGGCGGCGCCTTCTTCCCGCGTCCGAGTGCACGACGGGAGTGAGGCACGGTCATGAAAGAGGCGGCGGCGGCGACGCGCGGCGGTGGTGTTGGTGCGGCGGTGCATTTTGCGTTGCTAACGACCTCTGCGGGGAGAGTCCCCAACCGCATCGGGGGAGGTTCGCGGATCCGAGCGCGAAATTTAATGACCCACCCTCGGCGCCGCGCGCGCGGGAATCGTCGCGGGCGGGATTTGGCGGTGCACGCTTGCGGCCATGCCACGGCTGCGTGCACCAGAGATGGGTGCCGATTGGTTCTTTTGAGCTTTTTGAGCGAGTTATTATTTTACCGAGAATCAGATGAATTTGGTATCTTTTTAAAAGAAAAATATCTCACCTTTGCAAGGATTCTAAAATATCGGACACACTAGCTCGAGATATATGCCAGAGAATAGAATCCGTTATGAATGGGATATGGTACACGTACACATTCCAGAGCGAGTTTATTTTTCCAATGAAGAATTTCTAACGACTAAATTTCATCAGTAGTTTAACAGGGTGAAGACTGCAAGCGTTCTCAACAATTTAAAAAATATAAATCGACTGATCAAATCAATTGATATAGCCGTCGTCATCGAAACCGGTTGCTAGCAATAAAAATTAGAAGAATTGTACATCGTTTTCATTGTGTTATCAATCTACCACCATCTGCAATAATTTTAGCAGAAACACAAAAAAGCTTCCGTTGTGAAGGCATTTTCACCGTGTGGCGATAAAAAATGAGTCATGTTATAGACTTACGTCGGTGAATTCATTTTATTACTAATTGTTCCAGATATGTTGGAATATAATATTGCGTCATTGGCGTTATTTTTACTCTTTGCTTCTCACAGCTGCCGAAGTAAAAAAATAATGAAATGCGAATATGTTACCGATATGACTAAGGAAAACTCGCTCTCAAATTCTATTTATCAGGCCATATTAAATAGGCGCTTGATTAAATTTGGTTGCTTCCGGTGTGACTTTATGGAGTTTGCAAAACATTTTGAGTAAAAGGGTTATACTATGTTTTCCTACATAAATTTAAATATCTTACGACCATGTTTTCGACGGTTCACATCATCTTCATCATCGTCAGCGTAAAAAAAGCGCTTGATTGACAACTATTGTTCTAGTCCGAGACAGGCATATAATATACATTAAACGTAAAACAACAGGAATCGGTGAGTACAAATATTCTATAAATATTTATATATTATCTTTAAAAAATATAGCTACAGCATTAACTTGGAATATCTGTAGACATTCCTAAAATATCGAAACAAGTTTGTCAGGAATGTTTACAAAATTTTCCAGAAACTGTCGGTAAAATCCATTGATACATTCCGTATAGTTATGTTGAGAAGTTCATCAGGAGATCCATTTATTCATTTTTTTGGTTAGTAAACCATTTTGGTAACATGGGCATAGCAAGCGATGGGTTGCAGAGGTAGGGGAAGTGGAATAGGGGCAGTAGCCTCCGCCATTAGCTAAATATTAAAACCTAGGAACTTTATTGTATGAAGTTATTTCTAATGAATTGCATAAAATCGTGTCAGGTATTGGAGCAGGTATGACCATATGGCCAATAGAAAACAAAATCGTAAACTACTTTTGTGCATTTACATGAAACACCAAGCAGTCACCTTTTCACTCCCTTTCCCTGTCTTCCCTCCCTTCTATCTAACACTTGATGACCCTACCTACAACTACTGCCTCAAAACAAGGATAAACAAATTTCCACGTGGACAACGGTAATAATTTTTCATAATTATAATTATAATATTCGTCGACAGTGAGTGTATGCGGTGCCTACGGCACTTCAGAATTTTCCGTAAGTCGTCGAATAACGAAAATAGCTGAGTTTTATTTAATAACAATTTTAGGTTAGTAAATAAATAGTTACGAAATTCTGCTTCAGCATATGCATTTGAAAAGGATTGATCTTGCACGTCATGAAGTCTCATGTTGATAACTTGAAAATATTTTGAAAAAATAGCGTTCTAAATGGAGCTACCGTTTTCTGAGCGCCCAAAACCGTGCTTTATTCCATACAAAGTCAAATTAAAAAATTGTTGATATCGTGAAGAATTGCTGATGGTAATTAAAAATCTATAAATAAATTTTCTTTCATCTTCAGTTTATTTCATTGCAATCGATGCATAACTTATTGAGATAGAACACTTCAAACTCGAGTATCTCGATTTTTTGCATGGATAATAGATCATAACCTGTTTGTGTGCACATGATTTGTGGTATCATTTGTAACAATCACTATTGAGTTGATCGCTCGAAGTTCCTCGATTGAAGATTAACAACTGGCCACATTTACAACTTTCTTAAACTCCTACGAAAACGAGAGAACTCCCTAAGTTATGTTGCAGAAATTTGTAACCTGGCATGGCGTTCTCCCAAATGCCGGAGGAAACATGCAGAACTCCCACGATTACAATGAAATGAATAAGTGCACAAATATACACGTAAAATAGAATTCAGAGAAGTAAGGAGTGTGCAAACAAATGTTTTCATAGACGCTGCCTTAGTGCATTTGTTTTAAGGTTAGCCTAATTAATACCATTCTTCTTCTAAGGTAAACCTGTCTTCAGGTTCCAGCGAAATTTCTCCCTCTATAATATTCTGTCCTGTGCTTCCCCACTCCGATCTTCGTAACTCCTGCCATTCTTCATATCCGTCAACGTAATTTTTTCTTCGTCTTCCTCTCCCTCTCTTTCTCTGATCTTTCCTTCTTAATTTCTTTTCAGCAGGTAATCGTCCCCGAGGAGGTTTCCCATCCAGTTCGCCTTCCTCTTTCTTATCGATCTAAAAATATTCCCTTCTCGCATTTATCCTGGCCAGCACTTCTTCGTTTCTCACATTGTCATTCCATTTAATCCTTTCCATTCTTTTCCAGAGCCACATTTCAAATTTCACAAGATATTTTTCTTCTTTCCTCCCGTCTGTTTCTGCATAAAAAAATCATCACTCTCAAAATATAACTTTTTGCAAATCTTTTCCTTGAGCCTGCGTTTATTAATTTGACTGATAGTAGTGTTTGACTTTACTGAAGGCTGTCTTTCCCTGAGATATTCTACTTCTTATATCCTCCGAGCAACTTCCATTCCGTGTTATAACACCTCTCATGCATTTAACGGATGGTAGTTTTTCTAGTAATTTTCCAACAACGGTCACCTTTAGAAATCCATCCTCTTTTCCTGCCTTCATTACTAAAGATTCCTTAGGTTGATTTTCATTCCTAATGTTTTCCTATCTTTTCTATTATATCTACCATTTCCTGTACTCGTGTCTTACTTAATACCATAGCGCCACTTAAATTCTGGATATCCGGCGGGTAAATATTTTCCCGATAATCGATACAGCGTATCTATTGGACGATCTCCGGTTCCCGCAGGTATGGTAACGCATAAAAGTTACGGGTTCGCATTGCTTCTGGGGCAGGCGTATAGTGTTTGCCTAAGGATAAAGATTGCATACTAGAATTTGTGGGTGAGGCTAAGCAGATCCTTAGACTTCGTTAATGAAGTGGACTTTTGTCTGAAGTGGAAGTATATTTCACTCCTTTTTCATTGGCTATTAAATTACGACTAGTGTCTACGCTCGTATCTATCCTAAATGTATCTCACAAAAGAGCAAAGCAAAAGATCTGGATTACCAAAATTGCATCTACATACTAACCTGCAAGTCGGCGCATGGCCGTGTGGCAGGGGGTGTTGGGACATCAGCCGTCTGAAATTGTGAAAGATAGGGTTTTCGGAGCTGAAGAAGTGAAGTGTATTCTGTTGGTGTTTGAGTGGAGCTCAGTATTTTTTACTATCAAGTACATTTCGAGTTTTAGTCTTTCTCCAAAGTTGTAGCAACAAAAGTGGTACATAAATTAATACCGATATATTACTTGCTTCCATTAAGCTGACCTATTCCACGACCCAACCACTATTAAAGTTTATTTGACCTTAAGTATCTTTTTTATTATTCCACTTTAACCATGTTACGCTAACCGCCTTCCCCCATTCACCCGGAGTATGCTGTGACATTTCAAATGTTTTGCAAAATAATGAAGTTTACGTTGTTTCCTGGTTTCACCATCCACCTTCTCCTCCCCCTTGAACTCCTCACCCCAAGGTCTTCATCTACATACTAGCTCGCGAGCCGCTGCGTGGGCGTGTGGAAGGGGATGTTAGGACACCAGCCGTGTGAATGCGTAAAAACAGAGGTTTTTGGTGGTAAAATAGTGAGATGTATCATGAGAGTGTATTAAGTGGAGCTCAGTTTTTAATGTCATCGCTTATTGGAGGCGGAAAGAACGAGGTTTTGTACCTATCTGTTCGGCAATGTGTCTCTCTTATTTTATTGCTTCTTTCAGAACTAGAGATGTAGTGAGGTGTCATGATACTAGTCCCTGTGTCCCTCTGAAACACTCCAGTTATGACTTTCTCACGCAAACTAAGCCTGAAAATCTCCAAAAGCCGTAAACAATTGGCACCCTTCGTCAATAAACACCAAATTTGCTGTCTTGGTATGCTGGGAGAACCACAGCAGAGACCAACCACAGCCTCTCAACCAAGAATACCCCCGTGTTGGTTTACGGGAATGTTACTTCCTCGCCAGGGACCAGACACAGACGGACGCACACAACCAAATACGATCCCTTGCAAGGGCTAATGGGACCCCGCTAAGGATGTTTGGGTTATGACCTGGGATCCTTCACGGGGCTAATGAGACCCCGCTATGGATGCCCGGTTATTTACGCAAGCACACAAAATCACTCACTCACACACACAAATGGGCCCAACTTCTGGGAGAATCAGCTCAAAAAGAGCGTGGTCAAATCGACACAACAGGACGAGGGTGGGGGTCGAAATACGCGTACCCAACGCGAACCCAAATAGGATCCTTAGCCCTTGCAAAGGATCCTATTTGGGTTGTGTGTGTGCGTCTGTGTTTGGTCCCTGGCGAGGAAGTAACATTCCCGTAAACCAACACAGGGGGGTATTCTTGGTTGAGAGGCTGTGGTTGGTCTCTGCTGTGGTTTTCCCAGCATACCAAGACAGAAAATTTGGTGTTTATTGACGAAGGGTGCCAATTGTTTACGGCTTTTGGAGATTTTCTGTCTTTTATTTCATTGTCTAGCCGTAAGAAGCTCACCCCATCTTTGTGATGGCTTTCCAAACTAAGCCTAGCATGTAGCCTCCAAGTCTTTAGGGGCTCCCACCTTAACACTCCATCACTAGCGCCTCTTTTCGTTACAAGACTGCTCGCGTGTTGGATTCTGTCCAGCAGCGGAGTTCAATAATTTTTACCTATCCTTTAAGGAAAATAATTTGTCTAGAACAATATTAAACTTTATTTTAAGAAGAACATGAATGTGTCATATTTATTAACACAGTATTTATCAACTATTGGAAAATCAAAAAACGTCACATTAAATAAAAATGAAAATAGGTAAAATATTGAAAATTACTGCAAAATTTTATCGCAATCAATATCGCACTGAAATAAAAAATTGAGCACACATATTTTGTTAACTTGTTTTTTAATTTAAATCAAGGGATCAACAAAAAAGGTAAATAAATTTTAAAAACGAATACATATTATTTTTTTGAAATTACACTTCATTTTCGTGCTGTATCTGGAAGCATCTACCACAAAAAAAACATTAGAATGAACTTTACAGGTAAAATTTCCGCATCTAAAACATGTTATAGTGGTGTTACTATTTTTCTGTCGTCCACATTCAATGCAGGTTCCCTTCTTTTCTGGGTCTCTACCTGTGTCCCCTTCACCTTCCATTGCACTGCAGTATCGTTTTTTTTCAAAAAACTTAACATATCTGACGGGAGTGAAGGTATAGATGCTCTTGCAATGAGGTGCTCATTCATCAGTGAGGTTCCTAGATTATGCAGAAAAATTCTTCTTAAACGTGGAGTGTTCTCTGGAGCATTCATTTGCAGTACAATCTGAGCGTTTATTCCTGTAATATTCAAAACTGCAAAGGATATGGCCATTGGCCATCGTCTTGTAACGCGGGGCATTTTATCGACTATGTCAATCCCATATTTCGTCGCATTATAGTCAGCAATGATTGCCAGCTTTCCCACATCTTTATCAATTTCATCAACAACATGCATGGTTTAAATAAAATGACAGCCTTATTTTACTTCGGCGAAACACTCACGAGAGTTAATTTATCTTGAAAGCCATACTGGCATTGTCCCGGAATTTTCCTTTTATTTGGTAGAAATTATAAAGGAATCTCCCTTTTAATTTTTCTAAAGGTGCCTACGGTCGTGGTTTTATTTTCTAGTAGATATTTTGAAAGTGGAATGCTGGAATACCAGTTATTCGTTGTCAAATTTTTGTTGCTTTTCTCTATTGGTTTCACCAGTCATTTCACTATTTTCATGGCCGTGTTGCACCTCTCAAAAGGCGGATATTTCTCGTCCTGTAGTTCAAAGCTTATAAAAATAAAACGTACTTCTTACTCTGAGAAAAAAATATTTAGTTTGAAATTTATTGGAGACATTATGCAGTAAACAACAATTTGTGCGTAAAATATACTTTTATTTGAAAAAATTACTCGGAAAATCAACTTGAGAAAATAAGTATCTTACCTTATTCGCCTATCTATTGTAGCCTTTATCTCATCGTGAGCACTTTGACATTGAGAAGATGAAAAATAAGAAGGATATTAATTATTCCACTGCACACATATAAAACTGAGAGTAAGATGCGCGTTTACAACTCATAACGCAATGGCGCTCCTGCGAGAGGTAGCGGAATGTGCGCGCACCACTGCTCGCGTGCTGGATTCTGTCAAGCAGACTCGACGGTATCGCTTCCGAATCGTCTAGTGAACTAGTAAGCTAATTTACTGGGATAAAACTATTTTGAATATCTTCTACAAACTCCACTTGTTGATTAGAAACAATGTTTTACATTTCACAGAACCCGAAATTGATTTCCT
The DNA here is from genome assembly GCA_963169105.1 of Ceriagrion tenellum. Classification (NCBI taxonomy): domain Eukaryota; kingdom Metazoa; phylum Arthropoda; class Insecta; order Odonata; family Coenagrionidae; genus Ceriagrion; species Ceriagrion tenellum. The sequence goes on from OY720638.1 coordinate 67,350,864, forward strand.
ACTTATAAATTAACAGCTGTTGGAATGTGTCCAACGGCGCGAGTGACGGAGTGTTAACCCCTCTAAAAGTTGTGAGACACTATATGTTCGCTAGTAGCAGTTTTTAACGAAGCGTGCTGCTTTTCTTAGTATTTTATTAATTTTTTGGTTAAACCTTTATGACCATGGGCGCGTGACTCGAATGAATCCGAGCATGAAACCACATCTTGTAATTTAAAGTTTCGGCATTTATAATTTCCCTATTATAAGTTGCACCTGATACCGGTAGCGTCTGTATCCTCCAGCGAGTTTAACTATCCTGCCGCTAGGAGTGTGCTCAGAAAATGCATTGGATTTATTAGCCTCCGGGTCTCTATTAGCTCCCAACCAAATCCCCCTAAAAGCTGAGAAACATTAGATATTCTGAAGGAGTAGATGTTAAAATTCCACCCCAACATACATTTCGTATGTGGAGGGTAGCTCAGATGCAGGTACAAGCTGATCAGAGGAAGATGAGATGCCCTTGCACAGCAAAATAGGTGTGTATTGGTTGAAAGATTTCCACGAATGTTTTTAGTACTTAAACTGTTGATTATGGTCGTAAGGTCTATGTACATTTCTATTTCGAATCAAAGTTCAGGATGGCTCGCCGCAGTTTACGCAGAAATTATGACGGTGTCTCTAAATACGCAGTCGCATATCGCCCACTATTAACTAGGCGTCAGGCACGAGTACCAAGCTTATTAAGCTTACCGGCAGCATACAAGGTAGTCAGCAGCATTCGGTGCCCAAACAGCACCATATGCCCAGGTCATGACACGCACTTTTGTAATGTATCGTACTTCACCATATTGGGACGAATCTGTAACAGGAATTCAAATTTTGTACAGAAATAAATTGGTGACATAGGCACAAAGAACCACGCATATTTCTCGGAATAAGCAAGTCTATTCTATTAAACTTTTGGAAATAAAGCAGCCTTAGAATCCTTATGGACTCCCAGCATGAAGCCTCTCGTAACTGTTACTTCCGTTCGATCGCAAAGATCGTAAGCGTTACTTCGGAATCCATAATTCAAATATTAACATAGGCACACTAATCCACCAATATTTCCCTATACAAACCATATAAAGCAGTGAGTCTTTCGGAATTTATTGGCAATACTATGCGAATGGAGAATTCATGTGGAATTCCGGCCTGAGGTCTCCCGTTCAACTTCAGGAAAGTATTAAATATCACCTCACACGCCGTAATTCAAATATGGATATGGACACACTGATCATAAAATATTTTTATTGATAAACTATACAATGCAATGAGCCTTTCAGAACTATAAGGCAATACTATACCGCTTGAGAAATCGATTCCGACCTTATAACCTTATAACGATTGAATTGATATTGAATGGCACGAAGCCGAGCTAGTGTCGCCGGAGCGGATCAACGATGCGAACGAAGAGGTGCATTAGGACTACATTTTTTTGGACTTTTTTGGAACAACTAGAACTTTCAACCCTTCCGTTCAATGTACATATTAGTAATCTATTGCAGTTTATTTGCCAAAAGGTGGTTCATAAGGGCATTTTCAGTGTTTAAAGGCAGCCTCCCACATGATGTCTCATAGGAACAGGCAGAGACCCACCTCTTTCGCGAACTCATTCATGTGGGGTGGAGAAGAGAATGAAGGTTATTTCTCCCCGTCTTTCGTCTTCAAAAGAAAGATTTTCCTCACGCAGTGAACAGAAAATTTAGATGAAGGTAATTTAGGGTGCGATACATAGTGGAGACTTTAGGCTAAAGTATAGGTACTTTAGATGGGCAAAAGTGACCTTTCCGCGTTACATAGACCTTACTTTAGACAAAATGATGCTAAAGTGTCTCTATAAGGTAAAGTAAGGACTGGGAGCTCACTTTAGGCCGTAAAGTGAGTGAAAAGAGAATATTTTGCCATTGACATTGACATATAAGCTCCTATTATGGAGGATTAGTCTTGATATTATAAATAAATGCACTCAAGTATTTCAGCCAAAGTTTCGTAGATTATTTACACATCATCAGGGCTTTATATAAAAGTGATAACAACATTTTATTAGGTATATAAAGTGGAAAAAATCGACTGACATTAAATATGGACATTGACGGCATCGAAAAGCTAGAGGAATGGACAGATTTTGCGAAGGCGATGGAAATACCGGTGATGGATCACTTCCGACGGTACTGTGTGTGGAATAATGAGAATCCCGTGGAAATTCAATGTGAGGAGGAAATCATTGGGCGTAATGAAAACGACATACAACACAAATACGCTCGCCCAATACTGGTTTGGCCCAAAAAAGTATGTATTTCCATAAATTTGCGTCGTCGAAATACTGTAATTGTTTGTCGGGATCTTGGATCATATAAACACCAAAAGTTTTCGGGTCTACCGTTGATTCAACCATTTGTTATTCCTGTAAAATATATGATTGTTAAGTTCACTTCTAGAAATGATTCCAATCCTCAAATTTTCATGTGTTTACTCTGCAATTGCAGAAATAATACGAACCAGAATGACGACGATGAAGTATATTACACTTAATGATCAATGTGAATTCATGTCACTTTTTATAATAAAACTCGCAAATAACTTTCATTTAATGGCTGGGAATTAGCAGCAGCGTAAGCTAGCCCACAATGTCAACAGTTATTATTAGGATCTACATACATTGCTAGACTGATTCCCCTGCATGTCTCATTGATGAACGATGAAAGAGTACGATACAATGCTTTGCAGTTTCTCGGCTGTATTGATGGAACTCATATCTCATTAATGGGCTCCAGAGTAAATTTGGTGAGGTTAATTTTATTTGAAATACCTGTTGCATCCATCCATTTATTTTCTACCAAAGCACGGTACCTCACCGCGGGCGTCAACAAACTACCCTCCTCCTAGTTCGTGAAATGAGGCATTCTTATGCGTTCAGTTTCAATTTCTGTCATACCCAGTCACCAATATAAAATCCGATACATATCACGAAAATGCAGGAAACTATAAATGACCCTACATAGGATAACAACAACTCATACATAAAATTATAAATAAAGACAAAAAGTAAGAAACTAATTGCCGTTAGAAGCTGGTGGATAATTACAATTATACAATATAGAGAATAAAATGTAACCATTACCCTTCTGGGTACATCAAAATTAATTCACTAACGACCCAACGAAAAGGATTAAAGAAATAAACCCGATGAAAAACATAACCCATTGCATAAAAAGATAAATCTGAACGTAGCATGAAATATTTAATAAGATATAAATCATCTTAAATCTCAATGTAATGCTGGAATAAAGAAAACAATACCAACGTCGGGGTAAAGCCAAAACGTAAACACCCGTACCCAAAATGAAGTAAATACAATTGAAAATACTAGTTATCAAGCTAAAATAAAATATATAAAAACCGTCAAAATACCCTAAAGATTAACATTTAACGTAAAAGTAAGCCTCTATGACTAAAATCAACAAGGCGGTATTCGCACATATAAGTTGTCTGTCATCTTTTTATAATATCGACTGTCGACAATTTCACTGATTCAGTTACCAACACATGAATGTCTAAATAAAAATCTACACTTTAAGTCACAAAGTCTTACTTTATAGAGTGAGACAATTTAATCGTCTATGGAACACTTTAGATAAAGTCATACTTTATCGTAAAGAGACTCTTTGTAAAGAGAGCTATTTCAGCTTGGACTATGAATCGCACCCTTAGAGCTCACATCCAGTACACCAACCTAACATAAGATATTGAATGGCCGAGACCGGACACACTGGACATTGGTTTATGTGCACGTGATTCTGGCTGTTGACCAAAACACTGAGTTTCAGCGATAGTAAGGCTCATTATTTGCATTTGCAAGATTTAGATGACTTCTTTGCATATAAATGCGAGTGATATCGGATGAAACACGCGGATGCAGGCATCCACGCCTGGAAAATTTGATGTCAAATATGTTTGTGTCATATAATAGAAGTACTTGAAATAATTTTGCTTAATATGCGTTTTTCCTATTGTTTTCTAGTAGTTCACGGCATGTGCCGCAGAACCATGTAATTATACATTGTCTTCTTTCGGTTACTGTGAAAAAGCTTCAATAATGAGATACATGACAATGCATCCATGGACGTGCAAACCAGGATAAAAAATTCAGCAATCATCTCATGAATGTATTATGATTTGTGAAAAGCGGTGAAAATAAATAAAATACCTAGAAGACAAGGAATGGTAAAGAAAACAACAATTCCACCGAATTTAAGGAGGGCTAAAACGACACCTCGACGTCCTTCAGGGTATAACTTGTGGTAAAATGTTTTTCAATCAACTTAACGCTTTTATATTTTGTGCCATCAAAATATTAGTAAAAATGGAAAAAGTCTCGACCTTTCAAAAGGGTTGAATGAAATTCACCACTGAAACCGCGTTTGAATTCCAGAAGTGGGTCAAATGACCCCATCTGTAATTCTGATGTTAATCAAATTTTGGAAGTGATAAAACCTCAGGTGTGGTCTTAATAACTTTTAAATCTAAATCAGTCTATTATGATTTTGTAAAAGCGTAGAAACCAACAGCAGCTTGGTTTCGCAAGAAATATTCTGGTAAATAGGAGGTAGGTCTGGGCCCAGCCACATCATATTTACCAAGATTTTACTGGTACAAACATTTATATATATAAAGCTGCAAAACTGACTGACTGACTGACTGACTCATCAAAACTCCTGGGGCATTTCCAAACGAGCTAGGTGGGTGAAATTTTCAGGATAGAGTTGGAATCACGGAGTAGGATATCCTACTCCGTGGTTGGAATCATGTGTCGAGTTGGGAAAAAATCGAAAAAGTTAAAAAAGTCGATTAGGCTTCGATTTATTGCAATCGATAGCTTTACATGGGATTATATGGGGAAAATGAAAAATTTTAGTGTAGACCTTTTTTCTTTCGTTCATTAAAATACGAAATAATTAAGCTACAAGACTGATTCTTTCACAAATATGAGGCTGAATGTTTGGATAATCTTATTCTTGCAATCGATTCTCCCCTAACTGCCAAAAAACCGATATTTTTAAACTTTTATTTGGGATTTTAGAAATGTTTTCACTTTCGTTGCTATGGATATATTTCTCCATTGTCGCCGGGCCGAGTGTCGATTCGAGGTTTGGAACTCAGCGAGGCGGGCCAGTTTCAGGGGAGGGTTAGGTTTAGGTGTCGATATTGTGTAAAAGTTAAAAAAAATCGATTAGGTTTCGAGTTATTGCAATCGATAGCTTTACATATATGAGTTAGGTACACTAAGTGCATGTTATTTAGTCTTCTTTGTACCTTTTTTTGCGATGCTAACTACTGCGTATAATATCTTCAACTTTTTCCTAACCTCTACCGTAGCATTGATGGCCAATTTCAACCAACCAAGTTACATGATATTGTAGTATTCATTAAAATAACATGCAGTCCATGAGGAAAATTGGAAGAGAAAAATTGAATATGAAAATTAGTATATTAAAAATCTCGATTCCGATCGAATTTATTTTGTAAAATTCTTCATGCGTGCTCTTATTAAGTATGATGTACTGAAATGAACTATCTAACGTAGAAGAGCGTCTTATATGCCGTCAAATGAGGTTATGATGATCTTCCAGTGGTTCCACGTTCGTTTCGGTATACTGATTATAGTATATTGAAAAGTCGTTAATAACCGGATGGCATACAATATATAAGTTTGTACTTGAACTGTCTGGTATCCATACCTCATGGAGCGCGTATTTCATTTTCGAGAATTATACTTTTCTTTGCCCGCATGTAGCACACAGACTTGAGAGCTTTCATTGTTATTTTTCCTTATTTAAAGAGAATCATCATATAACACTTCCCCCCTGCTTGCAAATTGCAAGCACCCACTTACTCGTCTCGTCTATATCTGCTAACTAAAAGTAAATAAAACCATTAAGATTTTAAGGAAAATGAAAGGACAACAAAGAGCAAAGAAACTTCAGCAATCAGAATTTTAAATTTTATAATAGGGCTAAGAATTATGGTCTCAATTGAATCTATCGGAGAGCAAGTTTCGTGGGAAAAGTTTTTGTGAACGAAAGTTTTGGTACACTAAGAACTGTGGAACAGGCCTCATCGTAACTTTAACGTTGTATAACTTGGCCCAAAACGCACTATTAGTTTTGACTTCTGCCGCAGCCCATGAGAGATATTCGCTATTCCCTACTGCAAGTTACTATAGCTTACAGAAAACAAAATCATGCCGGACAATACAAGTGTGGTGAGAAGTCAATAATGGCAGCACGTTCTATAACACAAGTAGAAAGTCAGCTCTGCCTATTAGGGGTGGTATTCTCAAATAATTGATCTATCGCCACATTTCGGCCCCTTTGAGTACGTGAAAGAAATGAAATTGTTAATATGTCGGTTCTGCAGTCTATTTCCTTTACCTTAGGCTTATAATCGTTTCACCCGTAGTAGGTTGGCTCTTGTAATATATATATTCAACTTCCCTTACTCCATTTAAGGGAGTACTATCCAAGCCAAGTCACCCACTTATTCCAAATAGCGCAAATTGTATCCGTGTGGGCCGCCACCCTCAAATTACAAACCAGCTGGCTGAATAAATCTCGAATAACCCATCGATCTAAATACGTGATCTGTAGGTTGCCCACTCTCTACTGGAGCTTGGAACCATGATTTATTTGTAAATTTTGTAAACGGCCTTAAAGGGGCTGTATCCCTCGGCCGAAAACGCACTTTTAGTTCCGGATTCTGCCACAGTCTAGGAGAGATCTTCGCCATTCCTCCCATTCCCCGCCCCGGACAACAGCGCCACTGATGACACACTGTAAAATGCGTTACAATGTTTCAGAAGAATAATCAATGTGACGCTACAATACACTATATTCAACATTCCGATAATTCTAAATCGAGATAAAGGATTCCCATCTACAATAAGTGCAAAAAGTTTTAGAAATACGCGACATGGCGATCACCTAATTTTCGACAAATTCATGTGCCTTCCGCGGAAGAAATAGTCATGTAGAAATCAAAAAGCGAAAATTTACGATACTTATTGTTTATAATAATCATTTTTACGGAAGCCTGAGCAATCATCTACTATAAGTGGCAAAGCAGAGATGAAATAAAGCGCGTAGACGTAACGGATGTGTTTTCGGCCGTGGTGTACTTACCATCCCCTTAAACTCTAGCTGAGGTTATTGGACCACTTAACTAATGCACGACGGAAACTAAGAAGTTTAGGGTAAGATCAACACGATCATGTGGTGTACAAGATTACAAGGGGATTCCACCACGACTGAGTGAGTCAAAACAAATACTACGATCCAACTTTCTTTCTTTTGGCTTTAAAATTCCTACTTTTCCTGATGTAATACGGCTGATATTGAAAAATAAAATTAAGGCACAAAAAATGCCAATTCTTCAACAGACATATTTTTAGTGAACACATTTTTATAGCCAGAGACTCCCACTGCTGCGCCATTTCAATGGGAACACCACATTTGACTTAAGTTTTCCCAGTAATTAGCCAATAACTAAAAGAGGAAAGCGGTAGGATGAATTTTATTTCTTCTTAATCATTATCCTGGAATCATATACCTCTTAAAAAGTTTTCTAATAAAATGGCATTTAAATTAAATTTACATTTTAATAAGAGGGCTAAGAATTATGGTCTCAATTGAATCTATCGGGGTACAACAAACGTTTATTGACAAATGTGGGACAGATTCAGAATAAGATGGTAATTCAGTTGGATCCATCAGAGAATAATGTGTATACAATTTATAAAAACCTAAACATACTTCCCTTAACTGATTTTTTTCAATATATTGTAATATGTGATAACCACTTCAGCAATAGGTTTAAAGCAGTAAGGAATTCTCAACATGATATAGGACTCCGAAAGTCTGAGAAATGTAAGGTACCCAAATACAACAATGTCCACGGTAAGAGAACTATAGAACATAGAGTTCCCAAGTTGTTAAATCACCTACCTCAATCAATACAATCGATAGAAAAAATCTCAGTGTTAAAGTTACAATTAAGACATTGGTTGTATGAAAATTATAATGAAAATGATATATGAAACACTTGGGATTATAATATTTATATAATTGGGACATAATATGTATACAACTGAGATATTATGTTTATATAATTGGGACATAATATGTATACAACTGAGACATTATGTTTATATAATTAGGACATAATATTTCTTATACGTAGTAAAACACATGCAATGTAATTGAGATATATTTCCTGTATTTTTAAATATATATGTATATTTTTTTTCTTTTCGCGTTACTACTACTGATATTGTACAAAAAAGATGTAAATTATATTTTAAAAAAAACTTTGTACATTTTGGATTGTAAACCAACATTTGTATTGTAAACTATTTTTGAGTTGCTTTTGGATAACTATTGTTAAAAATGTTATGAACGTTATTTCATGTTATTCATTTCGTTGAACTTATATCCGATCACTGAATTTAAAATATGGCACCTGCTGACAAGCCCTCTAAGGCTTTGCAGGACCAATATTCCTTATATATTTGTTATTACTTTGGTAAAACTTGGTAATAAAATTATTATTATTATTATTAAAAAATTAGATAGAGAAATGCTATTACCACATGTTTTTCCCATTCTCTCAACGAACACCACGTAGTTCCAAGTTCAATTTGCGAGAAAAAGAGCACAGTTAGGTAACATTTGTTCTTTATATCTCATTTCATTTTTTCATTTTCAAGTATTCTAACAGCTGATTGGTAGGTTTTGGACAGCACTAATCCTAATGCGCTTTCACATCAATAGACTCTCTCTTGCATCCCTCTTGAATTCGTATCGTCTCTTTCTTCTTATTTCCTCCAGATTTCCTACTCTTTTCGCACTTATTTATTACGCATTTTCGAGGTGAATCGAGGAGTTGCTGTACGAAAGATGGCCGCACAATTCGTACAAAAAACTCCTATGAGCGAAAGGAAAGCGCTGCACAGCTGATGGAAGAACTAGGATGGGGGTCGTTAGTGACAACGAGGATTTACGATTGGCTAATATTACATGAAAAATTCCAATCAGGCGAGCTTCAGTACGACACGTATAATATTGTTTGGACCCAGCGAAATATCTCTACAAGTGACATTATTTAAGGTAGTTTGAGCGAAATATCATTTTACCTAGAAGTCAACGAATTTGGTCTCATTTTAAAGAAAAATATCTCACCCTTCTAATGACACCAACAATTTAACCCCTTACCGCATTACTTTTGGAGATATTTACCAAAATATACCAGCTGTTTTACATGGGAAATGGTACGTGTATGCACTCCAGCGAGACATTATTTACAAAATGAGGACTTTCTAACACTTAGATCTCGTAAAAAACTAACAGCATGTAGCTTGTATGTTTTCTCAGCTATTTTTGAAAATTGATCATATTATCACCGCAGTAGGTTTTTGGGTATCACAAAAAATCCTTCCGTTTTGAGGGATTTTCCAACGCACCGCGCGAAAAAAATGAGTCAAGTTTATGACTTATTTAGATATTTGCATTTAATTACTTATAATTTTGATCCTATAAAAACTATATATTTGCACCATTAATAATAAAATATTTAACTGATGTGTCTTAAATATGGTGAAATTAAAACGTATAATTCGAATATGGTCTCCATTATAACTAGCTGACTATGCCAGCTGATTGGTAGGTTTTTGGACTTAAGCTAATCCATTCACACTCCTATAGATAGGCTGTTAGATTCCTCTAGAATTCTTCATATCGTCTTTTTCTTCTTATTTCATCCAGAATTCCTATCCTCCTCCCTCCTCTTCCACGCTTCCCCAGTGTTCTCTTCTTTGTAACCCTCTTCAACATACCCACTCTTTTCAAAACGGCCTCCATCCATCTCTTCTGCTCTCCTCTGAAACCATATCCAATACCTCCTCGTTCGTCCTTGTCGCAACCCAGCTCACCTTCTCCATCTTTTTACACATCTTGAACGCCTCAAGCACGTCATCAATTATCTAATAGAGAACACATTCTTCTAAAAGTATCAATGATATGAATAATATGCCATTTATGGACATTCTCGGTGGAGCGATCTTCATAAGTATAACTCGAATAAGACTTTCAATCAATAAATTCTGGGCTCCGAGAGTTCCACAAAGGGTGTCGCATGTTTGCGGTTGGCAATGCCTTTCTTAATTTTGCCAATCTTACGTAGTAAGTGCTGTTGTAGTACTTCGTGCGGATGCCACATTCAAGGATTTGGGTAACAGGGTGCATCAAGTTTCGATTATTTAGGTCAATTGGCTCATATTTCTCGGAAAAAAGTCTTCGCATTGAAAGAATGGAAGTAGAAAAAACTGAGCGCACCGTAATTACGACTGGGAAAAAGGCATCGATCGGATTCAAGGATTTGGGAAACAGGACGAATTACGTTTCAATTTTTTAGGTCTCACTCATATTTCTCGTAAAAAATTTCTTACAACTAAAGGAATGAAAGTAGAAAAACATCAGGAGTGCCGAAATTACGACAGGAAAAAAGACAACGGTCAGATTTTTAAAGCCGGTGTAAATGACTGGCACCTGGATTCTGTTGTCAACTGATTACAAACAAAAAATAATACACCATGACCTAGGGGTAGTTATAAAGAGATATCATTTCAAATAGAAAATAATGAATTTGGTCTCGTTTTAAAGGAGACAATCTCACTCCTCCGAAGATACCAAATTATTAGCCTCTTATCGCACTACTTTTTGAGACAATTGCCAAAAAATACAATTTTTTATCTTACGTCTGGAATGTACACATACCATTTTGCAAGGGAACGGTATATGTATGCTCTCCAGAAAGACATTATTAAAAATAAATGAGGAGCTTAGGACACCAAGGTATCTAAAAAAATTAACCGTGTGATCTTCTCAATGGCTTGAAAAATGGGCTGCCATGTATCCCTTAAATGGAAGTACGAATCAATAATTGCAATTTTAATTAATTTGATAGCCCTGGCGATGGCAAGCGAGGTGCTTGCCGAAATGCTGGCAGTTTGGCTGGCGAAATGCACGGCGTTAGGCTGGCAGGCACTCTGGAAACGTTAACCAAACTTGTGACTTTCTAAAAAATATATTATTCATATAGTCACTGCAATAATATTTTCAGAATCACCATAAACCTTCCAATGTGAATGAGTTTTAAAAGTAACGTGTGAAAAAATTGGAACACATTAGTCTTATACGGGTATTTTTATTTAATTACTGAGAATTTTAGTCACTCAAAAGTGTATTACTCCACCGTTTAATCACCATATACAAAAGTGTACTTCTCTCCACTTTGTTGCATGGTAGTGAAACATGGGTATGTCAGGATAGTCATAAGAGTAGACTAAACGCCGTGGGTATGAGTTATCTGAGGAGTGTTTGCGGCAAAAGTAGGATAGATAGGGTCAGGAATGAGTGGGTAATAAATGAATGTGGGTTACATGCTCGAGTAATGGACATGTATGAAAGGAGTGTGCTTCATTGGTTTGGCCATGTTGAGAGAATGAATGAGAGTCGAATAACGAAACAGATATATATGAGAGTGAAATGACTGGTGCGAGAGGTAGAGGTAGGCCAAGAAAGTAGTGGTTGAATGTGGTTGAGGAAATTCTTAGGAAGGAGGAATATTAGGAGTCTTAAAAACAGGAGGGCGTGTATAACGCAGTGTATGGGGGTAAATGAGGCAGAAGAGATTTGCAAGGATATTTCAGTATGGAGGAACTTATTGAAGCAGAGTTAGGTGTACAAATATGTATTTATGAGTGAAACTTAGTGACTCTGCCTACCCAGAAAGGGAACGTCGTGATTGGTATGAATATTTACCTAATGCTTCCAAGTGCTGGTGAAATAAAAACATATAATTCGAATATGGTCTCTATTGTGACGGGAAAATCTCGCTCTAACTACCAAAATCCGCAATGGTTAGGGAAATATCAGGCATCCCACAAGGAAGGAAGCATGATCGGCTCGCGTCTATTCTATTTTGCTTCCCGGACGATAATGCGGTTTTTTATGTCCCTACGTTCTCGATAAGCCAGTCATGGCTTGTCTTAAGGCTCGAACCAGCGGTATATACACGGTATCACGCATAGCAATCAGATTGTTTGCCGACGACATAGTCACCTACCAAGTAATTGCCCTTAAATGCAAACTTCAAGCGTCATTACCAATCATCTGTCTTCAACTCGTGGTATCTTGAGAAGGGTCTCAAACTTAATCTCAGTAAAATGCAGCAAAATTATTCCAAAATAAATTTCATCGACGAAAACTCTATGAAGTTGAGTGAGTATATATAATTGTCTTAGTTGAAGTAAATTTCTTGGAATCCACTATAACTTTAGACCTAACGCAGGGATTTTACGTTTAAGTCGAGAGCTAATTTTTCCCCGGCGAATAATGTTAGTGAAATCATCTCGGTTCACTCACCGGGATAACGTTTATCTGATTTCACGATTTATTTCTCTAACCGACCCTGTTTTCGACACATAATGCCATTTTCCAAGCCTTGAAAATGGCATAATATATCAAAACCCTGGTCGGGTTTAGAAATAAAGGGTGGGATCAGAAAAAGTTACCTCTTTCATTAGGAAGGATAATACCAATTTCCGCCGGGTTGACGTTTACATCATTTTCTGTTTTGGCAGGCATCTCGTTTACTATCATCAGGGCTGTAAAAATACACCAGCCGTTAATAGAACCAGGTAGGTCGTCTCATGTACTCCGTTGAGAAAACAGGTACCCGGTGATTGGTCGATTGTTTTGCCATCCTTGTATGCTGGTTTTCCCAAACCTTCTCGATGACTCCAAAAATGGGCTGCCGTGTATTGCTTAAATGGAAGCCCGAATCAATAATAGCAATTTTTCGCAATTTTACAGCGATGGAAATGATGACAATCGAGGTGCTTGCCGAAACGCTGGTAGTTATGTAAACGTTAATCCGGTGTTTTACCCGAGAAAAATTCAGTAATAAGCATAATACATTTTCAGTGCAACATGGCAGAGGATAGGGTTGTCAAACAAGCTATAGGAAGGCTATCGGATGAAAAGTGAATAAGAGAGGTGCTACCTCGCCACATATCGAGTGCGCTGCGAGCATTTTGAAAACTTCGTAGAAAGTTTGAACACGAGAAATAAAAAAAAATGGAAATTCGCACTCTTCGTTAAAAACTGCAGCGAGCAAGCAGAGAGAGCATTACCGCTGATGAAAGCACTAGGTTCAGAGCAGCTAGGGACTCGAAAGCTAACTGCTATGGTTGCTTGAATAACTTTTATCAGACGAGTTTCTAGCGGACACGGAGGAACCCGTATAATATCACAAGAGCCTATTAGAAAGGCTAAATGAGAGACATACACTGCTAAATGAGAGAAATATACTGAAGGATACAAAAACGATTTTCCCAACACACCATTCTTCAACAAATGCAGATGGAGATACTAATACACTCCGTTCATATACAATTCAGTTTAGTTCTTCCTCTTTCCTGACTCCTTTTTACTATTTCTTCAATATTTCCCAGCAACTGTCGTATTTACTATTGCCATACGCTCTAGAAGTTTCTCGAAAGGTATGAAAATGTAGACGCAAAATGTGTCACCATAATTGCTCTGCTATTCGCGGGACGGGTCCTGCACTTTTGTAATTTCTCACCTACTCTGTCGTTCTGTTCAACTGCTGACTTATTACCTTGAGTTCACTCGACATAAAGTCACTTTTTCTTTATTTTATTGCATTATCAATCCCTCTGTATTTCTCAGAATCCAAATATTTTAGTGATTAGCTTGCGCAATTTGTCCACCGCATCCAATATTTGGGAAGCCAGCCAGCCGCCAGTCTGAAATGATTAAGGCATAGCAGGGACAACTGAAACTATTCAAATAATTTTCCTACGTCTTTAACACTAGAATGCCCGGACCTCTCGCCTACCTTAAATTCCCATGGTGGTCGTTTTCACTACTACTACTTTTTTTCCCGCCATTTGATTAGCATTTGCAACATTTTCTTGCAAAATAAATCTCATGTAGGCTTACAGTGTTTTATTAAAATTTATGATATTTTGCATCAAAATCTAAAATTTTGATTTGATAGAACATAATTTATTGTAATCGTGTATATGTTTATATTTTCTTGGTTCTTCATGATTATTTTGCCTGGATGAGGATTCTTTCAGTAGAGGTTGGTATAATAACAATTTCAATAACTTTTAAGATAGATTAATCTCTAAAGTATGGTATACTTTCGTTGTATGCAAGCTTACTCACCTTGTATTTCAGTACATATTTTTCACGGATGCCGCAAAATTATGGCGAAAATATACATTTTGGTAACATTATGTGAATCAAATAATTAAATGCGTTACGCATGTTGGAAAGCATTTAAGGAAATGGCATGGTGAGCATTGGGATACATTGTACAGTTTCAGTGAAAACTTTTAACAACCACGAGACGCTAAATTGAACTCATGGACAGCGAGAGAGCTTGGAGAAAGAGCCGCAAATTATTTTTTTGCATTAACAACATACGCCCGTAATCCTATTTCTCATGCATGATTCCTTAAGTCCTCTAAGGCTGTTCAACTATGTTTAGTCTAAGGCTGTTGACTATGTTAGTCAAGCCCATTGCTAAGTTACACATTTGTAAATATATTCCCTTTAAAAATCCTACTTTCACTGATGAAATGGGTTCGAATATTACTTATTGGATGCTACTAATCTTAAGATTTTAATTTTCTAATTTTTTATTTAGTAAAAATGTAATATTTCTTTTTGTTATAAGTTAATATTAAGTATCCAGACCTACAAACAGGTAATTTTATTTACCTCTGTAGTGCTCACTATGTATCTATACAATGGATTAGTGTACTTATAGAAACATGGGAGTAGAAATGGAAGCATGCAAGTATTATCAAGGGGAGAGAAGAAAGCCATTGAAGGCCGCAATCAGCCGCAGTTGGTAAGAAAGTCATTGCACTGTATACATAAGCTCTACCGAAATAACTGTCACCGCGCAATATTGAAACGTATTTGAACCAAAAGTATCATTTTAAAATTATTTTTCTTGGAGTCACTGGTCACATTTCACGTGACAGAAACGGTGAAAAGATAACTTTTCCCAAAAAAACAGGCTTTTTTTAATGGACGCCATCTACGCTCTTTTTTCTGCTCCCAAATGCGTTGAAGTTTCTTGCAAGATATCTAAAGCTCCGTAATCTCGGGTGTAATGGGAAAATGGTGATCTTGTGGTACTCTATGCCCCTCCCCCGCCAGACACCTGGAAAGTAGCGATATTCTTTCCTCCAAGCAACGACCTTACGAGGGCTGCATACCTCGGCCCAAAACGCACTTTAAGTCCTGGCTTCTGCCGCAGCAAAGGAGAAATTTCCGCCTTTTGCTCCATTCCCCGTCCCTGAAAACAGCGCCACTAATGGCACGGTGGAAAATATGTTGCAGGGGTTCAGGAGAATGGTTACAGGTACGCTGTGATACACTATATTCAACATTTTGATAATCCTCAACATTTTGATTAAAAAAGTGGAAATTGAAGTCTTCTGACGGGTTGATTATTTTTAAATCATAAACATAGAATGCATTTGCTGTATTTTTTATATATATCCTCATTCTTACAGCACAGAACAGGAGGAGATAGACCAAACTCCATATATCACAGTCCTCATATGACAGAGCAAAGACTTCTCTCATCGAGTAGTTTTCCAGACCATTTAATGCCAGTAAAATTTGACGATCTCCCTCATTTCCCTCTCCCACTACACATCCCTTCTTAGAAAGTGCATTGCCTGGGCTTCCATGCGTATTATCGAAAAAATCAAAGGAAGATTGGACCACATAAATGTCCATCTATTTACCGAGACATATACCCAAACTAATCTATTCAATTCCTTGTATTCTTTTGAAGGAGTGTCATTTCTCTTTGATTTTAATATTAGACCTGAACAAAGAAAAATCATGAGCGTAATACTTCCCTCCTGTTGGTTTTTTTGGGATCCTGTGAGTGGAATATGATAACATCGGTTTTGAAGAAGGGTTAAGTCTCCTTTGCGTCGCTCCTTCCTATGCGAAGTTTCACTCTGCAGCGAGGGTCCCTCCTGATTCCTCTTCATTGGATTGCTCCTCTGACGGGTTCTTTATTTATGTATTAAAAAACATGCAATGTATTTGCAGTATTTTTGAATATTTATCCTGACTTCTACAACACTGAACAGGAGAAGATAGATCATGCTGCCTAAGCAGATTAGCGAACAGCTTATGACAATAATACATTGCTGTATTTTCATTTCTTAGACTGGGAGCGGGCTCTACTTCCTCCTTGTTTCTTGCCAGTTAAGTCATTTTTAAAAAACCAATGAACACCTTTTGACTCTAACCTGTCTAGTGATTATGCATCGCAGTGCCACGCAACTTATTAACTGTGAACATAACCTTGTGCTAATTTCAATATCTTACACGAGATAGGAGTAGAGCCGGCACATGAAATGCATTATGTTGTATGACGAAATTCTACGATGAAACAAAAAAATAAAACAAAATCGAGAAAAGTTCAAAAGAGGTTAATCTTTGAAGACCTAAGTAACTATATTCCATCCACAGAATCCGAAATACCAACAGTGAGGAAAAGTGAAGCGATTGATGTTTACTTGTTCAGGTCTAACATTAAGCTTCCAATCAAAGGAAAAAACTCTTTCCTAACCCTCTTAGTGCAGACCCCTTCCAGCGGTTCTAGTGAGAAATGCGGAGGGTACCTAGAATGAAATGTATCACTCTAGGAAAATAAATATTATAAAGTTATTGTTTAAAATATCCATATGCAGTTTTTCTTATTGCGTATGCATTGAATTAGGTAATAATAAAAAAACGCTTACACTTCGTACAAAAAATAATTGTAATTTTTTTGTGTGCAAAAGTAAAACAATATTTTGCCTATGAGCCGATATATCGGCCCGCCGCACTTTACGCCTGAGATGCCAAAGCCGATATATCGGCCCGCCGCACTAAAAGGGCTAAAGATTCAAGTACTCGAATAAACAAGTTTGAGTATAGTTCTTGCAAACATGATCGAGGATTTAACATTCATCTGGTCCAATGGACGAGAATAAACTAAGATTTTGCAGTTATTTGTTCAGGAAAGAAGGGTAGGTGAATCTTTTCCTTGATAACCCAACATGCCAACAAAAAAAATGTATCACCACGAATGATTCTACAAGAAAAAACATTTACTACGCATAAATAAGTGGAAACTCAGCTCATGCAGTGCTGATGCCCGTATTCTTTACCACGGGTTCCTTCAAAGTCTTGGAAACAAGAATGTCGCATAGGAAATAGTTAGTACGGAGGCGGTCGAAGAGGTCCCACCCAGATTTTGTAACTTTTTTATGCTGGCGCCAAGTTTTTAACGTCCCTTTTTTGTTCAGTTAGCTTCTCGTGTGGGCCGCGGAGTAGCGGTAGTGTTGACGAGAATATAAATTCGATTGTCCCTCTTGAAGCAGGGCATTTTTCTTTGGTTTCGCAGTTTCTGTTGCGAGCAGAGAGATTACTATTAGGGAGCCGTGGAGGTCACGGTACCGTGTTAGTTTGTTTTTAGGCAATTTCCTTTTATTTTACTCCCTTACCATCCTTCCTCTTACCTCAACCTTCTTTATCGTAGTTCCCGATGATGAGATGTGACTCGCGGCACTTTTTATGAGTGTAAGTCACTGAGGGAATTACGATTAGGATTGACCTTTCCCTCCTCCCTTCTTCTCCTATGCGAGTACAGGCGGATTTTCCCTATACCCCTTTTGACCTGTACAAGTCGATTAGTTGGAAGTGTCACGTCGTCGACCCCGCCCGGAGCTAGTCGGGAGAGGCGGGCGTCGCGTCGAGGCCACTTCATCGACTTACGATAGTCTCGGGTCGAATTGTTATTTCTCTTCACCGACAAAAAAAACAAACTAAAGCAACCACACTGCAACCAAAAAAATTATTCGATCGGATTCCTTGAGGGAATTTAGAGGTGACCGTATAAAATAGTATTCAGGAATTGACTAATACGCAAGCTCTTTGAAACCTTCTAATTCGATTGAATTAAACCAGAATTTGAGGGTAATTAGGTACTGTCGATATTGCATAAGGGATATATTACTCAGTATTGGTTAAGAATGAATCACACGATCATATTTTCCGTCCCTTTTAAGGGATAGCTCCAATCATTGCTTTTCAGGGACCGTGACAATGATAGCTCGAGCTATCATTTTCTGAACATGGAGAACTAGGATGGGAATTACTATGAGAACGCAAGTTAAAATTTAGGTTAAACCTTTTAAGTAAATTCGAAACCGAGTTGTTCACAGATGACGTTAGATATATATTGAGAACCCCTGCGTATTATGCTAGGTTTGATCATATTAACAAGATTAGAGAGATAGATTGTCGTACCGATAGATTTAAAATGTCATTTTTCCCTCGTACTATAAGAGAGAACAATAGGGAGCGTAGCAACGGAATAGGTAGGTGAAACATAGAGTAGTCTGTAGTGCATGATGCATGTAATAACAACCAAATATCCCTTCCTTATTATGGAGATACTAACCATCTAGTTCCATGTGACCCTATTATCTAGCATATCTCTCTTAAATATCCTACTTGCATGTCAATAGTGCATGTTTGGTGATCTTCACCCCCTGCCACACCCTCGTGGTGGCTCGCAGGTTATCACGTAGATGTAGATGTAGATAAAAGCAAATACCAGATTTCATGGTTCACTACGCGGTCGTTGTTATTGTGACCGGGTTTTGGACTGACCCCTCCCTGACTCTTTTCTAGTTCCCCTTCCTTCCCTGTTCCCAAAATGGTTCGGAGCCATTCCTTCCTTTCCCTTTGGCCTTTTCAAAGGGATTAAACGCTCTGCGTAGGTGCCCTGGGATTCGCCTGGTAAATCCTTTCCCACCAACGGACTGGTTCTTCTTTTCTGTATCTCGTTTCATAGAGTTTTTATCTCCGCTACCCTTCTGTATACTTCATCATTTCTTATGTGACCCGTCCACTTGATCTTCAGCATCCTCCTCCAGCACCATGTTTCGAATGGTCTAGCTTTCGAATGACCCGTGCTTCCGATGCATAGAGTGCCATAAATGCTATGCTCATAATTGTTTACAAAAGTGCAAATTTGTTCTATTTAGTCCTGATATTTATTTATTTGTTCCTCGTATAAGCACATATAAATTAAGGTAAATATTACAAAATTTAAAAGTTCTATTGTTTTTTTTCAGGCATAGATGCGGTTGAAGCCATTGCAATTAGGATCATAAACACCACTTTTCTTTTTATGGTTTCAAGAAAAACTGCGTGGTACTTTTCCATGAAGAAGTAAAAGAAAAAAGAAACTTTGAATAACCCGGCATAAATGTTTAAATTGCATTTCTGGGCTGAAAAAAGCCTTGAAAATCACTGTGAAAGCAATACCTTGGTTGGAGAAGTTTAAATAAAAATGTATAAAGTATTATACAAAATTTTTCTTTTCTTTTATAGTATGTACTACCTTTCTCCTCGAAGTCAATTAGACCACGGCACTCTACAGATTATATTACGTCGCAAATAGAATAAAACATTCATCAATCGGAAAATTTTTGACCCAAAGATTTGTAATGGGGTACTTAATATCGAGTACAAACACATGATGTGATTCAGATAAACGCATACAATCCATCAAGGTTTAAAATTTTTGTTCGGATCCTTCAATTGTAAAAATCTAATTTTGATCTCTAAGAAAAATTCTAATCGCATTCGCTCAATACATTTGCGACACAGGCCCCAATAATTTCCCCTACTCACCCGCAATAACGGGAAACTGTTGGGGCCGGGGGCCAGCGGAGCGCCTGCGTCTTTCTCCCATTTGGCTGCTGCTTCCGCGATGACACTGGCACAACTCAAGGACGTAAATTACGCGACCGGTCACACATCACATTCCGACAAACCACCGGACGAGAGAAACTATGGCGGTCGACAATGGGAAGTATGTGCACTGCCCTCTCGGACAACGGGTAGAATAATTCCAAAGATTAGCGGTTTATGGATCTCACAACACTTGCAACACGTGTCACATACAATTTTTCACTCAATCACCTCGCAACACAGAGAAAAACACCGATTCTTGCATTTAAACACATCTCTACCCCTGGGAAAGCGAGTTCGGCGATTCCCTCGTTCCAGAACGTCCACAGTGCGTGAGATCGTGTGGCTCCTTCCGTACGGAGTATACTGCGGCAGCAGAGGCCCTTCGTTTGTGAAGCTCATTGCTTCGTTTCTCACTCCGTCAACTGATCAAGACTGGCACGTGATCAGTGGCTCGAGGGCAAAAATGATGACTGCTCTGTCTGAAGTTCATGAACACGACAGGTTCGCTCGGCACGAGAAAATATGCAACGAAACATTTTTGTGGATGTCACGGGGAGATACGAATCGTGTCTCTCATCGAAGCATGCAAAGATTCCCGATTTGAATTGAGCTTTGCCGATTCAATAGGCTGCGTCAAGTTGCATCCCCCACTTTCAGACTCTGCTGAAATTTCATTCAATTCTCGACCTCGTCGCACAGCCAAAGCCTTTCTACCGAGAAAGGGCACAAATGAATTATTTGCATATTATGGATACGGAGATAAAAATATGTTCCCTATTAGACATTCACAACAAAACATTGCCTTTCTGTGCACTTTTCTCGTAAACTGAATTTGAAATAACAAGGTGCTCAAAGGGAAAAAAACATGGAGAATAGCATTATTCTATCTAATTTAGATGCTATTCTCATAGAAAACTGTTTTTAAGGTGTTTAGAGCGAGATAGTTCCCTAGTCATAATGGAGATCATATTCGAATGTTACGTTTGAATCCCAGCAGCTATAAAAATTATACTGTTAATGGTTCAAAAATGAACTTTGATATGACTGAAATTCCAAGAAATTAAATTAAAATGTCTATAAAAGTCTTTAACTTGACACTTTCCACGTGGTACGTTTAATCTCCTTCACAACGGAAGGTTTTTTTACGATCCTGAAAAAAATAATGACGGTGACTAGATCATCTATTTTCAGCAATAGTTGAGAAAACATACAAACTACACACTGTTCATTTTTTGACGAGACCTTGGTGTTAGAAATTCCTCATCTTTTTTCAAATAATATCCCTTCGGAGTGCATACACGTATTATTTCTCATGTAAACGGGCTGGTATTTTTCATCAAAAACTTCGGAAAGTAGCTCGGAACGTGGTTTATACTTTGGTATTTTAGGATGGGTGAAATGTTTCTCTTTAAAACGAGACCTAATTCATCCATTTCTAGGGGAAGTGATCTTTCGCTCAAACTACCTTAACCCTTTGAGTGCGGCATGACGTGATATCACGTCATGGTTTTCTTTGGGCTGGTGCTGATGACGTTATATCACGTCAGGGGTAACGTGAGTGTTCCAGCTATCACGTAGAAGCTTTCAATAGGCCTCATAATGAAAGCTGGAACACTTACAGTACCCATGACGTGATATGACGTCTTCAGCACCAGCGCAAAGACAACCATGACGTGATAACACGTCATGCCGCACTCAAAGGGTTAAGAAGCGAAAAGTTGAAAAAGACGAGGAAAAATAGCACATTTCTAACCACTGGGCAATGTCAGTTGTCGGCCCTCTTTACCGCCACACCGACATTCGTGAACCGCTTGCCCTTCCGACGGTATTCTTGTCTTACCAACCTCGCTGTTTTGCACCACCATATCATACGCGCTTTTGAATCTAATTCACAACTTGATGTTTGTTACGTTGACTTCTCTAAGGCCTTTGACTCAGTTAGACAACGGCCTGCTGATACATAAACTTAAGCTCAGATACAACATCCATGGTACTTTCTTATCCTCAATCCATAGTTTACTTAACTCTCGGGTTGAGTGTGCTTTAATTGACGGCATGTCGTCTAATCACCTTCCTGTCTCTTCAGGGGTTCCTCAAGGCAGCGTCCTTGGCCCCCTTCTGTTCACACTTTACATTGATGATATCATTGACTGTGTCCTCCCGTTGGGATGTGACATTTTACTTTATGCGGACGACTGCAAAATTTTCACGCAGGTAGCTGGTGCTCCCTTTGGCAGCTTCGTATTATCCCCTCGAAATCAGCTGTTATGACCTTCTCCTTGAAACGCAAAATCCTATCATATTCTAACACTCTATCATAGAACCCAATCCCTTATGTAAGCTCCCACTGTGATCTAGGCATAGTGTTTGACTCAAAACTAACTTTCTCGAGTAACAAAATTAACTTTCACGAGCATATTAATAACATTACGAGGAAGACAATAACAGTTGTCGGCCTTCTTTACCGCCACACCGACATTCATGATCTCCTTGCTCTCTGGACTGTATTCTTTGGCTGTGTCCTCACCATTTTAAAATACTGTGCACCAATTTGGTAAACCGTCTGCCCAACAACCTTGAAACAACTCAATCTACTTATTAACTCCTTTCTCGCCACTACCCGTCATCGAATTCCTTCCTTCAGAAATCGTACACAAGAACTTGTCTTCACTTGGAATCCCTCACCTCTCTCTCCGTCATGTGCTCTCTGACATGAAGTTCCTTCATGGCATCTGGAGGGGCTCTCTCCGCGTCAATATCCTTCCTCTCTCTTTCCACTTCATGTTCCTCCCCTCACCACACGCAATAGCTGTCTCATTAACATCTCCAAATTTCGTCTTTCAATATCCCAGCGTTCCCTATTCTACCGCATTCCAAAAACTTTTAACTCCCTAGCTTCGCATTCACCCTCCCTGGACCTCTTCTCGTCACCCTCCGCTTTCAAATCCTTCCTTACTAACCAGGTCTGCACATTAGTCCCATCTCCCCTGTCAACATATCGCTAAGTCCCGGTCCAATTTCTCATGTTCTTTTGTATCTATTCTATTTTCTGTTATTATATCTGTTATCATTTTATATTTTGTTAATGCTTATAATTTATTTGTTTGGTAGTCATCCTATGTTAAAAGCCTTAGTGCCGTTTTTGGGACTTTTTCAAGTAAATAAATAAATCATTCGTGGATCACCTCGGAAAACGTTGAGGGACCCCTGGTTCGTGCACTACGATCTAATTTTCCATAATCTTCACTTTCTTCCCCGTTCAACCACAATCCATCGAATATTCAAAATATTTAAATTTTCGCTTAAGTTTACCAAACATTCCCTCCAAACAAGCCTATCAATTGTTACTTTATTTATCTTTATTGCAATAAATGGAAGTATATATGCATGACAATTAAATATCCACTGGAACTCCCTTCTACATTTTGCAACCCCATTTAGATAACTTAATTTAAAAAAACAAAGGAATACCAGGGATAAAAAAGTAATTGTACCCTGGACACACACATCACACGACCATAATGTATCATACACGCTTCTATTCAAAATCCTGTCGTATATGGAATTCGATTCCTCAAGATTTGAAGAGCATAAAAACAGAATAGAGATTAAAATAATGTTTGTTTTCGTTTTATCTCAATGAAATGTGATATTTAAGAGAGCATTCTGAATGAAACGAATTAATTGGTATATTCTTTTGATGTAATCACTCCGATGTACAGAACTTGTATTTGAAATTATTTGGAAATTAGTCCCATCTACCCAGTTAACATATCGCTAAGCTCCCGTCCACTTTCTCATTTTCTTCGGTATCTATTCTATTTTCGGTTATTATGTCTGTTATCATTTTCCATTTTATTAATGCTTATAGTTTATTTGTTTGGTAGTCATCCAAGGTTAAAAGCCTTTGGGCCGTTTTAGGGACTTTTGGGAAAAAAGAAATAAATATTATAAATGCCATTTTCATGAAAACGGTTTTTAAGAAGTAGGAAGTATAAAAAATTGATTTAAAATTAAATATATGCGTCTGACCGTCTAACTTTTTTTAGTTATTAGTTAACTACTGCGAAAATTGAAGAGAAATGTAATAAGGCCTCTGAAATGGCACTGCTGTCGGTGTCTATGTCCGTAAAAACTGTTCCTAGTAAATAAATTCTTGAAATAGTTCGAATTTTTGTATTTTAATTTTGGCTTTCAAAAGCTATGACGTTTCATCAGGGAATGCAGGATTTGAAAAAACAATTTTTTCAAGTTGGAATTTAGTATTTGTTTTTACTCATTCGGTTGCGCTGGAACATCCTTAAATCACTCTTCCAGAAGTTCCTTTTCATTAGATTCCTGTTCAATTTCTCCGCAGCTCCTCACGATTGAGAGTAATTTTCGTGATTCCGAAGGACCGGAATACCATAACTAGAACGATGAAAAAAATCGTCACAAAAATTAAACTATATTATAGAGTTGCAGTTGACCGGATGGTTTAGACGAAGGTAAAAGTAAATGGAAATGCGAGGCGAAAACATCGGGGCGAATAAACTGGGCAGCATGAAAATAAAGAACAGCAGACAGCTGGTGAGCAACCTTGAGGTATTGAAAAAGGAACTCCCTCAATGGAGAGAAGTCCTATGTGCACAACTGTAGCGGCCCAATTTTTTCCACCTCGGCCACCGCCGAAGGATATTCGCTAACATTTCCCTAGCCCTGTTTACGTTATTACCTTTCTAACCAGGGGGTCTATTCTGTATATCCTCGGACTTTCCGGGTCTCGACAGTGACGAAATTTTGTCGTCAGAGCCGCATAGAATTCAAAAGGGAGCATTCCAAAGTTGAGATTTTTCGGGGAATTCGACGTCACATCCACGGATTTACCGAGGTTCGACGGCGTCGATTCCTTACTGAATAAGACTCCAGGTTAACTGTAACCATAGTAAAATTTCGCCGTGTGAGCGCAGGTTGGCGCTAACCCTAGTCAACTTTTTAACCACGCTGGAGTTACTAGGGTTGACGCCGGTTACCATCATTTTAGTTCGAGTGAACGCAGGTTAGTGAGAATGGTAGTTGAGTGATCCAGTCCACATGTAGCTTTTATTTGAAACTTTCATTATATTGCGAGAGTTCTTCTTGTCATATTCCGTATCCAAAAGTCAGTGCCAAGTTGCGTGATGGATAAATGGATGTATGTAAGCGAGAACGGGTCGTGGGAAAAACTTGGAAAAAAGTCGTTTATGCCGCTGCATATATTGTCGCAAGGACAGGAAAAGGAAGTTGTTTATAAATATTTTATGTCAAGATAACATGTTGAATTGTTTTTATCTATCATAAAAGAGTACATGCGATAACGTAATATCAACGGGGTATCTTCATGGTAAAGTAAATCATTGTGACTTGTCGTTCTATTAGGGGAATTTATTCTCTATATTCTCATCTTTAGATATATTAAGTAATGGATTGGATTGAATTTTTGAGGAGGCGACCGACTGCTAAGGTCATTTGCGCCATAGGGGATAGATACGGGAAGAAGGAAGGATAGAAACCCGGCGTCGGAATTAGCCTGCTCGTAACGAAAGGCGCCAAGGGGACCGCGGTTTAACGTCTCACCCGACAGACGGAGTTCTATGCTTGAAATGCCCTCCACAAGACACTCAAGTAGGGATCGGGTTTCCGCTGAAAAACATCCTCCTCTGCAGGGATTTGAACCCTGGCCGTCTGTATGATTAGCCAGTACCGTAGCCACCACACCAACCCAATCCCCTACAAAGTAATGTCTAGACATGAAATCATGAGTATATAAACGAGACCAGACTGTTTGATGCATGTACCAAGGTACTGAAAACGTGGACCCTAAAAAGGAAGGACGTGAATAGACTGCAGGTGCTTGAGATATGAGTGTGGAGAAGAATGGAGAAGAAAGACGGAAAGAAAGACAAATGAAGAAGTTCTTCGTATGCATGGCACTAATACAAAAGGGAATCATACAATGGGTGTGCGAAGTCGATTTCCTAGTCCGTTCTCAACATCACACATACCCATATACCTACTTGCGATTTAAACCAATGCATGTATTGTTGATTTTTACCAATTCCTCCCCACCTCTCTGAAATATGTATCAAAATGAAGAATGAGCACCTGAATTATTTCACTTTTCTTATCGACGAGTAATGAAGTTTCAATAAATGAATACCGTTTCTCCAATCTTTTGAAATTGATATTTCACAACCGACAGTGTAAGTGGAACACAATCAGTGTATTTTGTTCACTGTAAGTTCGCGATAGGCTCACACACCCCGTACTATACTTCGTGAACTCAAGTAACTATTTACTAATAAACCGCTTGTGTGGAAACTCCGGGCTTCATTTTAAACGCACCGCCGCAGCTTGACCTCCAGCGTACCCCCTCGAGCTATCCTTGACCTCCGCGGGTGCATTCAGGGTACGGAGCCTGAGCCACCTAGAATACATTGTACCTAGGTGGCTTTGACAGAGCGCTCCGGGAGCGGTGGCACGGACCACTACGTGGCATTTAAACGAGTTGTATAAGGTCGAAGCATGAACTATCACAAACATTCGATCGAAGATAACACTTTAAATATCTCTTTCCGAATGTATTTATAGTTCTACAGCAGTTAATGCTATATTCGCTTTACTTATAAAACATGGGATCACTGAGAAAGTATATGCACTGCCCTCTCGGATTACGGGTGGAATAATTCCAAAGGGGTGTGGTTTATGAGTTTCACAGCACTTGCAACAAGTGTCGCATACGATGTTTCACTCAATCAACTCGCAACACAGAGTAAAACACAAATTCTTGCATTTACACATATCTATACCCCTGGGAAAACGAGTTCGGCAATTCACTCGTTCCAGAACGACCACAGTGCGTGAGATCGTAGAACGTATAAGATCGTATAAGAGAGTGTATTGGCACAAACTTTGTGGAACCTATGGATTTCCATATTTGAAAATAAACACTGATACAGTTTCCACGCTTTTATTTACGCCACCGACCATGGTATCAGCACTTTATGCCATCGTCAGGGTACATTACTTTCCGTGAATTGAATTGAACATCATGAATTTTTCGAGCTGTCTGAATTCTCGCCGTTCTCCTAGGGCTCAGAGCAGGGAGCGACCCAAAAGACCGCTTCGAATGAGCAGTAGAGATGGGCAAACCCCTTTCGTTTTTGGGACCGGTCCTTCATGGGAACCGTTCCTTTTCACTCGTTCACCGTTCCTTTTTTATTGGTAACCGTGAATTTTTATCATAAATATATTCTGAGTGTTTAACGAATGTAAAAATGAAAATAATAGAGGTACTTCATATAACGTTATGATGGCGTTTAAAAATTTTGGATGAAATAAAAGCTAGAAAAAAATAATGCACTTAACAAATTTTTACATGATGTTAAAAAAAGGTTTTATAGATGAGCCATAAGGAATTTATTTCTCAAGCGAGCTCTATCTAGGAGAAATGAAAAATCACTAAGAGATTGGTTTTGGTTATTTTAAAAAAAAGCAGTTTAAAGACGCTAAATAAACTGAAATATCCACCCTACACGTTGAGGAGCAACTGATCCGATGTTTGTTTCCGTGTGAGCAGCCACATTTTCTGTACCATGCGTGCAGCAACTGCATTGTAGTTATTTCTGCCCAATGACACGCCGCGCGGCTGCCGAAGGTTACTAGCAGGTCAAGCAGGTTTTCCACAAGCTCCACAGCACCAACGCCAATGTAAATGAGGAGGTTGAGAATGAAATCTTGACCAAAGCTGGTCCTAACAACCTTATCTGGCTAGGTGCAACTGGGAATTCAGTTGTTTATTTCGGCCTCAACTGCGACCGTGGCTGAGTGGAGCGAGCCGACTGGCTCCACTATCAAGAAAGAAGTACCGCTAATTAGACCGCTTGCATCCGCAGATGAATTTTTGGGGTCTTATAAGGGACATCTTATCTCATAAAGATGCGAGCAAAGGAGTGAAAGGGAAGAAGAACCGAAAGGAACGAAAGGTCCGACGGACCGTAAGGAACGAAGGACCGACTGACCGAAAGGAACTATGGACCGAAGTGAACGAAAGGATGGGTCGCTCCATAGAAGTCGGTCATTCCGTTCAATCCATTTGGATTGAACCCATTCGTTCGCGAACGACCCACCTCTGATGAGCAGCTGTGTAGCGGTCGTATTCAGGGGGAAATTGTCTCAGCGCTCCGTTCCCTGAATGCACCCTGTGATGCATACGTAGAACGGACGCATTTTCGTTCTTGGGATCGAACTACCGAAAGTATTTTTTCCATCTGTGTTGGGCGAAGAAAGGAAACTTCCTGATAAAATCCGGGATAGACATGTTGGGTGGCTGGAGGAAGTACTGAGGGGCAGTGGGTTGCTCAAGTACGAGATATAGGGAAGGATGCTGGGCAAGTGTTGAAGGGGAAGAGGGAGCCCACATAGCACAAAATATCTACTAGATATCTACAGGATGTCTTCAATGTCTTGGATATTTTAAATATCTACTAGATGTCTACAATATGTCTATTTTGAGCGACGACTCTTATTATATGTCGAGTGCAATTAGCCAAAAAACACCGGAATCTAAAAAAAATGTAACTGCTATGCTTTTTGGTGGATGGATAGATGAAGTCATTGTACACATGTGCACCAAAAAATCAAGGAAAATTCTTCTGGCAAATGTTTATAAAAGCGATTTAAAGTTAAGAAAATTCGTTTTTTAAATGATACAATGAAAAATACGAAGTTAAGGCAATAACTTTTCCAACAAAAGTTGTAGAAGATAAAAAATTCTACGAATTGGTAGTAACCCGATCGAAATCCAACCATTAGTTAACCCAGAAGGTCGATTTAAACAAAGAAATCGCTCATTTTTCATTATTTAATTATTCAGCAGGTTTAAATCTCAGCATCTTGAAACAATAAAAAATGATAGACCTACGTAATAGCAATGAGATCCCAAAATTCTGGATATCAAAGTTGAATAGTTTGAACAAAATAATGGGATAAAGGATAAATGTTTACGCACCTCTATTGATGGCCATAGGGCAGCTGCTTTGTTTTAATAGATATTAAAATGAAGGTAAAGGTTTAAAATTATAGATTCATTTTTTAAAGTTTCTTAATTTTTAAAATAACCGGAGATATTTAAATTGTTTATTAGTATGTATTTTTGATAATTTTGCAACTCTGTATAAACTACATGTTTCTACTAGCAACTATTACTTCTACTGTTATATATGTTCGTTCATGAACTTGTACATGAACACGTACGGGTTAATGTATCGTGTAACCAGGCCTTAAGTCATTTATTCTGAATTTTCCCAGTGGGTCCAATTTGAATATGAATGTTTAGAAAATATCTTCTCAAGATATCTTGTAGATATAGGAAAAGCGGACATTCAGATATCTACAATATGTCTAGAAGATGTCTACAAGTTATTACAAGATGTTTTCTAGATATTAGCAAAAGACGTATTAGATATTTTATAGATATTTTGTAGATATTTTGTGCTATATGGAAGATGAGGTTATGGACTGGATGAAGAAGGGTAGATCGTATGCCGAGGCGAAAAAAGAAATACTTGAGGTAGCTAAAACCCTGAAAATATAAAAAAAATACTGGGAGGAGTTTCTCTGACTTTCAACAACACCACCCTCTACCGTTAGAATACTTAAAAAAAACACCAAATTGATATCTTCACTGAAACTGATTCTTACCTTACAAAATACAACCCTTGCATCGAACTGAAAGAGTAAATACCGAGAAAAACTACAGATCAAGGACACCTAAATGAGGCAACCAAGTCTTGAAATGAAAAATACTCGAATGGGGAACAACAATGAAACATTTTCACCCTCAAGATTCCACAGCAGGTGACAAGAGACACAACTTCAACACAATGCAATAGTGGGAAATTATCAGAAGGGAAAAAAATTGTGAACAAAATAGAACTAGCAAAGACAGTAGCAAAACTCTTGCTGTTTTCCCTTAGAGAAATAATAAATTATAATGATTCTTTATTCACAAAGTGAAAAATACATCCATTTTGGTGTCATCAGGGCATAATGATCAATACCATATTCCATCATCATCAATAAACTCTGTAATTGAATTATAAAACATCTGTGGTAGAATTGCTTTCCTCTTCAACTTGAATCTTATAATAATGTCATTATGGTCGATACCTTTCTAATATTATGAAATATTTATTTATTTTCAAAAATGTTGTTTCGGATATCCAAGCGACTTCTGGCAGACAACCCTCTCTCATGAAGAGCAATATGGGTGTCCAAGGAGGCCCTTTTGGAATAAGTGTGTACCTACACTATTGCTTAGGGAAAATTAATGATAGCTAGATTTTATACAGATGGGCATAGGTGATATGTATACAAACAATGAATATTGAATGCATTTTATGGAAAGAACAAGAGTTTACAATAGAGTATGAGAGGATTGTATTACATGTATCTGATTAGTCTCTTCACATTAGAAACATTCTTTTTAACATAGTAGGAGAAGAACCCCAGAAAACAATTCCATATGTTGATTTGCAATAGAATCATAAAGATTATATCAAACAGAGACTCAAAAAATGCCTGACTAGTTTCAATGCTCCTACATCATCTTCAAGAGAAGAAAACTGACATGAAGATCATGAAGTAACACAGAAACCAGTCAAATTCCATAATTTTAGGGGAAAACTGCAGTCTACTTCTCTCACTAAGGAAGACTTCTACTAAATCTCATATGGATCTGAAGTTAATATGGAACTTGAAAGTTCTTCCATCAAAAACACTACCTGCCGAAGTAAGAAACATTTTTCACCAACACCACCCTATCAATCAGCCATTTCTACTATGATTTTTCTGCACCCTTCCTCTATTCACCAAATAAAACATCCCTTATCAGCCAACTCTCCGATTCAGCACTTATGACAGCAGATTTTTGTCGCCTACACAAGTCACCAACCAATATCCACTGTTTCAACCTTTTGTGCAGCATCCTCAAAGCTCTATTAACTAGAGAGCTCTTAATTATTACCCTGCACCCTCTTATCCAACACAACCCCATTAGAACAAAAAATGATGATATCTGTATACTTTTAGGAAAGGATGCATAAACGTTAATACAGATTAAATCTGTAGCAAATCTAGAATCAACACTGGCATGAAAAAGATTTTAGTAGTAGACATTTGTTGAAAAAGGATATGGCATAGATGTACACTTGGATATTAAATTAATCCATATTTTATTTTGGATTCTGCAATCTCAGGACATAAAGGAAATAGTAAATGATGACCATGCATCTGTTTCATAAAATTGTCATCACTAAGAACAAAATTTTTCTGGCCATGTTTAAAGAATATTTTTTTAAATAACCCAGAAATGCAAGATATCATAAGTGTTCAATGCAGTATGCATTATTTATAAGTATTCATATTGAATTTTTGCAAATGAATCAAAAGAATATTTTTGCATTAGTTCTTGAAAAGGTGAGCATGCAATTTAAGATGACCCATGCGAATTACAGGCTCACCCTGGTGAAAATGTCCAGTTATACAGGCAGTGACAACCTGTGACTTAGCCAGTGATTCTCCATTTTCAAACCAAATCACTGGGTACTCACTGGAAAGTCACTATCAACTAAATAAAGATGTTAAATATTAATTTAAAAATCTATTAAATGTTTGATTTGGAGTGCTTAACTATTCTACTTTTGATTAAAAGTATTAGTTTGAAATTTTTAACTAAATATATCAATTGCATAATCATCACTGGGAAAATCACTTGGAACCTAGTGATAAACCCAGTGAGAGGAGTAATCCTAAGTCACTGGTTAGGTATTCCAAAATCACTGGGTATAGTGACTTGAAAAAGCTGGCCCGACTATCATGAAATACTATGCTATAACAGCTCTTAGACTTTAAACAGTATATCTGTAAAGTCCCCAGTCATAGCTATACAATGAAATCATTAATTTGATGATTATTTAAGATTTAATCCATAAAGATTTGGTCACTGGGATAATAACTAGGTACCCAGTGATTGAGACTATAAACTGTAAGATAAGATTTTTAACATTTTAAACAGAAGAACCATGAAGCATCAATTGTTAACTATCAATTACAATCAATTATTTGATGATCAAATATGGGTTTAATTCATGAAGAATTGGTCACTGGGAAAATCACTGAGCACCCAGTGATTCCCCAATGAGGAAAGTTAACCAATATCACTGGCTAACAGTCCAAAAATCACTGGGTATAGTGACTTGATATAATTGGCGATTTTATCATGAAATACTGTGCAATATCAGCTGTAAGACTTTAAACTTTAAGACTTTAAACAGTTTATTTGTAAAGCGTCGAGTCATAGCTATAAATGGAAATTATTAATTCTATGATTATTTACGATTTATTCGATGAAGATTTGGTCACTGGGATAATCCCTGGGTACCCAGTGATTGAACTATTAACAGTAAGGTAAAACTTTTTTTGAATTTAAAGAGTAGAACCATGAAGCATTAATAGTTAACTATCAATTAAAATCAATGATTATTGATGATTATTTCTGGGTTTAATCTACGTAGAATTTGTCTCTGGGAAAATCACTGGGCACCCAGTGATACACCCAGTAAGGGAAGTTAGCCTAAATCACTGGCTAGAAGTCCAAGACTATTCAGTCGTTTGAAATAACGCAGAATGTCAGAGACTGGTGTGATCTTTGTCTCAGATAAAACGCAGAGTATGAAAAATTGAATTGAAAGGAGTGACAACGATATAAGAAAAATATCAACAGGGAGTCCTTAAATTCACATTAATGTTGCGAGTATCAATATTCATTTGTCCGTTTGGGCCGCCAATCGGAAGTCCGCATGCTCGTCCTCCACCATCTTCCTCCGCTTTTTCTATTACCTCGAGAGAGAGAGAGAGAGAGAGCAGTTGAATGCGGTGCTTACGATGTTCGGCCAGATACGATAACAAGTTTGCGACGGGAAGTCACAGAACATCAACCATAAAGAATTTCCGACCTTTAAAGTGGAATTGCGGAAGATCGTGTGTATTTCTTTCTCACAAAGAAGTTTTCGGAGGACAGGGGTGAGGAGATGTTCTCAGTGTGATTGATTTCACACATGCTGCACACAGCATTTGAGCACACATGATTGGTTCAGGGCAGACTGATGAAGTGCACCCATGTAGAAAACTGCCATATTTAGAGCCTACCAAAATTCGCACAACACACATCAGACACAGTAGAAGCAATAGCCCATGCATCCCTCTGCCTGATGACATCACCTGCACATCATATGTAACTAATATTCCATCAACTACACACTTATTAGTGCATTTTTAAAGCTAAGCTACGAAATTGAGTGATAGACAGGCCTTATGCCTTAAAAGGAAGGACAAGCTTGTTCTTTTCCAGTTCTCAGTAGATCATAAAAATAAAATTCCATCACACAAATGCAACAGAGGAATACTATTTTAAGATTAGATGATGATGCATTGACTGATCGCCTAAGTAAATACAAGAATGAAGATGTCACACTTTCAATCCCGGGCTTCTGGAATTAATAAACTAACATATTTCCTTAGCTGAGCAAAATTAGAGGGATTCAACTGGAACCCTTTTCATATCCAATTGGAATCATCTCTGAAGTTTTGATGCTTTTTCCACCACTCACTGTTCTACCAGGAGTATACTAGCAATAACAATGGAATAGTACAAGAGGCTAAATGAAAATTACTCCTAACAGGTCAGTGACGATGGGTGCTGAAAATGAATACGTAGGATTCACAGTACGTTCTCATACATAGGTATGGTAAAAC
Source organism: Ceriagrion tenellum (assembly GCA_963169105.1). Lineage (NCBI taxonomy): Eukaryota > Metazoa > Arthropoda > Insecta > Odonata > Coenagrionidae > Ceriagrion > Ceriagrion tenellum. Next base: position 67,384,655 of record OY720638.1, read on the forward strand.
ATACACGAAGCTAGAACCAAACAGGTGATGAAGCTATTTTAAATCAAGACCAATATTTTTTTTAGAAACAGAGGCAAAGATAATAAGTCAATAGTAGCAATTTTTACAAATGATACATTGTATATTTATTTATTTTAACCATTCCCACAAAAAACAAAATACATTAATGAAGTAAACAATACAATGCAAACATTTCATTCACCACATACAGCCTTAAAATATACATATCATTCAACATACACGCGAGTGGAAAATATACATTTCATTCATGATGCGCATAACCTTAAAATATTCATATGTACACACAATTCCGAAGAAGCACTTTTCCTGATAAAACGGTATAAAAAGGTCTCTATTAGTAATAACAAAAGAAATTCGCTCTTGAACGTTTACACTCCACATTATCGAAAGTGCTATTCTAAAAGTGGTGTTATAGGCTGGTAGTGGACAATTTAATACCTCCCATGTACAATAGTGTATTGGTGTTCACCTAGTACTTCCATAAGCACAGTTTTGTACCATAAGTACCAATTTATTCACAACTGGACAAGTTGATGAGACTTCAGTGCACACGATGCTTAGAGTATCCCGTGCATCAAGGGATAACATTTCCCTACTAATCCATCATACAAACACTTGGGAGGAATAAAGGAACACAAACCTTAAAAATACATATCTCTATTCCTCATAAAAAAGGCGAAACTTGGGATCCTATGAAGCTTAAAATAGCATGCTCTCAGAGTACCTCACATTTTGCAGGTGCAAAATACCCACGCTTAAAGAAAAATTGAGTTTTAACACACATGGAGAGACTTATCCACCATAAAATAAAATTAATACCACAAAATACATCACATGCCAGCACAAACTGCTGATTACCTCTATTTACTGGTAATTAAATATTGCTTGGAACGGTGCAATGTTCAATGTAAGTGAAAATTAAAGATTAGGATATAAAGAAGATAAATTCAAACTGAGCCACAAGCCCCAACTTTATCCCCTGAACTAGCTATAATTTTTAATTGAAAAGGGAGGGGCAAAGTAGACTAGGTGCACGCAAATAAAGATTTTGTCCCTCTTCACCCTACACAAACACCGAATTCGCCCACTTCAGCGGTATACCCAGAAATATTTTGGCATCTCCAAACCTACCAAGCAATTTTCCATTCGCAGTGAGGTGCCATAAAACTCAATTTCAAAACCCCACTAGTGGAGAAGTGATATGCTAAAAAGGAATATACCACTGAACAGAGTAGCATTGATTGATACGCATTTAAAGGAGATAATTTCATTTAAACAGATAAAAACCAACAAATAAATAAAGACAACGAAATAAAAATCAAATGGAGAAATAACCTAACAATTCCAAACTAATGGCAAAATAAATCTAACATTATGAACACCTGAACAAAAAATTGAGTGATATTACACGCCATGGATTGGAGGTAAATGTTAGAACCACGGTCCTTACGTTTCTTAGAAACATTTTCAATTAATACAGACAGGACTGCAAGAAATAACAAATGTCTGCTATCTAACAGGATGATTTGAGAAAAACTTTGAGTTGGTTAACTTATTTATGAGTCTATGAACTCAATTTTCACTGAACTCAGCAGGGCAACCAACAAATACTTGGGCAGTCTGAAAAATATGCCATAAATACTCTCCTCTACTTCTTGTCATCATAGAAAATGAGTGATGCTTAGTAACAAAGCAAAAGCCTGTTACCTAACGGGATTCTTTGAGAAAAATTAGACTTCTTGAACATTTTCACGAGCCTAAAATTATTAGATTAAACGAGACACGAGCCTAAAAAGATTATTCACGTCTCAGTAATTCAGCTCACAAATACGTGGAAAGCCTCAAATGAACAGCATGAATTATCTCCAATGCAACTTGTCACCATAAATAATGAACGTGATGCTTAGCAAAGTAGCAAAAGCCTACTGCCTCCAAGCCTACTACCTGGCAGGATGCTTGGAGACAAACTTTGTTTTGTAGAACTTATTCAGGAGCCTATGAGCATATTGCTCACTGGCTTTGATACAGCAGTCCACACATGAGGGAAGCCCAAAATATATGCCACTAATACTCTCCTCATCAACATTTTACAGTACGAACTCAGAAAGACGCTTATACCTGCCTCAAAAATATAAAAAAATCTACTTTCTCAGATGCATTGCATCTCCTCATCTTTCATAGAATAATTTCACGTCTATACAGTAAAATTTGTTAGTAGCATTTGCTACAAGGTGCATTGAATGACATGAACCAAAACATTTGGAAAATAAGATCACAATCATTGGATAAACAAACACATAACAAAACATAAATTACTCATACTTTAATTGAGACTGAAAATAAGTTTCATATAACTTAATTGAGTGAAAAAATTACTTGACAAAAATATTTGGTAATAGATCACACTTAGGGTGATCAAGTCGGAAAACTCTGATGGGTGCAAGTAAACCCACTTCTCCTGAGTGAGAAAATAGTGACCAGGAATCATAAACTTAGAAACTGAATCAGTGTAAGTATTGTTGAAGTGTGCATATGTGGAGAATGATGAGTTTTATCTAACATTTATTTATAATTGAATACACAGTTCTTTAGAATTTCAAAATGTATTTACTTCCTAAAATCAATCAGGGCAAGGTAGAATAATCTGTATCACTTAAAACAAATCGACTATTAATTATTATGATGATGTGTAATTAAATTGGTCATCTAAGGCACTAGGAACTAGGCTGAGCATGAATTTATTAACTTCCATGAAGGCATAAGCAGCCTAAACCTAGATTTCACTACAACTTAGTGGTGTCAATTCTCTTCCTGAAGTATTACACAACTTATATCAAGTATAAAAACTCCCAGCATTAAATATTTGATTATGGAAAATGCTGAATAACGCCAACTTGGAATCATGCTCTACATATAAATAAATTTCATGAAAAATAGGTAGCATAACATGTAATGTTCGCAAACAACAATTTGAACAGAATGCAATCAAGACACAAGTGTTAATTCATTTCTCAAGGAGTTGATAACAACCAAAATAAGAAATGAAATTAAAACATAGTTTAAAATATATAGCCACATTAAAATTTATCTCTGTGAAATGTCTAGTGACATTTAAATTTGTCTCCATGAGATATCTAGTGACATTAAAATTTAACTCCGTCACTAAAACATCTTGAAAGGTACATGTCAACTTTTTGGTTAGAATATTGAACAGGGAGGCAGGCCTAGAGTCTTGCAATGCAACATGCAATCGCTAGAGCAGAGGGTAATTCATTGTAACTCTTCTACAAGCAAAGGCATAAAGTCCATTTCTACTCTGGCCAGAGACCATAAAATGGATGGAACAGCAAAAACAACCAAGACTTTAGAACAATATCTGACACAAAACTAAGAAACACACAATTGACTCACACATTAAGAGACACTAATAAATATGAAAAATTCATGGAAAAATAAAAATTTACAATATAAAATTAACCACATATTAATATTTAAATGACACAGAAGAAAGCCTCACACGCAGATGTGATTTTATAAAAGGGGAACATCATCACATCAGGCAATAAATAACATATTTACACAGCCAAACAAAAGTACTGCTATGAATGATGGTAGGTCCATGTAGAATAAAAAAAAAAGAATGTGTTACAGGGATAAGGTCTCTTTGATGAGCTTTTTCATTGTACTTCCCACAGATGTTGATGAAGGCCCAGAAGTTGAAAAGGTTATCTGCAAGGAAAAATACAAATATTTTGAAGAAATGAAGCATAGACATATCAATGATGCATACTGAGGCAAAATTAGGTACTTATAGGATAAGAAATTGGAAACTTATAGGATGTATCATGAAAGCGAAAATTTATGAGACTCAAAGGGGCTTAATGGGAATATATATTAAGTATAAGAGAGTGTATTGGCACAAACTTATGAATTCCATGGATTTCCATAATTGAAAATAAATACTGGTACAATTTCCACACTTTTATTTTTGTCACCAACCATGGTTTCAGCACATTAAGCCATCATCACGTTACATTACTCCAAATGTCACAGCCTTTTATACATTTTACAAAGTGGGGTGGGGAAGAGAAGGGAATGGGGGGGATAACAAGTGATGGTTATAACAGAGAAGAGGGGGAAGAAATGAAGGGCGAGGCAATGGGAAAAGTTGAGATTTGGTGAGGGGGGCATCGGGAGAGTATTTGGTATTGGGTGAGGGGCACAGCCCTTATGCCACAGGCTGGGAAGTTTGAGGTTAAGGGTGAATGGGCAACGACAATATCATTATACGGTCGAGATTCGCTGTAGAGACCTGCAACCGGGCATAGTATACGGTCGACCCTCGCCCGACTCCCTCGTTTGGCCGAGCCCGTGTTCGCCCCTGGCCCGAATCTGCCCAAATGACATAGGCACCCGCACTGCCCATTCGTCCAGGTACCCGGACCCCTACCAGGCACTCGGCACACATTCTTGTCTGCCTCTGAAAGAAGGTGGCAGGCAGCGGGGAATGCCCAATTGGGATCCACAAGATGGCCGATTTTTCGGACGAAAACGGGTTCAGGGCGGGTTCAACTCTTTCATAATTTCTTCCCAGGAAGGAAGGCCTGGGCTTCCTCCCTAAGAACCGGGTGCCCGGCCACCCACCGGGAACTCGGTGGCGACAGATACTCATGTCAGTCAGACTTTGGAAGTGATCGTCAAACACAGTTCTTTGCATTCATGTTTCTGTCTCTCTCTATCTCTTGCACATAGCTGGGCGAGGGTCAACCATACATCGTGCCTGGTTGCAGGTCTCTGATTCGCTGTGATATGTTTCAAACCGTTTGACAGCCAGTTGCAGGAATAACACAAATGAATTCTATAAAGTTATGGGACCCATAAGCCATGGCAACCATTCAGTAAATGTTGCAGTAACATCCAATAAATTTATCAACCTCTAAAGTTAAACCTCCATGGAGTTATGAGTTCCATAAGAAGCCAAATTGGCAGAAGCGAAATAAACCACTAGGAGACTTAATTACTGGATAAATTAGTTGTTTTGAGACAATTGATCAGTTTTTGTTAACTCAAACTGACTAACTTTTATGTGCATTGGCAATTATTCATTGGCAAAATTTTCATAAATTTTAGTCAGCAGTAGAAGGCTTGGTCAAACATTCGAAGCAATTAACTATTGGTAAATAAGTTATGTAACCAGTATAAGTGTTCCTGCAACCCAAATATTTTTATCAAGTACATAACTTCATGGATCTCATAGCTATTGATTCCATAACGAAATATTCTTGCCACCGGCCATAAGTAGCCTATTCTTGGCAAAACTACAGAGAAAAGCTATTTTTTGTGATGCATAACTGAATGTGATACATAAATGGGGGATTATGATGCTCACCCAACAAAAGGAGTCAAGTAATACATTCCTATGCAACAACCTTGCATCCTGCAACCTGTAACATAGGTGCATGGTAGGGGGGGAGAGCAAATGAAAGCCCGAAGAGACTAAGATTCCCCAGTCTCTGCCAGGAATGAAGATGAAGTGATTTACACCCACGTTTCCATGGGGGAAAAGGATGCCTCACTGGCAGAGTAGGCTAAAGCACTGGGTGCAACATTAACCCTTTGAGTGCCAACCAATTTCCTAGGTATTATGCTAAAATTGCAGAGGCATTTTTGGCGATTTTGCAAAGTTTACCAAAAAATTATGCATCGCACACAAATGAAGTTACACTTTCAAAAAAATTCAGGAAACCTTTATTTTATATATTTTAAACATTACATTTTATGATTTTACTGTATAATACTAGTTGAAAAAAAAAGTTCAACAAAATATTTAATGTTTAAAGAAAATAATATTAACTTTCTATACACAAATTATAGTATTGTATAACTTTTACTCAGGTTTTAATAGGATATATAAAAAATATAGTATATTAATAGAATGTGCAAAAAAAATCATCCATCTTGGTCCATAAATTATTGCAAAACAAAACTTTCAAATTTACATTTAAACATGTTTTGAGAAGGGACACCTCTCTGGAGTCACTAACAGCTGTGCTTTCCTACACGTAGTCCATGAAGCCCTTTCCCACACTTTGCACACATGGTATTAGAGTGTTTTACACGTCCTCTGTCCCTGTTGCTGCATACTGTACACCTTCTCAAGTTTCTGCCTGGCAATTTGTGCAATAATGCACCATTGTTGGTACAGATGTAACTGTATTTCCACTCTTTTCTGCTAGCCATTCTTCCTCAATTGCCTATATAATGGATGAAGTGAACTGAATACAGGACATGGTTCTGCCAGAGGTGTTCTCTTTATATAGAATGGAGCAATTTAACACCATCCTCGCAAATATACTGAAAACCACCTTTTTCTAATACTGCAAAGTTCTCCTTTCATCTAGGTATATGTAAAGCATCATGTCTGACACATTTACTCCTCCCATGAATTTTTTGTACTGGTGTATTATTTTCGCTTTTGGATATTTCTCTTTCTTGGGCAAATCGTCTTCTATGAAAGGTTTCACTCTCAACAACTGCTTGGGTTGAAAGTAGACACACTGGCTTTTTTTTTAGATTTTTTTTCTCTATATCCACATAAAAGAACCTCATCACTCTGGAAATATTTCACCTGCCCATCATAATTTGCTGTCGAATCCTTTGGGAGGCCCCTTCTGTTTGATCTTATTGTTCCAGTCAGGAAAGTTGAATTTTCAAACTTCGACAGAGATACTTCGACAGAGGAATACTGTTGAAGAAGTTGTCAATTACCACATGATATCTCCTATTTAGGTGGTTCCCTAGCTGGAGCAACTTTGTCACTACTACATGACCAAGGCCTTTCTTTTTTATCTCACCCCTTTCTACGTCACACTTTGCACCTTTGTAGCAGAAAAAAACTAAACAATAATGCACTACAGAGTAGGGATTGGAAATTTAAATCCAGAATCGATTTTTGATTAATCGAATTTCGATTTCGGTTTTAAAAATCGATTGTCTAAAAATTCGATTTTTTGCCCAAAATAATCGAATAATCGAAATCGAAATTTTTTAATAGTAAATTAATTGTCTGCTGAAATACGGATGTGCTGTTCTAACAAAATTCGTAATATGGGTTAATGGAAGCACTAGGGATAAGAACTGAATACGGTTAGATTTATTAATACAATTTATTATTTTAAAGATATTAATAAGGTATGCAGGAAAGTAATAATCCATACCAGATACTTATATACATATAGGTAATATAACAAGCAAATTATATATAATTTAGTAGCCCATGCGCAGAAGACGATATTCGGACTGGGCGAATCTATTTTGAAGATGAATTCTCTGAAGCGATTTATTGAGAAAACGTTTACAATAAAGGCACAATGTCAACGCGTATTATCATTTCAAATCTTCATCTCGCGGTCTACAATGTATTACTTTCCGAGCATGAGTCCCCGCCTAGACTAGAATTATTGTAATATAAATCCGTAGCCCCAAAGTTGGCAACTCCAACCTGCCGGTGTCCCAAGCACTTTGCCTTCCCACTGAGGTTCCCCCACCAGCTATGCAGAGTGAAATAGCGCGCAGCGGTGTAAAGCAAGGCGGCAAAATTCAAATGCTGTAGCAAGCTAAAAATCGAAAATCGATCGGCTAGAATCGATTTTGAACGATTTTTCAAAACAAAAAGTCAACTACGATTAAATCGAAAATCGGAGTGTGATTATCGATTTTCGATTAAAATCGAAATCGATTTTCCAATCCCTACTACAGAGTCACACAACATCCAAAATTTTATTCCCCACTTGTGGTGTATCTTATTTGGAAGATGTTGAATTAGGGTTGAATGACATTTTGTGCCAACTAAGGACTCATCAATCCACAAGTACTGGTGGGGTGTGTAATGAAATCTGAACACCCTATTTGCATGCTCAACTAGGGGGATAAATTTACAACAGGGATCATAATTATGATGACTGGGTACAAAACAGCCTTTTGTTGTCCACAAGATGAAAAAATTTCAAAATAATTTGAAACCTGTTTCTAGAGAACATATTCCCAAACCATGGAATGGCTCTACTACTCCTAACCCAGAGAATATGGTAGGCCACCGAGCAATTCCAATTTCCAATAGAACAGCCACAAATGCCTTCATTTCATGGATATTTGCAGGGCTCCATTCTCTGACTCTAGAATTTGGTGATATTTGCTGCTGTGAACTCAAAAACTGATTTGCATACCTATTTTTTTCAGCCACCATTAGGTTCCACAATCCCAATGTGAAAAACATATCAAAGTATTGTCTAGGTTTGGCATAGAGTAGAAATTTTAGGGGAAAAATTATCACAAAAATTTTAAAAAGAAATGACAAGTTTAGTTACTGAAATAATCAACACTTAAATGATTTTTGTGATGGCTAGCAAGCAGCCTTCCAGTAACTTCACTGTGATTCTTTGATCAGCTGAAGGAGTGCAAGGACACGAGGCTGGGGACAGCCATACTTGGAGATGGGTAAATTATGCTAACTTTCATTTGAAGTGAATTACCATGGTGAATTATGGTGATTTTCAAAAATTACCATGATTTACCAGTGATTCTTACTCCTCTTAGTGCAGCGGGCCGATATATCGGCTCATGGGCAAATATGGTATGTACAACTTCAATACACAAATATAATTACAATTATTTTGTAGACTTTGATAATTATTACATAATTCAATTTATGCACACTAAAAAAACATCACATGGATATTAAATGAACAACTTCATAATATTTTCTTCCTGAGATGATACATCACATGATATTACCCTACACATTTCTCGCTAGTACCGCTGGAAGAAAGCAGCAATAAGAGCAATGTTCAGCAATTAATAGCTAATGGAGGATTTTATAGGTAGGCCAAAAGCAATAGTAAGGCATTAAAAACATTTAAACCAATACTATTGCTACATTATTGTATTAGCATTAAAGCAAATGTAAAAACAAACATGGCAGGGCACATGCAATTTGGCTTCCTTCTGTCGGAGTAAGAAATTTTTGTTCAAACCATTCAAATAATAACCCCACAGATATTCCACAGGTAAAAATCATAAAAGTATCCCACAAATGAGTTGTATGTGACTTTGCTTTTAACTAAGCCTGAATGAAATAAAGACTTGGCTAAAAAGAGCATGTTTGGAATATATATATATCTAATATATCAGCATGAAAAACATCAAAAATGTAAACATTATTGAAAATTATGGTAATTTTCAGGGGCTGTGGTAAATTACAACAAATACCACAGTAATTCATGAAAATTACCACGGTAATTTTTAGAAAAATGCCCATCTCTAGCCATACTATCACATCTGCACAAGGTCAGCAGGGATTAGATAGACTATTGATGGATTCACAGAGAGTCTCAAACACCAAACAGGGGCCAAATAATAACACAATTATAGTACCACTTCATAAAATTATACTGGCTATTACCAGAGCCGAGGAAGAAAGGAAACCACAGAAACTACATATCCACTAGGTGTTGCAATAAATAAAATGAACCAATAGGTTGCAGGGGACTCTATGACAGTCATTACACCCCCTCGATGAATCTAATGCACTCATTGTAATGACATGTCCACAGAAAAAACACACTAAAATAAGTAAAGTTTATACTGAGGCAACCCACAACTACTTAGTGTATTAAAAAGGTTGACGTAAATTGACATATGTCAAGCCCTTGATTGGATCCCAAGGAACACATGTTGAACTTAACCACTTACCTTAAATAAATAAGGTTGTACATCTGAGTACCCGGTATCAAATATTAGGTCTAACTCCGACTGATTGGGCATTTTGGGCACATACTCATGCTTATTCATCACCTCCGCTATATATATTATTTTCTCAGTCAACATATCACCCAGTTTTTCCCTGCATTCCTGCCGCTCTGAAAAATTAAACGTCAGACCAACAGTTTTTACTCTCCATACATCGCCAATGTTATGGCAAGTCTAAAATTGAGATTATAATGTTAAATAATTACAAATACAGATTCGCAGTATGCTAGGGCTTCCAAATATTACTGAGATATTATTATTTAAGAATTATTGAACATTGAATGAACAATAAAATCGTAAAATTGAAATTAAATAGCTGATATTTACACATTATGAGTACAATTTAACACCTCTTTTTTCGTTCAAAATGTTTCTGAGCCATAAGGTTCAAGGTTAAGGTGGGTCTCGTATAACAAAGGAATCTCCCTTTTATATAAATTGATACAAAATTTGGAATTCATTTACACAAATCCCATACTGTCACCTTAGGGGTACATAGCTAATTCCATGCATGTTTACAGCCATTTCAAACTGAGATGCAAACAACAATCATAATGTAAGGTAATCAAGATATTCGTTTAGACATATCAATATACTTTAAGCCCATGAGATTTTGAATAGAAAATTATAGCATTTCACTATTCGTTGTACAGTGTGAAACTTATCTGATAGTATCCCAATAAGCTATTGGCTGAAAATCTACTAAGGGTATGGTAATAACTTCTTGGGTCACTGTAAATACTGTTTTTGTAGCAATCAATCAAATAATTTTTCTTTTTTCTTTTACAAAAGTGTACAAAGAATTACATGCAACTAATTGAATACATTATTTTCTTCAACACTATGATGTCCAATAATTTCAGTGAAATTGTGGCATAAAATGTACAAATAGAACAATTTTGTTTTAATTACATAGAGATGTTTATACTTGCCATTAATAAAAACAATTCCTCATTAGTTATCCAGTACTTAAATCCACTGCTTAGTGTGTTTATTTATCTTTTCGTAAAGCTTGTAAGTGAATATATGAATATTTGAAAAAATAAATAAAAATATAGTTAACTCTATTTCTCATAATCATCACTTATCTTTTAATTACTGATAAGTCTTACAATTAATTACTAACAGGATAGATAATATTTAACCTTTATCTTCCGAGTGTGTCTCTCCAGCACAAAAATTGTGTCCCTAGACTGGCGAGCGTGTTCATTTGGCACATTGATGGACATTTAAAAAACACTGGTCATTTAAAAAACCCTGGCCAGCAAGGCTTACGACTACAGAAAAACTTAGGAAGGTAAAGGTTAAAGAATGACTGTCACAAAGTAACTCAAGTTTGTAGTAAACTTTGTGACTGTCAGATTTTCCTCAACTAATGTCTATTTCAATATGGGTCACAAAGTCGTGCATAATGTGGTAACTTATAGACTCAGAAAAACAAAAGAAAACATATGTTCAATAATTTAGGCAGAATTTTGGTTTGATTTCCCTTGTTGCTAAGGAGCACACCACTCACTAATTTGTCTTCCTGCACACACTTTCTTGGCCTTGGTACCAGATTTCATCTTTCTCCTTAGGCCATCTCCAGTGTTTGCCTCGTTCCTAAATCACATTCACTTGTTAATCAATTTTGGTGATCAGATGCAGGCGGTTGAGGGACTGCCTCAGGAAAGGTCACCAAAGAGAAGAGGAAGAAAGGGAAATGAGAGAGGGAGAGAGAGAGAGGAGGGAAAGGTAGGGGAAGAGGAAGGGGTCGAGAAAGGGATTAGAGTGCTTCATATTTATAAGATCTTGTGGGGGCAGTGGGGTGAGGGAGGCAAGGATGCCCACGTTGAAACATTTACTGAACTTAAGGTTGTGGGAGGAGACATGGGTGGGGACAGGGAGAGAGGCATGCCGGGAGGAGGGGTTGCATGAGAATCTGTGGTCTTGCTTGGAGATTGAGAGCCCCAATTGTGAGTCCAACATAGAAGGCTTTGCAGAGATTGCATTGGAGAATGTACACAACATTAGATGCGGTACACAAGGGAGGGGAAGCTGTAGAATTGGTTAGAAAGGGGTTTAGAGATGAGGAGGGGGGAAGGTCTGGAATCTGGGGTGACTGCAGGGGTTGTTGACTGGAGGAATGTTAGTATAATTGGTGGATTAGGATGTTGGGAGTGGTGTTGGTAGTGTTGAGGATGCTGGCAAGGTTGGGGGCATTGGAAGGTGAGGGAGGGGCGTTTGAGGAAGATTTGCGCAGAGGTGACATTGCCTGAGAGGAGAGGTAAAAGGCTTTTAAGGATATGTTTGAGGAAATGGACACCAAGGATGTAGGTAGTACCATAGAGTAAATATAATACTTCATTACACTATGGTAGTACTAAGGGAGAGGTTGAAATTGTAAATGCTGGGAGATGATTAGGAGGAGTAGGAATTGGACATGAGGAAAAAAAATATCTTAGTATATTCCACACATAAAATAATTGTTGCCCAACCAGGTTTCTCCGGCACAGCAATCATTATCAAGGTGATAATGATATAATGCTCCTTGATAATGATTGCTGTGCAGTTGAAACCTGAGTCGGCAATAAACTTTTAAATGTGAAATATACTAAGATATTTTTTTCGTCATGTCTGTGACAATTTTCCACAAAGTTACTCCTTCAACCATTAATTTTATGAGAGTAGGGATGTTGAGGATATTTTTTCCTGAGGAGGGCTTCAGGATAGCCTCGGCATAGAAGGGAAAGGGGTAGGATAGCAAGCAATTAATCAAGGGAGTCTGGATTATTCCAGATGCTGAGGTCCTTGATGGAGAGGGAGTATAGAAGGGATCTTGCGGTATGAGAGGGTTGGCAACTTAAGTAATCGAGGCATAGCTGTTAATTGGTGGGTTTGATGTGGACCGAGGTGGTTAATTGGTGGTTTGAGGCTAGAAAGAATATGTTTGGAATACATCACCATAAAAAATTACAGAAACAGTTGAATTTTCCAGAAAATTACCATAAATTATGGTATTTTTCAGGAGTTGCAGCAAATTACGAAAATTACCAAAGTAATTACCGAAAATTTTCAGAATGACCCACAAATTAACATCATACTATGAACGTGAAGGTGCAAATAGTAGCTTGTGGGCTAAAAACAAACCTAACATCCATCGAATACGCGAAATATCCTCCTACGCCCTATGATCAAGGGTTTTCATTCCGCACGTGCCACAGGGTATCAGAAGGCAAATGGTGTCACACTTAAAAATTTGAAATAAGAGGATTCCGGGACAACATCGAAACATGGTACGCAGCAAATTTGCTCATTTCCGCAGAAATCCTGCATGTGCCACTGAGTTGATGCATAGCACTGTATACTTCTGGAAGAGTGCCACTTCTCAGAATCGCTCCCAAGGTCACGCTACGCAGTCGTCTCTCCAAATACGTTCTTACTCGCCGTTTTTCCTCCTAGCACAGGGTAATCACCACGCAAAACGTACGGAAACCTCACCCTAGACATAAACGCATCACGTACCATCTCTCGACGGCGGACGCGCAGCTGATACGCCACGACGACGTTCCTTTGGAAAGTACGAAGCCGACGCGATTTCAGTCGCAGCAGGAAAAGGGAATATCGGGTTAACAGTGCTGGAATCGCGTCGACATACGACGAATCCATGCATCATCCTATTTGGCGCTATCCAACGCTTCAGCCGACACGGACAGCAGCCTAAATTTAACAGTGAGCAGTTTGTATTGTCTAACCAATTTTTAAATATAAATCAATTCCCTACCGCAGTAGTTTTTACAAAATCGCAATAATTATGCCGATGTGAAGGAGCATTTCCCGTACAGCAAGAAAAAAATGAGTCACGTTAACGACGCATGAATTCATATTTTGCTAATTTTTGAGAGTTTCAGCCATGTTACAGAGGCATTTTGCACCACTCAACGACAATATATACTTGTTGCTTCTTAGAGCTATTCAAATTAAAAAATAAAATTCGACTACGTACTCCAATATGACTAGGAATATATCTTCCACATAAAATTCAACAAATGGAGCGTCATTAAAAAAAATGATCCCATGTTTGACGCCAAAAAAATACCAGCAAATTCCAGCACAAATTTGATATTTGCCATAAATAAAAAAAATGGAATTAGATACGGCGGTGTTTTCCTATAACGAACTGTTAGAATCAAGCAAGTTCAGTACAACAGATCGCATCAGAAACGTAACTACCTACAGCTTCTATATTTCCCCATCAATTTTCAAAAATAAATAAGCATTATTCATGATCATGCTTTCTAGACAATCGCCGAAGAAAACCGTCCATTTTAAAGACTTTTCCGAAAAAGACGTTAAATGAAGTAATCAAAAACCCTCCATTGTAAAGACTTTTCCAAAAAAGACCTTAAATGAAGTAATCAAAAACAATCTTCGAATGTTTGGTAAATAAATGGAAATTCATAAAATAGGACAGTCTCATCAAATCTTGAATCTAACCTTGAAAACCACAGACTTAAAATGGATTTAAAACTCCTCCACAATACCCTTAACTCGGCCATTGATTGCCCTGAACTGCTTTCTCTCTTCAACTTCAGGATACCAACTCGATCCACCCTCACCCATACTCTACTCCATCTGCCTATTCCAAGGATATCTCTCACCAAGCGCTCACCTTCATTTCGCCTCCCATCCCTTCTAAATTCACTCCCCCACACTATCGATCCTTTTTACTTACCATGTAACTATTTCACCACCCAAGCGATATCCCACCTGTCAACAAATTAAATATTTTCCCCTTTCCATGTTGGGCTCTCGTTGCTTATTGTTATGCTGTTATTGTGTTTTTGTCCTCTTTCTTGTTTTTTGTTATATGTTTACTATAAATTGGCGCTAATGCTGTATGTGAAAAATTTTATTAAATAAAATAAATAAAATAAAATAAAAGAGTACAGGTTTTTCGTCTGAACCTATCGTTAAATTAGATACATGCTGCGGTTTCACGAGTCACTTGGTAACTCCAGGATGATTCAGCGAAAAAATTTGTTTATTCAACAAATATGTTACTTGACGGACCCAAGATTTAGTTTCAGTCAGGGGCCCGTTTCGAGTATTAGCGGGGAGCAGGGGTGGACATACACTGTGGGTGGAGTGTAGAGTTCTCAGAAAATGTCAAAATACCTTGGAATCACCTTAACTTCAGATATACCGCGGAGAAAGCACATACAAAACATGTACGGCAGAGATTTTACGAAACTAGGATTTATCAAGCGCATAATAGAAAGGTCCTCGCATTAAACAGTCAAAGAGAGATGCTACTTCGCTCTGGTTAGTCCACTTCTCGAATACGCCGCGAGCATTTGGGACCCTGGTCATGAGGATTTAACGGAAAAAAATAATAAAATACAAATAAAAGCAGCACGCTTCGTTAAAAACTGCTACGAACGAACATATAGTGTTACACAACTGTTAGAGGGATTTAGGTGGGAGCCCCTAGAGGCTCGGAGGCTGCAAGCTGGGCTTAGACTGCTTGAGATATTCAGAACTGGTGTATTTCAAAGCGACATATAGAATATTATCATGACGTCTCAATACATTTCTAGGTCTGACAGATGCGATACAATAAGAGAGATGCTCTGCCGAATAGATAGGTACAAAAACTCGTTCTTTCCGCGCACGATAAGCGGTCATGAGGATTTAACGGAAAAAATAATAAAATACAAATAAAAGCAGCATGCTTCGTTAAAAACTGCTACGAGTGAGCATATAGAGTCTCACAACTATTAGAGGGACTAAGGTGGAAGCCCCTAGAGACCTGGAGGCTACACGCTAGGCTTACAGTTAGCTTGCTTGAGAAATTCGGAACTGGTGTGTTTCAGAGCGACACAGAGAATATTATCAATACGCCTCACTACATTTCTAGGTCTGACAGAAGCGATAAAGTATGATAGATAAATTGCCGAACGGATAGGTACAAAAATTCGTCCTTTCCGCGCGCAATAAGTGAACAAATAGAACTGCAGCTTCAACAAAAACACATCCATAATGCACTTTATCATTTCACCTCATAAAACCTCTTAATATACACCTTGACACGGCTGGTGTACTAACACCCCAGCCACACGCCCAAACGGCGGATCGCAGGGTAGTATGCAAACGTAGACATAGATTCCATGTTGCTAATGAAACCAAAATATCACCAACTTACCGCGCTACGAGATATTTGCCCGAAAGTAGAAGCTATGTATTCTACGAGATAAGGAACGGCTGAGCGCTTTAGAGATACTATTGAAAAATGTAGGTGAGCTGTGACGCACAGATGGAGTCCGATATTAGAAGGTGTATAGTTCGTTTATTTTTTTAAATATTACCACAAAAAATAAAGCTGACTATAATTTTTTTTTAAAAAGTCACAAAAAATAACCTAAGGAGATTTTAGCGTACAACGAGATGCACGTAAGGGTAGCTTCGGAGAATTACCGACAAGTTCAGACAGACCAAGTTTTTACGTCATAAACATTACTACATTCAGGTCAATTTTCTAACAACAAATTAACATTCAAAATAAATATCGCATATCATATCTAATAAGACTAGAGGAGAATCTTACCCGGTCAATCTAAAGATGACTCGAGCGGTTATCGCGAGTCAATGAGGGTACATATAAGTAAATAATTTTCCAAGAAAGTATAAAAATAGATTGGGCTACATTTCAATCGTGTGCATCAGTTTATACGTTAAAACTCACCAAACATGCAGGGACGGAAATTATACAGGTATACTCTTTCAATAACTTCCTTGACTAAAGCATGTTATTAAAAGAATTTTTACAGCGGTCTTCAAAATTTAGGCGAAATTGTTCTGAAATGTTTTTTTTCGAACTATCTACTCGGCGTGGGACCTTCATAACCTTTGGCAGTATTTATAATAATAAAAAAGAAATACTTCGCGTTTAGAAGAAATATTTACATGTGTAATCAAATAATTACAAAATGTGTACCATGAGCAACTAGCCTACGGTTTAAAATAGAGAAAAATAGAGTAGCAATCGTCTCGGAAAACCAAATTGGTGATGTTAACATCTCCACTTTAAAGGCTGAATTACACTGAAGCTGGCCAGTAAAACCTATTTCATTTTCACGTTAAGCCTGAATCACACGATCATTTTTTCCGTCCCTTTTAAGGGATAGCTCCAATGATAGCTCAAATGATCGCTCTAAAATGATCGTGTGACGCGAACAAAGTGAGGGATGGCTCCAGCGATAGGGATCCCTATCGCTTTTTCCATCACTGGGCATGTCCCTTTTTCCGTCCCTGGAGGCATCGCCGACTCCACCATATAGCCAATCAGAGCGCTCAGTCTCAAAGAGGGACTCGCCACGTTCGGCTTTCAATGAAATGGGAGTAGTAAACATGTAGAAATGATGCGAAAAGGGACGGAAAAAATGATGGAATAAGGGAGGGCCAAAATGACCGTGTGATTCAGAAAATGATAGCTCGAGCTATCGTTGTCACGGTCCCTGAAAAGCTATCATTGGAGCTATCCCTTAAAAGGGACGGAAAAAGTGATCGTTTGATTCAGGCTTTAGTTTATTAAACGCTTTTTAATGATGCTACACTCAAGTGTTCAAAAAATCTGGAATCAATAACCCTAAGACCAGATACCTTTGACCCGAAGGCGCCTCTACGATAAGAGGAAAAACGTTGTCGGAAAAAAAGCGGCTGAATCCCGGAGGAAGAAATGGAACCAGAACTTACTCGACGCGGACACCTCAAGCAAAAGGCCCGGTAAAAGTAACTCTTCAGCACGGGATAAGGGCTCGGTCACCTTGAAGTGTAAAACACAGTTTAGACTACCGCTAATAAGCACTATAAAGAGAGCTACGAGTCACGATACGCTATCATATGACTTCTGTCACCCGTTGGGTTCAGCGACGGCGTTCGAAAAGGCGACGCATCGCCAAGCGCTTCCTTATCGCAAGAAGATCGCGGCGATTCAGCGACCGCTTTGTCCCGGGAGTGAAATACGCGAGGCTGGCTTTCGTCTCGTCTAGACCGCGAGGCTGGATTTTGTCTTCGGTTGGCGGCTTGAATGGGATGAGAAACACAAGCGCAGGTCGACACGAGGTGGTCACATATTTTGCACCACATAAATAAGACAATACGGTGACTCTTGGACAAATTCAATTTTCATTTCGCTGACAGTCAAACCACACGATTCTATTATCCTGTCTCAGCTCCAGTCCTAAAAATGCCGACTACATCTTTCAGGGCACCATTAGAAGTGAAGCGGTGAACAATTGGTAATAGCTAACAAACGTTGATACGGAGGGAGAATTAAAGACATAGGTAGAAAAAAGAGTAGTGTCAGAAAAAGAATAACGTACTCATCGGTCTTCAAGAATCATTTCCAATTTAAGGGGGGCTGTACACCTCTGCGGAAAATGCACTTTTAGATCTGGCTTCAGTCGCAGACGAGGAGAGATCTCCGCCTTTCCCTTCATCCCCCACCCCGGGCATCAGCGCCACTGATGGAGGAAAATGTGTTGTGAGGGTTCACGATTATGTGCACAGTGACACTATACTACACGATATATTCAACATTTTGATATTCCTCCATAAAGGTAAAGAATTCTCATTTACAATAAGTACCTACAAGTTTTAAGAAATATGCGTCGTGTGCGTCATGGCGCTCACCTGATTTTATACAAATTCATGTTTCTTCCGCGGTCGAAATAGTTAAGCATATGCGAATGGTTTTGCATATACTAAAGATGTGCGCAAAGAAGATAGGAGTACGAACCAGGAAACAGTGTGTGAAAACATTAGTGTGGACCTTAGCACTCTATGGATCGGAAGTATGGACCATCGGAAAAGCTGACCAGAAAAGAATAGAAGCCGTCGAAACCTGGTGCTGGAGGAGGATGCTGAAGATAAAGCCGACGGAAAAAATAAAAAAATGATCAAGTGTACAGAAGAATAGAAGAGGAAAGGACCAAATGGAACACCATACATAAAAGAACCTGGTGGATTGGACTCACGCCGAGACACAATGGATTGGTGAAGAACATAATTGAAGGCAGAATAGAGGAAAAAGTCCCTAGAGGAAAACCCAGGAATATGCTCATGGACCAAACAAAGAGGAAAGTATATAGGAAGGCATACCAGGAGGTAAGGGAACTAGCATTAGATAAGGAAGGGTGGAGGGCTGCAGTCAACCAATCTTAGGATTGAACGACCGATGATGCGAAATAGTTATAAAACCTTAAAGTCATGACAGAATGTTTACCATGCAATTTTCACCGCTTGCATTCCCGGTGACGACTCCCGTCCATTTCAAAAGTAGAGACGACTCCTCCAAAGACGAATCCACGAAAGAAAGACTCTGAGACTCCACTAAGGAAAGACACTAAAAAACCGATAGCGAACATCACTAAAAGTTTTAAGCATGAGTAAAAAGAATCAGGCAAACAACGCAATGAACTCAGTGGTAACTGTAAAATGGATAAAATACTGTCCATATCCATAAAGGACAGCCCCCATCTTTAGGGAATTTTGGTATAATACAATAAAGATGGAGATAATCCCGAAGAAGAAACCACCTCTCTAAGTTGTTGACTAAACATAGACATTTAGATTTTCCTTCCTTAACATCTTGCTTTAATTGTATCACGCTGTATGCAGAAAATACACGCACAGCAATCATTTTTGCGATTATAAAATGAGTATTACGATGATCGATAAATCCATTCTTTGAAACGACGGAGCAAGTAGAATAACTATTCACCGTTACATTCATCTAACGTTACATTACATTACGTTACAATCATTCGTTTCATTCATTCATCTAACGGTATCACTTAGCCGAACTTCCGATTTTTCAAATAATACCTCTATGGACCGCACGTCTGTACAACTACTTTTAACCCTCCAGAAGCAATCCGCTCGTCTTGACAACTCTTATCGGTAGCAGGAGACTTCTGAGCGCCTCAGCAAACGAGTCCAGCCACGGAAATCGGCCCGATACGGAGATAGACGCCTTAAAAATTATCAAGAGAACTCATGGGGATGGGATACTGTTGGAATGGGTCATTCTGAAAGATCTCGTAAACACGTACACACATGCAGTTCAAATTCCTTTCCGATAGAAAATCACGAGGAGAGGAAGTAGGATTTGATGCTTTCCCGGTGTACGAGTTCCTCAAAGTTTTTTCAGGTTTCCATCCCGGCGAGTGTGTCCATGTTGGCCGACGCGACGTTTCGATGCTCGATTCGAGCACCACTCACCCGGACGGAAGCCTGAGAAAACTTTGAGAAAGCGCAATGAGAGGTTTTTCTGCTCCGAGTCACACGGTGTAAGACCCAACACAAGACCTACTAGTAGGTACAAGACTAGCAAGTACTAAATATTAAGGGCGAAATCTAGTAAGAATGGTGGCAAAGTGATAACTACACCGCCAATTGTAAGCCGTCCTGGAAGGTTTCACACGATCGTTGAACTTCGACGGGCAGGAAAGCGTCAATTTCATTTATATTTCAATGCATGCCAACTGAGAAATTGATTTGACCAATTACTGAGCAGGCGACCGAAACAGCTAATGAGACATGTTCATGTACTGCTGATCTCTTGGCCTGAACTTCGCTACGATCGTGGCCTAAGCATTACTGAAAGCCAAAAGCACGAAGTAGGATATCCTACTCCGTGGCCAAAAGGAGCAACAGGCGGCGCTGATTTCAGAAAATGAAGATCGAACAGCGTCTGTAGAAGTTGACGTGATAGGTCGAAGGCGATAAGGTCCTACTGTGAGCTAGTTGCAAATTAGTGCCGCATCGATAATAAAATCCAATAGCTCAGCCAGAATGATAACGCTTCTGCTTTTTATGCAGCATGGAGGCTCTATATCACTCTATAATGGAAAGCTATTAGGTTGGCGTGTATCCTCGCACTTGCATTGCATCGAGTATCGCGCAAAACGGTCTTGAGGAAGGTTCTCGAGACTGTGGTGATTCAATGGCTCTTGGGAGTAGCTTCAAGTACAGCGCGATGTTCCTAGCTTCCGCATTGTTGCTCACGGTGGTTGAAGTGCGAATCGTGAGCCATTGAGTGTATATTTTTATAACTTTTCAAGTTGAAAGTCGAAAAAAATTCTTGGAAAACATTTCACTAAAGTGCATTTACGAATACGTAGGAAATAACCATACTTGTAGCAATATAAATGATGCAAGAATTCTTTTTCACATTTTCGTCTCAAAGGATTTTTTTTACTTGAGTTTACGGCACGGAATTCAAAATTTAAGCAAAACTCGAAGGTAATTACTGTGAAACCTCTCTATAAGGACACCTCCAAGTTTACAGTGTTCGAATCCCGTCCAGTGTGGCATGCAACTCTGCATTGACAGATTCTCTCTTGCGCTGGTCGTCCATTGCAAGCGAAAATGTGCGGCTACGAGCCCACGCATAACGAGCATCGACAAGCGTCTACAAGAAAAACGGCTACGAGCGCCAGGGATCGTACACTGCAGGCTACTTGCGCTGTTCAGTTTGTAATAAACTGTCGGTTCGATCTGCTCGTTGTTTTAAAAATTGATACAGAGGATATATATATATATATCCCGGAAAGCACCTAAAGTCTGAAGCGTCGGATGGATCAAAATAGACGAGATTGTTTGGTTAGCCGAATTTGGAAAAGAGGAATTATTTGCGGGAATTCAACCACCTGCGCAATGAATTAAAAGAAGACCCTGCCAAGGAACTGATGAAATTATGTTTCCTCGTCCATTGCAAACACCAGAACACACAAATAGCAAACACACAACGAAGACTGGAGGTAGCCCAAGACTAACCACTTAGGGGCGGCTACAGGCGGCAGATCCCATCATGTCGGGGTCTACACGCGCATGTCTGCTTGAAGCCGCCTGCTCAAAGTCGCTTGCAAAGGACGAAATTACATTGTATTCTTTTCCCTCTGGGTTGACGGGAACTACTGAGAGAAGGGTCGTACTCACGCTTTGACTAGAATTGGTCCGAATTGACCCTTCATGATCCCCGACTCGAGGATGTACTTCGGCAGACCGCACGACGTCAACCCATAAAGTGAGTCAGAGAGACACCTAATCCCAATTATTTGGGCAACGGGCTCTCTCGGTTCGCAAAGATGTGCGGTAGGTTTTTGCGAAAGCAAAACCGACGGTCACTCGTCTCTGTTGTTTGAGGTAACCAAACTAATACGAGCACTTCGGAGAGGCGGAGGCCCATTTGAGGTCCTTTTGACCTCAATCCGCCTCATTGGTGTCGGCCTCGAAGGGGCTGTGGTTTTGCTAACCTTCCCTTCCCATCCTTTCCTCCCACCTCTTCCTTGTCCCCGGGTATAAGCGAAAGCTTGCAGACCGGGGCGGAAGTTGTAATCCTGCGGCGTGAGCCGAAACACCTGTATTCTTTTCCCTGGGATCTGCCGCGCGTAACCGCCTCTTGACTCTCGTGTAGCGTGAGCGCGTAGCCGCGCATTGTCGCGTCCGGTGGACGACCAGCCTTATGTTGACATACCCACTGAAGGACACGGACACTCCCGACTTAAAGGATGCGGGAACCTTTCAGAAAGATTTTTCCTCAGAGAGATATCTTTTAGATGAGTAAATCCAGAGGGGTGCGGGTCTCTCCAGGTAAAAAATCCTGGATTTAAATTGCTAATATTTTAGTTGGCATATCTGTTTCATTAAGAATTGAATGAAAAACCTTTTCCGCTTTTCCGTTCATTTCTTTCTGATATCGATAGATAACTTAAATCTATAAACAGATTGTGTGCTATGTATCGTTGTGACGGTTCAACCTCTGACTTAGGGACACCTCTCACGTACGCAAAGATGCATGAGGTCGACTGCTGTCCGAAGGTGAAATGTTTTACTGTACGTGATACTAACTCGGCATGATACCACGACACTTATTATGAACCATTATAATATATAAAACGTATGTTTTCGCATTTAGGAGAAAATTTGTACATACAGAATAGAATTATTTCAAAATGTATACCAAGAATCATTAGGCTACGGGTTAACATAGCATTATATTACCGAGAAACCAAATCGGCAACATGCAATTTTTTCACTTTTATCCATAAATACTAAAAATAACTAAAGGTTTGAGAATTTTCACGAGAATCTGAACTCAAACGAAAATCGTTCCAACCACCTGAAGTAGCCAGAAAAACCATAAACGATTCGGCAACTCATACGATAGCTATCGCGCTGGCTATTTACCTCCTATTTAAAAGACGTTCCACACGACAAAATTTTACATGAACATGAAAGCAGAAATCTCGACGCTCCCAATCAATGCGAACTGAGACTACCAAATGCTTTTTCCTGGTTACCATGGAATTAATCAATGCGACTTCCGAACCCGGAAAAAATAATCTCGGGAAATTCACAAACATCCCACATTGAGAATCCGAGGTATATCGATGAGGCTGAAATCCCAACTTTAAGCAGGAACCTTAATTGTAGATATGCCAGATAACCTGCCTTCATTTAAATATATATTATAAAGTAAGATTACTACCATTGGATGGCGTAAAAATATTACTAGGTCATAGAACATTTAACGAAGATATATCGGTTTAAAAACGATGATTTTTACATACATACATACAAATCACGCTGTTCCCTTCCGGGGTAGGCACAGCCACAAAATTTCACTCACAAACGCACATTTCTACACCTAACTTAATAATTTCCTCCATACTGACCTATCCTTGCAAATCTCTTTTGCCTTACTTACCCCCATACACTGCTTCATACACGCCCTCCTGTGTTAAGACTCCTAATATTCCTTTTCCTAAGAATTTCCTCAAACACATTCAACCGCAACGTTCTCGGCATACCTCTCGCTCATTCATTTCACTCTAATATATCTGTTTCGTTATTCGACTCTCATCCATTCTCTCAACGTGGCCAAACCAACGAAGCATACTCCTTTCATATATGCCCATTAATCGAGCATCTATCCCACATTCATTTATTACCCACTCATTTCTGACCCTATCCATCCTACTTTTGCCGCTAACACTCCACAGATAACTCATACCCACGGCGTTTATTCTACATTTATGTCTATCCTGACATGCCCATGTTTCACTACCATGATAATTTTTAACGCTGAAATACATCGTCTTAATGACAGTGCGACGGCAATTCTTCAAAAACTTTTTTACATCAAATTTCCCCCGAATAAAATTATTCAAACACTTTTCCAGCATGCACTAGATACTGAGGCACCTAATATATTTTATTCATCTTAGGTCATCGCTAATACAACACGCGCATTCACGTTTCAATGACGGGTTTATTCATCGGAGCACATGGCTGACATACTGTGACGAAAGTTGCAACGTTGCCAGGGGAAACTTCCGCTGTATACATTGTTCACCAAATTTCTTCGGTAACTACTTCAAAATTCACGTCACGTACATTATGCCTGAATCACACGATCATTTTTTCCATCCCTTTTAAGGGATAGCGCCAATGATAGCTCAAATGATCACTCGAAAATGATCGTGTGACGCGAACAAAGTCAGGGATGGCTCCAGCGATAGGGATCCCTATAGCTTTTTCCATCCCTGGGCACGTCCCTTTTTCCGTCCCTGGAAGCATCGCTGACTCCACCATTTAGCCAATCAGAGTGCCCGGCCGCAAAGAGCGACTCCGCCACGTTCGGCTTTCAATGGAATGAGAGTAGTAAACATAGAAATGATGCGAAAAGGGACGGAAAAAATGATGGAAAAAGGGACGGCCAAAATGACCGTGTGATTCAGAAAATGATAGCTCGAGCTATCATTGTCACGGTCCCTGAAAAGCAATAATTGGAGCTATCCCTTAAAAGGGACGGAAAAAATGATCGTGTGATTCAGGCTTTACTAACCATGGAGACAATTAAACCCTTCCCTCAGTCTCAGCTACAGCAAGACACTACGAAACCGACCCGAAGAATTTCTACACCAATGCATTATTTATATCGCAGAATGTAATGAAATTCTGAAGAAACTATTCTCTCCACTAAGTTCGTCGAATCCTACGTGTGTACGTAAGAGATAGCAGACCATTGGAAACTTAATTTAAAAAACAAAAAAAGAATTTTTAAGCATGTTTTTAAAAAAATATATAAAAAATCGAAAAAAAGAAATATCTTAACATCGTACTGAAAAAGAAAAAAAAAACTTTCTCGGGTGAATGAAAATTTAGCCAAGTACTGGAAGGAATTAAATTCAAATCGAGGAAATTAACCTAACAGTGATAAGACTAAAACGAAAAGCGTGGGGCGCTCTTTAATATTCGATATCAACATAAATTCGTTAAATATGAATATTTTGGTATGTAATTGAATAGAGAGCTTCAATATATAATTTCTAGAAAATCTTAACATAATCTTAACTTAAGGTGCAAAATAGACATGAGGTCGCGCCCTATGCTTTTCGTTGTGGCCATATCATTGAGCGGCTAATTTCCTTGAGTTGAATTTATCTATTTCCAGTACAAGGCTAAATTTACATTCACTTGGGAAAATATTATTTTTTCTTTTTAGTACGATGGTAAGATATTTCTTTTTTTAAAGATTTTTAACAATTTTTTAAAAAGAATGCTTTAAAATAATTTTTTAATTGTTTACTTTTTTAGCCCTAGTTATTAAAATGTTTATAAAACAACTAGTTGTTTTATAAACATTTTATTTACCAAGACTAACAAGTTGTTTTATAAAAAATAAGTTTTTAAATAACTTTTAAAATAAAACCACTTGTTGTTTTTTTACATTTTAACTAGTACTAAAAAAACTAGGGCTGCTTATTAAAAAAAAGGTCGCCATACTGTGGACCTGACGTGACGACTCTGATAGACCCACAGGACGAGAGTCGGACGCTTTACCACTATAAAAACTCGATTCATTAATGCGAGCGAATGAAGTGGTATGTACGTAGGGTAAAATAAAGTGGTAACCATGGACCCATGGATTCATGGAAAAAAAGGTTAAAGAAAGGCATGTAAAAATATTATCGCGCCTACCATTCTTCCTACCCCAGGGTAAAAACACAACCTCTGAGATGAGTCACTTCCTGGTCAGCTACTCCTCGAGACACGTTAAAACTGGGAAAAAAACAAACAAGCTACGCCAAAGTCAACTTCCATATCATCAGTGACCTTGACCGGCTATCAATCCGGCCTGAATCCGACCGGCTAAAAAAACGTGATATCAAATCCTGCAGAATACTAATGGAGGCAGGAGTCGGTATAATTATCGGCAAGGGAAAATGACTTCGCTTTTTCCAAACTTGCATTTTTAACGCTGGTACGTAATTCTGAGAAAGATTCATTTCGCACGTTTTTACCAAGTTCACAACTTTGCATTCTTCAGGGTTCTAAATGACCAAGAACTACACACGTGGTTATGGGCTGCTACGATCGAACATATACTGTATCAAATTCCACAATTGGAATTACCATAGTTTCAGATATATCGCGGGGAGCGCACACACAAAACATATGCGGCACAGCATTAAAGAAGCTAGGTTTTTGAAGCGTATAATAGCTTTTAATCGACATACAGCTAAAAAAAAAACAGTAATTCGAAGCGCAGGCTCCCCCTTAAACTACGTTTATTCGTATTACGAAACGACCTCTGAAGATGATGTTGTAACATCGAAACCGGTTAGGTATTTCAATAAAAAGTTCGGAAAATAC
The DNA here is from genome assembly GCA_963169105.1 of Ceriagrion tenellum. NCBI lineage: Eukaryota > Metazoa > Arthropoda > Insecta > Odonata > Coenagrionidae > Ceriagrion > Ceriagrion tenellum. The sequence continues at coordinate 67,411,187 of OY720638.1, forward strand.
GAAGTCATTTTTGTTTTACTGAGTCTAAATTCCACAAAGTACAAGGATCTACAATCACGTATAACTTCTGACTTTTGTTACGAGACAGAAGCCACGATTCAACATTTTTGCCGCACATTTCACCCAAAGGATTATTTACATGGAGTTAAAATAATATCCATGGAAACATTAAAATTAAATTTGCTCATTACAGCAAATTTTATCCATCTTAAGAAAATAGTAATTAGAAGCGCAGGTTCATCCTTAAACCACGTTATTTCACGGTTCCAGGAGTGGGGGCTAGAACTAAATATTAGTAAATGCACGACAGTTCATTTCCTGCGAAAGTCATGGCACAAATGCCATATGCCATACCTATACTGTGGGTGGAGTAAACATAAAATCTTCAGACACAGTGAAATATCCTGGAATCACCTTAACTTCCGATACATCGTGGGGAACACTCATAAAAAACATATGTGGCACAGCATTAAAAAACAAGGATTTTTTGCTGGAAACTTCCTAATTTTTTGTCAATAGCATTAATATTTCTTCTTGCAGAATATAGCAGTTGAATTTAGATGAACATGAAAAACTAGATAATAGTCATTGCTCCTAGAAAAGTCGAAGGCAGCACGTGAAGTGTAACAAGGAATGAGAATGCTTGTGGTATCATACTCAAGCTCGTTGACTGCGCCTAACCCCTAAAGTCAATCTTGTTACGGATACGTAATAAGATTTGCCTGGAGTGGGGGCCATAAAAATTCTTAGTATATGCACCACAGTTCACTTCCTGCAAAAGTCACCACACTAATGCCATACCTCTACTGCGGGTGGAGTAAACTTAAAATCTTCAGATACAGTAAATTATCTTGGAAACACCTTAACTTCTGATATATCGTGGGGAACACTAATACAAAATATATGCTGTACACCATTAAAGAAACTAGGTTTTCTTAAGCGTATAATAGTAAGGTCCTCTGATGAGAAAGTCAAAGAGAGATACTACTCCGCTCAGGTTAGGCCACACCTCGAATACGCCGCGAGCATTTGGAACTCTGGTCAAAAAGATTTACCAAAGAAATTAATAAAGTACAACAAAAAACTGCACGCTTCATCAAAAGATGCTAGCTTAGCTTGCTTGAGAAATTCATAACCGGAATGCTTCAGAATGACACTGAGAATATTATCACGACGCCTCACTACAGCTCTACGTCTGACAGAAGAGATAAAATTAAGAGAGATACATTGCCGAAAAGATACGTAAAAAAACTTTCTTTTTGCGCACAATAAGCGTCCACAATAATAAATGAGCTCTAATAGATACACTCCCATAATACACGTCACCATTTCACCTCCCAAAACCTTACATCTGTACACGGCTGATGACCTAACACCCCCTGCCACACGCCCAAGCGGGGGCTCGCAGGGTAGTATGTAGATGTAAACAAGAACAGTCGTCCAGTCGATCCGTGAAAAACACATCCTATCCATTTTACACTAAATGTATTACAACTCTCTCTACCAAAACTTACCATGCTCATTGTTCAGTTTTATCAGTTCAAGGCGTATGGTCCACACTTCCCAAGGAATGCATTCAGGATTGAATGGCCATCTATTTCTTTTTTTCTGGTAGAATTCCAACGATATCTGACCAGACCTTGGCCCGTCATGGCTTCGCAACGCATCCGAGAAACCTGCTATCTCCCGTTTTAATGTGTTGTCCAGATTCTCTGACGCGCAGCAAATCTGCAAAAAATATGAAATGCAAATATTCGTAAGTCAGTCAACAGGACAAGAATACAAATTGAAGATGCGGAACATATCCATATATCAGATCATTAATATTCACATGATAACGTCATAGACTGCGAGTCAAGGCGATAAAGGTCTTATGATGATTGTATTTAACGGCACTGTAATATTATGATCGTGTCACAGGTCAGCATGACGGAGCTGAAGTTAATGCTTTACGTGACGCATGTGTGCAGAGTTCATGCTGGGAGAGTAAAATGACCGTTAAACACGGTACCACCAAATTGTTCCGAACACATTCACTACTTTAAATATCCAAAAATTAGTATAAGGCGAATAGTATTACGATAGCATGTTAAGGGGGCTCACTATTTCTCAGATTCTCCTCGACTGGCTTCTCCCCTACGAGACCTGAGTGGAATGGGAAAGTCCTAATCTTCTTGTCGAGGGGGGGAGTAGTTAGAGGAGGGGGTGACGGCAGAGGAGGTGGGGGCAGTCGGCCATATGCCGTGACTAGATCGCGAAAAAACACGAAACATGCGTTAGCATTTTAAAGTCTGAGGCCTTATAGTGACAAGCATAATAAAGTAGATGGCACCAAATTAAATACCAAAGACCATTATGTGATCTTACTACGTGATATGTTTCTTTTAGTGAATAAAAAGGGCAATGAAGAGGTCTGAAAAATGACTGAAAAAGGTCACTGAAAACACTAATTATCATTAATATGTCTAGTGAAGTGTACAATGTATCTCAATGAAAGCTGAGATACATTCTTTCCTAACAAAAATGTGAAAACTTAAACTTCCTACACAAAAAAATAATAGGGTGACAATTAAAATAAAAGTGGTCTGCAGAGGCGATTTTAGCTGAGGTAGTGAGCCCCCTTAAACGGTAAGTTAATGTTGAAATATGTTTCCAATCATTGCATTGACAAATGATATGGTGCGGAGTCACGGGTGCATGTACACCGAGGGTTGAAATTCGCCATGATAAAGTCATTTGACTTAAACCGGGATAAGAACCCGGATCTCCCAGTTGCCGGTCAGTTGTGTTACTATCTACTACAGGTGGTGTAACCGGGTAACACACCTGACCGGCAATTAGGAGCTCCAGGTTCGTTTCCCGGTCAAGTCAAATGATTTTTTCATGGCGAATTTCAATTCTTGAAATATGCTGATATTTAGGGGCGTTTTGAAATTGAACAACTGTTGCTATCCAATGACTATTTATGAGTAATAAATAATAATAATAATAATAATAAATTAATAATAATAAATTTATTTACAAATAATTTACACGCTGTAATTTCCCTTTGGATGGGTCACAATAAATTTACAACAACAAGGAATATTTGTACTTATTTTTGGTCATAAATCATTCAGAAATATAATAATCACAAATGAAAATATATATTTACCTTCAAACAAAGATTACTTTTTTATATTATAATATAATAATAATTTAATTCCTTTTCAGGAATTACAGAGTGGTAGCACAATAGATAGCCCCTAGGGAATAACCTGTGTTGGGGCTACTGACAAATAAACCATGCAAAAAACGGTAGCAAAAAACAAAATGGTTTACAATTTTCGAGAAAACATTTACAATACAGTGAAGAAACTAATTCAAAATAGAAAAAGACTCAGAGATATACATAATTAAATAGTGGTTACAAAAAAGAGACACATAAATACAAGATCGGGCGAACTTACTTTAACAATGATATTACAATATCAATTAATTCATTACATTTAATTCGATAAATATTTCATGTAAATTACGAAACAAAATCTCGATGTTTTTTATAAGTAATAACAAAGTTTTTACTTTCTTAAGAAATTTTCTTACGTTTTCTTCTTCCTTAATGTGGTTTGGAAGGACGTTAAATATTTTTCGCGATATATACACAAAGCATCTTTGAAACAAAGTCAAATTAGGCTTGGGTAGAGAAATCGTATTTTTTTCTCGCAAAAGTAGCAAGAGTAGCCACAAAGATAGCTGGCATTCTTGTCGTTGCAAAGGACGCTTCTTTGAAAGCTAAACTTTGATAGTTCCAAGGAGTGAAGACATTACTCGCGTATTAATGAAAATACCACGACAGTATAGTCCTGATGAGGAGTCACCCCTCGCCACACACGCTAGAGGTGGCTAGTAGGGTACCACGCAGGTGTAGATCATTCCTCAGGGAGTTTACCAAATGTGAATGGCAGAAGATGTGGACTTGTTTTTTGGGTACTCGGGCTTCTATGGCCATAACATTTCGAATAAAATGGGATGCAGGAGAGATGGGTAAATTGCTATAATTATCATTTGAGGCAAATTACAGTGGTAAATAACGGTAATTTTCGAAAAGTACAGAAATTTTCCTGAGATTCTTAATTTTCAGCAACTAATAGCTAATGGAAGATTTAATCGGAAAGTCAATAGCAACACTAAGGGATTAACCACATTTAAACCATTAATATAACTATATTAATGCATTAGAATAAAATAAAATGTACAAACAAATACGGCAGACCAAACGCAAATAGTCTTTCTTTTGTCACAATATGGGAAATTTTCGTTCCAACCGTGTAAACGATAGCCAAGCATAAGTTAGAATCGTACATATATACCACAATTGAGTTCTGCGTGCCTTTATTAAAAATTAAGTCTGAATGAAACATATAAATAGACTTTGCTTAAAACAATAATATGTTTGAAATACGTCAGTATGAAAAATATCTGAAACGCAAGAGAATACTACCGAAAATTACGGTAATTTTTTAGACGGTTGCGGTAAATTACGAAAAATACCACGGTTATTTGCGAAAATCACCGTGGTACTTTCCAGAATGGTCCAATCTCTAAGTAGCAGTAGGGCAGACAAGCGACAGGTGAAGATGAGAGTATTCTAGTCTTTCAGGAGAAGTGAGTAGGCCAGTTACGAGCGGATAATTGGGGAATGGAGGAAGGGTGGGGAGAAACCCGACGTCGGCATTTTCCTGCACTTCACGAGACGCGTCCAGGGCCCCACAGTCACATCCCATCGACAGAGTACTAAAATTGAGGTCCTTTCAAATTGATCAAAGTAGGGATGGGAATCACGCTGGAAAATCTCCGCCACGGCTGGTATTCGAGCTCGGACCACGGGGATGGGAAGCCACCGTGTAGTTCAGCTCGCCAATCCCGGGATTGGCAAAGCCACCGCTTTTCCTCTATCGACGCAAGGTACGATGAACAAAACGATAATAGTCCTTATTTAGTTTATATTCACGTTTATGGGTACGCATGGGAAGCATTACGCCTTCATTTACTTTCTATTTTTGAAGTTTTTTTTTCAAATACAGTGAAACCTCTGTTCACGGACACCTCTGACTTACGGACACCTCTGACTTAAGGACAGTATTCAATTACCCGGCAGAAGGATATGCATTTGTATAAGGATCGAACCTCTAGTATACGGACACTCCCACTAACGGACACGGACACCTTGTTGGGCACAATTTTTCTCTTATACGGACACCATCTCCATGGGTTTTCTGACCCATCTCTCAAAAATGGAAAGTTTTTTCCTCTAAAAATACCGTTAATGAATAGCTGGGGGAAAGAGGACAGCGAAAATGGTCAAACCTGTGAAGGTACAAGAATGTGCATGAGGGGGAATGAACGAAAGGGTGTCCTGGAATGCATTCTTGGATATGCTAATCCCAAACGAAAGAGTACCTCGGCCAGATGCGCGTAGGACCCTCGAGCAAGCGGTTACCTATGATTCGTACGCAGCAGTCTACAGACAACACAACTCGCAGAGGGGGAAAAGGGTGTCCTGGAATGAATTCTTGGAAATGTTAATCCCAAACGAAGGAGCACCTCACGGAGGCCTCGGACCCGAGGGTAGTGGGACACGGCCACGAAGGAGGCCTCTGCAAGACGCGCGTGGGGTGACCGCTGTCCTCGAGCAATCGGCTCCCTACGATTCATACGCAGCCAATCACCAGCTGTCTTCTACTGTTGGATACAGAACCTAAAGGGCTTTCGACAGATCATGCACTTTCAGTACATTTCGAACCTCTCCAACTCTGCCACCTTGCCGTCACTTGTGCGTTGTGACAGTTCATACTGTTTTCAGTGCTAGGGGGCATCTCGATTTTATTACGCGATGCCGAAGGGTAAAAGTCTTTCCTGGCGAGAGAAAGTGCAGGTGTTGGAACATGCGGATAAAGAAAAGAGTGGTGTCCGTAAATTAGCGGTTCATTTTGGTGTGAGTAAGACTCAAATCGCTGATATTGCCAAAAAAGTGCGTAGCAGTCAGCTTTTGGAAAAAGAAAAATAGGCCAGGTAGGGCTTACAGAATTAATAATACGGAAATTATTCACGCCGAGTCTGTTAAGTACTTAGGGGTCACAATTACTCACGACATATCTTGTGGAAAACATATTAGGGAAATATGCGGTCAAGCATACAGGAAGCTAGGCTTTATCAAGAGAGTACTCGGAAAATGTGACGAGAAAGTGAAAGAACTTTGTTATTTTTCAATCGTTAGGCCTCATCTGGAATATGCTGTTAGTGTATGGGATCCATACGAAGCGGGGTTGATATCAGAGTTAGATCGCGTGCAGCGAAGAGGAGCTAGGTTTGTGAAGCGATGCTACGATAAGTTGGCTAGTGTGTCTGGACTGTTAGAAGAATTAGGATGGGAATCGCTATCACAGCGTAGATTAAATTATAGGCTTAACCTTCTAACTAAATTTCAAGAAAATCATATCTCTGACGACGTAAAAAACATACTATTAACCCCCTCGTACTACGGCAGATTAGATCGCGCCAATAAAATTAGAGAGCTAGATTGTAGAACCGATAGGTATAAAATGTCATTTTTTCCGCGTACCATACGGGACCATAACAGCTGTGAGCGTCGTCATGAATAGTTCGAATTGTGACAATAGGCAGACAGTAAATCTTTTTCTTTATATTCTCCTCTTTCTTATTTATGCATGATGTAAATATTGATGTTCTTATTTATGCATGATATTTAGAATCTGTAGTAGTACTCTTTGTATCCCTTGCATGTTGGAACGATTGACGATAGAATGTTTCTTGGGTATTAGATTTTTAATTGGCACTTTGCATGTGTGGTACGCGGGTTTCAATGTAATTTCGGTGTTCTACCGTATCATTCATGCATGCCTGGTGTGGAAGCACCCTCTGCCACACACCCTTTGGGTGGCTTGCAGGGTATGACGTAGATGTAGATATTCTGAAGCAGAAGGAGACCATCATGAAGTTGTGGACGGAAAATCATAATGAAAACGTTAAAAAGGTGATTCCTTCGGGAAACAAATTGGACGCTGTTCTCTTCGAGTGGTTCATGAAAGTGAGGGCAAATAATTTGCCAGTCTCCGGACCACTTTTATGAGAAAAAGCGCTCAAAGTTGCAGCGGCGCTGGGTATAGGGAACTTTAAGGCCTCAAATGGGTGGCTGGAAAAATTCCGTTGAAGACATTATATTGTGTTCAAAGCTTAGTGCGGGGAGGCTGCAGAGGTGTGCAAAGAAGGTGGTACAGAGGGGATTGAAAGGTTACCTGTGCTGCTAGAAAACTTCGAACCCAGGGACATCTACAATGCAGATGAAACATGATTGTTTTTTAGAGCCTTACCTAACTAAACCCTGGCCCTAAAATCAGAAAAATGCTCTGGAGGGAAGGCGTCTGATAGGCTGACGGTCTTACTTGGCGCATACATGGAAGGTGATTTTCTGAGACCGCAGGTGATAGGAAAAGCTGAAAATCCACGGTTCTTCAAAGAAGTGAGTAAAGATAAACTACCCATTACGTGGAAATCAAACAAGAAGGCTTGGATCGCTACGGAGATAATGTGGTTGCAAAAACTCGATAAAAAAATGGGACAGGAAAAAAGAAAGATTTTGCTATTTCTTGACAATGCTCCTTGCCATCCCGATTTAAAGTTTAAAAATGTCAAATTAATTTTTTCCCTCGAAACACTACAAGTGTATTACAACCAATGGACCAAGGCATCATTAAAAATTTCAAAGTCCTCTACAGACAGTTCATTTTAAAAAGCATGCTATCTAAAGTTGACCTCGGGCATTCCCACACTCGTATGGGGAAGTCGATTACTGTTCTTGAGGCAATATTTTGGATTCATCGAGCGATCAAAAACATAAAAAGTTCAACCGTGTGTAATTGTTTTGTTAACTCGGGGTTCTGTAAAATTGAATTATCACCAGAGATGGAAGATGTTACAGATGGCTTGCAGTTAGACATTTTGTTAAATGATGCTGGCGAAAGTGCTGAATATGTGAGCATTGATTCTAATTTGTTGACCGTGGATCACGAGGTTGACACGGAATAAATTATTAAAAGAACACTTGATGAAGGAGACGACGAAGTCAGTGAAAAAGATGACAGTGAGCCTGAGCCTATAGTGGAAGAGATGCCTGTGGTTTCGTATGCGTGGAGTGGTGCGTTGCATCCAATTGAACTGTTAAAAAAATTTTCCATTTCAAGAGGTAACAGCGAGGCATTAAGTAGCGTTGGATAACGGTTTCTCGGGTTTTCCACCGGGTGAGCAGGTCCATGGGGCCCAACGTTTCGGAGAACGACTTGTCCTCCGTCATGAGGGGGGTATCAGCTTCCGAATGCCGTTTCCTCAATTCCAAAAATGAGGAAACGGCATTCGGAAGCTGATACCCCCCTGATGATGGAGGACAAGTCGTTCTCCGAAACGTTGGGCCCCATGGACCTGCTCACCCGGTGGAAAACCCGAGAAACCTTTATTCATCAGATACGCCGGGAAAACCTGAGATCCTTCATTAAGTAGCGTCATTGATGTACAGTTAAATTTTGAAAAATAATTTGTTACAAAAAGAAATAAACAAACCAAAATCAATGATTTCTTTACGCCTAAGTGAGCTATGTATTTGTATATATACATATTAAAATGCGTAAGTGCTTCGAGAATTTTACTTTATTATGTCCAATTTATTTCTAATTATTCAGAAAAGATATTTGAAATAAAAGGATTTCTTTCAACTGCTATAAATTCCTACAGCATAATATTTGCGTGGTAAAATAAAGTGTGAAAATGATGTTTTCTTTGGGTCACCTCCAACTTACGGACACCTCTCACTTACGGACACATTTTCTAGGACCGTTACTGTCCGTGAGAGGTTTCACTGTATATCAAAGACCTATGCTTTTTTATTAGAAACCAAATGCTTCTCGTTAAAAGACATAATGTGATTGATTTTTTACGCTGTAATAGAAAAGCAGACATGAAAACAATTCTCATTGCGTGAATGATAACATTTACATCCCCAATATTTTTACGAGGACAACTTGTAAGGAGAGTTATATCTAATTGGGTTTTCGACAAGATTAGCCCAGAGTATTTCGTTAATAGTTCTAATTACGTCCAGTAAAGTCGAAGTAAATTCTTCCCGGGTTTCCGTTATGGGCTAGGTTCACATCTCCATCTCAGCCAACGTTGATCAGCCATCGATGAAGTCATACCCGGATGGAAGTCAAAGAACTTTACTTTGAAGGTTCGCAGGGAAAGAATCATATCTTGCTTGTAGTAAATTAATTTTACGGACCTGTGGCCGATTCCAAGAAGAGTTCTATATGGAATCAATAGTTATGACATCCATACAGTTATAGATCTCATAAAAGTATTCGGGTTACAGGAACATATGTAGGTACTAGTTAAACAACTAATTTACTAGTTGCTAATTGCTTCGAATATATTATCTAATCTTCTACTGCCGGATAAAATATTTTTTTTCTTATTTATTTACATCATTTACAGTACACGGACCTCCTGGTCCTCCAAAGCCAGAGGCTTGTCTAGAGGTGCCATTTTAAATAACATAATATTAGTACATCATTTAGGATAGTTTTTAAATCGATATAAAGAAATATTTCAAATGGGATTTAGTTGACTGTTTTCTCATCTCAAAAAAACATTTAAATGACAGTAAAATACCTGTTGAATAATAAAATAACAATAAAATAACATTAAAACGTAAAAATACCGTAATTTTCCATCATCAGTAAAAATCAATTTGAGTTGACATTAAGAGTAGTATAAATTAATGTTACAAGTTTTTACAAGAGAGGAAAATCAGTTCTCGCACGTGAATGAATAATTTAACAATGGTTATAAAATAACTCAATAGTGTACGTGAAATTGACAGTAGAATTTGATATGAGAAAGTTGCAAAATAATAAAAAAGTATAAACATAATGAGATATGCAAAGACTTACAGCAAATACAATAACTTAAATTTATCATCAATATTATTAATGAGCCATATTTTTATTTACCGTTTTACTTCAGATATAGATGTAAGGTTTCGTAACTCTAGTGGAATAAGCTTTAGCATATTAGGTATACTTACATTATGAATTCTTTGCCCATAAGTAGTGTATAAGCGGGGAACTTTCTTATCTTTATTGCCCACGCCTTTCCGTAGTATGTGTTTCATCATACCTTTCTCTATAGTTTTTAACGAAGTAGTTTTTTACTAATATAACGTAAATGTAGATTTTACTCCATGAATAATTGCTAATGCACATAATAATTAGTCATTACGAGTAAATTAACTGGTCATTTGTCTCAAACCAACTCTTTTATCTAGTAATTAAGTCTCCAACCGGTTCATTACGCATCCTCCATCTTGGCTAGTTGTGGAACTCATAACAACATACCCTAAGTTATGAAACCAATAAATTAATCGAATGTTTCTGCAACACTTATTGAATGGTTGCTATGGCTTATGGGTCCCATAACTTTATGGTATTGTGTGTAGTTCCTGCAACTGGCCATTAACCACAAACGTTTTAAATAATGATCGTGCTTATCACAAGAACAGAAAATTGAATGGTTACTGCAGGAGGTGAGAAATTTCTTTTGAAGTAATTGTAACTTCGAATTGAAGGATATGGTAGGCAAAGGTACTCTGGGGAATCGTGACATAGATAAAGAAAGAATCATTTGTTTAATTTTATCATTTGGAAAATTACCAAGTCACACTTATTTTACTAAAATAAAACTTTAATTCCATGATCGATGGTTAAAAACATGTACCTGAGCGTGAAAGCATGTATTCTGACAGATGTACATTTCGGTGCTGGGTAGCAGGCAAGGACGTAACTCGATCGCCGAGCGGAGGCCCGCACCTTCCAATGCAATGCACGATATCTCAGGCACGTGGATTTCTGCTCACGTCTTTAGGAACTGCAGATAAATTCGCTTCGGAGCGCATGAATCGACCGAGGGCGATCACTTGATATATGACGTCAATGGCGCCGATAGCCATCAACACAACAAAATGCATGTGAGCAGTATGGAGCCCACTGAACGTGTCCTCAAAATACTGCCAGGCTCCCACTGAGCATTCGACATGTTAGAAACCTGTCACGCACGACCTCCACCAAAACACCATGCAAGAAATCCATTACGGAAAAAAATGCATCGTTTGCAGCGGATTTCATATGCAGGTAGTCCCAAAAGAGCTTCCGATTTTGTCTAGGCATGTGAACACGGCACTTTTTTACTCGAGATAACCGAGACGTGACTCATACGTCTAAGTCAACTATTTATCCATGAAGAATCTACGCAGACCTTCAGTGTAGCGCATACAAAAAATGTAAACATATCATCGATAGATATGAATCTCCCTCTTCCCCTAGCTGCAATCAAAAGTCGCGGAAACGGTGCCTTCCTATAATCCCTCGAGCCAAGTTCACGCGAGCGGCATGTTTTAACATCAGCACACACATCGGAAATGACAGAATTTTCTCAATGGCCGGTCACATGCGCAGATGTATGCGGAAGAATTTTCGGCCATGATGTACGACCCCCTTAATTCGACCCTGGCACAGCGTTATAAGTCGGAAAAATATACCAAACTTACTCATTATCGATCCTAATGTCTTCATGGTCTTACTTCAAAGTCCACCGGTTGTATTTTCTTATTTAATTTCGTCCATGGAGACTCACTTATTGATAGTCGACTTACTCATTATGATTCATTAATTATTATTTATTCATATTTATTATATTTTCTTGAGTTGTTATAGTTTTTTTGTTTATTGATCTTAATTATATTTGTTCACGAATAAACTTAATGGTTGAAGGCGTAACTTTGTGGAATGACTCTACCGACATGACTAAAAAGAGAGAACTCTTAGTATTTTCCACACTTTAAGTTATTAACACTTTAAGTTAAGTGTTATCCACACTTTAACTCTTAGTATTTTCCACACTTTAAGTGTGGAAAGTTTAAGTTCCACACTTTAAGTGTGGAAAATACTATGAGTTCTCTCTTTTTAGTCATGTCGGTAGAGTCATTCCACAAAGTTACGCCTTCAACCATTAAGTTTATTCGTGAACAAATAAAATTAAAATCAATTAAAAAAAAACTAATATAACTCAAGAAAATATAATAAATATGAATAAATAATAATTAATGAATCATAATGAGTGTGGAAAATACTTAGTGTGGAAAACACTAAGAGTTTTCTCTTTTTAGTCATGCTTATTTGTTCATTTATATATTTTTTATTTCATATAATTTATTCATTTTTACACACTTATTACGTATTTAGTTATTTTTAAAGTTGCAGTTACGCATAAATTACAATTTTTTTATTATTATCATTCATCTGTATTTCATGCATTGTTTTTTTTGTTTGTGTTAGATTAGCTTAATCTGTCTGTGGGTTTTATCAGGTTTTTCACACTCCCCTTCATGTGTGGGTGTTTCCCTGAAGTTTGTTTTTTCGTCAAGGATATCTCTTCCGTACTTCCTTACGTTTTTCCCACAAATGTATACATCTTTCTTCACACTTATTTCATGTATTTATCTGACGAAGGGTTGGATGGAAGAAGGAACTGCCTTAGTTTCAATCTCGCCCCAATAAAGACGCCGTATTATTATTATTATCATCTCTACTCGTCCATACGAAAGGGACGAGATGTGTAGAAATTCATATATTCCCATTTTTTCCTAAGATTATCTTAGAATTTCCCCTATCCACAGAGTAAACATGGCGGAAAAATGATCTAAAGAATAAACGATACTTATTTTAATAATGAATTATGATTTATTTCTCAATACTTATTTATTTAGCTTGGTATTTATTTAAAACAGTTCTAGTGTCTTTGATCACTTAATAAAACTTCTTCCGACGACGGTTTGATTTTTGTGTGCCTGGTGACAGAGGTGCGCGACGCTTCATTTTAAATAGTCCTCTTTAGAAACTAAAAATAAAATTATTTCTTGGGACATGATTTAGCATCAGCATACACAAGATAATGACGGAATTTTCTCAATGACCGGTCAAACGCATTGAAATTTACCAAATAAAACGAAATGATAAGTACGCAAGCAATGAGAACCGGGAGATAAGGAATACACCCCCAGGAGCTCAAAGCCTATGCGGTGGAAAAAGAAATCAATACAATAAAGGAACAATGGAGGTTAAACGAGATAGATTTGTGGGGTTCGATTATAGGGCTCAGAGGTTATATTTTTAGTAGGACGCAGGACCAGGCGGTGGCTGAAAATCATAAATTTATGGAGCATTATATTACACAATAAAACCATTTTCCTTATAATTTCCTTGTGCTTGCGAGATTCAGAACTGGTTGGTTTCAGAGCGACACAGAGAATAACATTATGACGATTCACTACATCTCTAGGTCTGACAGAAGCGATAAAATAAGAAAGAAGGAAATAAGAAAGATGAGCCAAACAGACAAGTACAAAAACTCGTTCTTTCCGCGCACAATCAGCGACCGCAATAAAAACTGAGCTCCACTGAATACACTCCCACAGTACACGTCACCATTTCACCTCCTAAAACCTTATCCCTAACATCTTCACAAGGCTGGTGTCCTAACACCCCCTTCCACACTCCCACGCGGCATCTCGCAAAGTAGTATGAAGATGTAGATAATGTCAGTTTCTAATTTGCAATATTTTTTACTCTCTAGTTTTCAATTACTGTTAATGAAATTCTAACTTTATAAATTACGGACGCGGTTTTTGTAATGCATCCCACCCCAAGCTTGCACATTCGTTTGTTGGTTTTCTGGAGTGTTAAGCCTGAATCACACGATCATTTTTTCCGTCCCTTTTAAGGGATAGCTCCAATGATAGCTTTGCAGGGACCGTGACAATGATAGCTCGAGCTATCATTTTCTGAATCACACGGTCATTTTGGCCGTCCCTTATTCCATCATTTTTTCCATCCCTATTCGCATCATTTCTATGTTAACTACTCTCATTCCATTGAAAGCCGAACGTGGTGGAGTCGCTCTTTGCGGCCGAGCGCTCTGATTGGCTAAATGGTGGAGTCGGCGATGCCTCCAGGGACGGAAAAAGGGACGTGCCCAGGGATGGAAAAAGCTATAGGGATCCCTATCGCTGGAGCCATCCCTGACTTTGTTCGAGTCACACGATCATTTTCGAGCGATCATTTGAGCCATCATTGGGGCTATCCCGTAAAAGGGACGGAAAAAATGACCGTGTGATTCAGGCATTAGTAACGAATCAGTCGGTGAACGAGAGCTACCATTGAGGAGAACGACTTCTTCGTGAAAGAGAGTGGTGCCGTATGTAACGGTTCATTTTTCGAATTTAAACACACAGAAAAATTAATGAGGATTGGTATTGATTGATTTCTGTATTGTCATCTATAATGAGTTTACAGACATAATCTCAGTCTACGTCATCGGAAAGTGGTTAAATTTTGATTAAAAGCTTTGACGCACACAAATAGATCATACTCAAGGAACCCCTGTCATAATCGCGTTGTTAATTAACTATCGTCATTAGTGGAACACTAGTCATTTGCGTAACGTATTTTCTCCGGAATTGAGTCTATGGGCAAAATTTTAAAGATCTAAGTCATCGGAATGCAGGAAAAAATCCAATTGCAAATTTTGACTCAGAAAAACGGGTGAAACTCAATCTGTTATAAAAATAAATAATTTCCACTGAGAAATCTTATCACTCACTATGTATTCTCATTAAATTTCATCTTTATATTCCACCGCATCTCGCCCAACACTGTTGAATAACACCTGGTCGCCAATTATCACCTCTCTCTACAAAAAGCGATAAATTAACCCAAGAACGGTAACGTTATTTTTTTAACCTATTTCGGTAAAGGTGAAAGAAAGGCCCCGATCTTGTAAATTTCATATTTAGGGTACATCGTATCGTTAAGGATCCTACAGGGTCTCATTTTCTTTATTTGTAACTATTATTTATTAATATTTAATTATTAGTTATTTCCAAATGAGTGGTCAAAAATTAGTCTGTCTCGAGTCGAAAACATAAGCTGTTCTCAAAGGAAATGGTTCCAGGCTTGACTTTGTGGAATTAATTCATAGTAACTTAAATAAAACTTTGTATACTCCACTATAGGTTTAATAACACGACCCGGGTTTCGACACTTCGACCTGAAGATGACACAAAGTGTCGAAACCCGGGTCGTGTTATTAAACCTATAGTGGAGTATACAAAGTTTTATTTAAGTTACAATGAGCTGTTCTCTTGTGGGGTGAAATTTAAATTCACATGGGGTGATTTTTCACCCCCACATTACCGTTCTGGAGTTAAAGATGCCATTTGAGTGAGCCGAACTCAATGACACTCACCGTTACAAGGACCGACATAACGAAGTTATTTTTTGACCGAGCGAAAAAAGATCCGGTAAAGAAATGCAAACACTAAAGCCTGAATCACACGATCATTTTTTCCGTCCCTTTTAAGAGATAGCTCCAATGATAGCTCAAATGATCGCTAGAAAATGATCGTGTGACTCGAACAAAGTCAGGGATGGCTCCAGCGATAGGGATCCCTATCGCTTTTTCATCCCTGGACACGTCCCTTTTTCCGTCCCTGGAGGCATCGCTGACTCCACCATTTAGCCAATCAGAGCGCTCGGCCGCAAAGAGCGACTCTAACGCCACGTTCGGCTTTCAATGGAATGAGAGTAGTTAACTTAGAAATGATGCGAAAAGGGACGGAAATAATGATGGCCAAAATGATCGCGTGATTCAGAAAATGATAGCTCGAGCTATCATTGTCACGGTCCCTGAAAAGCTATCATTGGAGCTATCCCTTAAAAGGGACGGAAAAAATGATCGTGTGATTCAGGCTTTAGAGGGAAATGAATATATGGAGATGGTCCTCGGATGAAAAAGTTGAAAAAGAGATGCTACTTTTATCTGGTTAGGCCGCACCTCGAATACGCCGCGAGCATTTTGGACCCTGGTCATAAATATTTCCCTGAAAAAATTAATAAAATACAAAGAAAAGCTACACGTTTCGTTAAAACCTGCTCCGAGCGAACATATAGTGTTTCACAACTTTTAGAGGGATTAAAATGGGAGCCTCTAGAGACTCGAAGGCTACACGCTAGGCTCAGCTTGCTCGAGAAATTCAAAACAGGAGTATTTCAGAGCGACACAGAGAATATTATCATGACGCCTCACTACATCTCTCGGTCTGACAGACGTGATAAAATAAGAAGAATACATTGCCAAACAGACAGGAACAAACACTCATTCTTTCCGCGCACAATCAGCGACCGCAATAAAAACTGAGCTCCACTGAATACACTCCCATAGTACATGTCACCATTTCACCTCCCAAAACTTAATCCCTTACATCTTTACATGGCTGGTGTCCTAACTCCCCCCACCAAACGCCCATGCGGCGGCTCGCAGGGTAGTATGTAGACGTAGATGATCAGGCTTAACGGCGTGAGTCGAGATAATTACCAAGTCACACACGGTTATTTATTAATTTAAAAAATCCTGCTTCCGTCGATCGTTGAGAACAGAATAAGGGAAAGTGACTGCAGAACAGACAGGTTTAAAATGTCATTTTCCCGTGAACGATAAGAGGCCATAATGGCTGCCAATGTTTGACCGCCGAAACTTTAAGTAGGTCAGTCAACAGGCAGTGTAACTGATTAGTTGATTTACTCCCTTGTCTTGAATGTGTATCCCAAAAGTTTGTACCTGTTTCTTCTCAGAATATCCATCAAGCTTCTTTTCTCCCCCAGCTTTCATGAGACTTTTTCGTATGTGACCTCCGGCCATTTGATTTTCATCTTTGATCGATAACACCACATCCCCATTGCGTCCAATCAATTTTTCTCTGCAGACAGTCCTTGCTGCTCTGCCATGTAGGATCATGATCAAAATATATGTAAAATATATAAAAATATGACTTTCTACATAGACAAAAAATAGGGTTAAAAGGGACCTATAATTTATCACTTTTATTTTCCCCGAGAGAATAATTTTCTCAAAAGCTGGGATGTACAAATGTGACCTTATTATTACCGGTAGAATTAATATATTTCTCTGTACTTCACCCGTTTTAGTCACCAGAAACTCGTAACACTAATTTCATTTGCAATGGGCAAAAATGCAGCTCTGTTTTGCTCGCATCAAACAAAAGACATGTTACCATGCATGTAGCCAATGTATGTATTACATGGCATTTAAATGATTTACGGCTTCATCAAAGATGATGAGGGCATACTGCAATCGTAACTTGGAATTGAAATAGGCGAAAGGTGACTCAGGTTGTAGGAGTTTCATGGGTGCCACATGCTGAGATTTTTATTTCCATACAAAACCTGAGCCCTTAACCAAATGATGGATACAAAATCTATGACCGGGGTTAAGTGGACGCACCGAAGTGGGCCTTGTTTGGAAAGACAGGGCAATGAAGTGGGAATCTGTTTATAGAGCTTGAGAGGATTGGGACCTAATTTTAATCATCCCGGTTTCGAAATAAAATGATTTGAGTCACTTTCTTCAGCAAACATCGAGCTACTAAAGGTAGTGCAGTTCATAAATAGAAAAATTTTGGGCTGTCCCAAGCAGTTTTTTGTAAGGTTTTAGTAATTTTTCACTTTTCTCTGTCATTGACTGAATTCCAGCGCTTCCTCTGAGACATAAGGAGGCACCCGCGCTCCGAAGTAGTTTTCTTAAGATATATAAAGTTTTCTATCATGAGTAATTTTAGGTTTATTACACTCCATTATATATTTAAAATCGATTGAATATAATTTAAATACTCCTTTGGGTAAATTCTTATAGGATGAATCGTAAAACCGAAGATTTTACCCCGTAACAATAAACCAGTAATTTTACTCATTTCAGCCTTCTTTGCCATGTCGGCAGGACTTGATGTTATATTTTTTACCAAACTGAGGGAAGGATATAATTATTTTCAGGCTTAAAACATTTTGCAATGTATAATAAAAGGCTAATTTTTATATGCATTGACAAATAGATTTGGTGAACTAGATAAACAGCAGAAGTCACTAGGCGAACCAGCTACATTCGTCGAAGTATGCTGGCTATGAGCTCAGAATAAACCCAGTAGTCTAAACGATGGTTTCAGACCTCACTCGGTGGAATACCTTGATATCAGGGATAGAATGCAGAGTTAATCCTTCTATCCCTGAAACCCAGTAGTCTGTTATTTAAACCTTGACACTCGTGTTATATTATCAATGACCTACGATGAATAAAACTATTAGGTGCCTCAATATTGTAGTACATATTACACAAGTTTCTGAACAGTTAGTTGATGGAAAAGGATTCACCGGACAAATCCCCGGGAACCTATACTTTGCATTTTATCCCGTCGGACGGTCCATAGGCCAAAGAAGGAGTGGCTCCGAACCAACAGGGATTGGGTAAGGACGGGGTTTTAGGAAAGGGAAGATTAAAAACCCGGTCACAATTACTTTTACCGCGTAGTGAACCAAGAAACCTGACTTTAATTTTTGACAGTAGAGGCCCGAATTCCGCTTTATAGAAGAAAGCAGTTCTGAGCCTCCTTTGCCTGTGTGTGCGCCTTCGTCCATTCCCCGGCAGCCTTTCGTGCCCCCCTCATACGAATAGCGTAAGACGCTCGCTTCCGCTGGTCACCCCCCACGACACGGGTCGGTTGGATATTGGAGCAAGCGACTCCCGCCACGCGCAGGAGGCACAAGTAACTCCTTTACCATCGGGTACCACGAGGAGGTCGTACGAGCGGCCGCTTGCCCATTGAGAGCTCTTCACATCAGAGAATCGGTTCTTCAGCGGACTTCACTCGATAAGTTTTCCAACAGAATTATTTGGGCGAAGATTTAAGCAAAACAATTATGAGAAGAGGTGCCATCGTACTGCCGTACGGTCATGTATTTCAGGGTCGGCCGCTTGAATAGGTGACCGCTTAAGGAGTAAACGGCGATACGAAGTACTGTCTACTGAGCTACAATAGGTAGTAGTAAGAGCTGCAATAAGTGATTGCAGTAATGCGTAAGGGGATAGAATTGGTGGGTGGCTAGAGTACTGGCTATCCATATAGACGGACAGGGTTCTAATCTCTGCAGAGGAAGATATTTTTCAGAGGAAACTCGATCCCTACATGCCTTGAGGAGGACACTTCAAGTACTGTACTCCGTCTGTCGGATGAGACGTTAAACCGTGGTTCCTTTGGCGTCTTTCGCTAAGAGCGAGCTAATGCCGACGCCTATTTTCTATCCACCTTTCCACCTGACCCTTATGTCGCAAAGGACCTTAGCTGTCTGTCGCCTCCCCTAAAATCCAATCCAGTAATGCGATAATTGAGGCTGAGTGCAGGGTTTAAATTTTTTTAAATTTCATACAAATAGTTCGCGAAAGGAACGTTCGCTGCCTTTTCGGGAAAGATTGATACTCTAAGCCAGGTTGGAGCCCAATTAGTTAAGCGTGTACCAGCCGCCAACGCCGCCTTGACGTGGCGCGACCTCTTGATTCCGAAGAGGGTCTTCGGTGCCTTGTCACGTCCCCGAGTGGCTCGTGCCTGGATCGGGGCGCCGCTCTTCCGGTGACTAAAGGGGCCCTGGCTTCGAGCTCTAAGAGGCGTAAAGAGTCACTCTCTTTGTTGGATTGGCTTAAGGTCTCTTGAGTGATTGAATTCCAGGTTTCAAAAGCGTGCCCAGCCGCTGTATTTTGCGGTCGGGTTTCGGCGGTTCTTTCCGCGGCCTACTCCCACTCTTTCTCTTCCCCCACCAGGTTCAGGGTGGGTGCATCTATTACATACCGACCTATTTCATCTGTTGGCCTCCATCGTGTGGGTAGTCGCGTTTTGCTGTGGTAGTTTTATTGTTCATATAAGTACTCTTTTTGGGAAAATCTTATATGAAAAAGCGTTAAATCAAAGATTTTACTACGTCACGAAAACCGGTAATTATACTGACTCCATTCTCCATTGCTTTTTGACAGGATTTGGTATCATGTTATATTAACGATCAGAGGGAAGGGTATAAATATATTTATGCTTAAAACATTTCAAAATGTATATTAAATGCCTAATATTAATAAACACTGAAAAACAGATTTGTTAAACTAGGTAAACAACTGAAGTTTTCCTTCGCAACGTTGCCATATTTATCACAATAGGTCGGCAATGTGGTCCGACGAAAACCGGAAGTCGATTATTAAAACCTAAATACTTGTGTTATTTTATCGATGAGCTAAGCTAAAAATGTGTCAGGGGTCTTAATACGTAGTACATGTTATACAAGTTTTTGAACAATATTGCTTGGGCGGAAATTGAAATAAAAAAGTTATGAGAAGAGATGCCGTAGCATTGCCATTACGGCAATGTATTTAAGAGTTAAAATTACTCATTTTTAAACCTATATATCTTCGTTAAATAGTCGATAACCTATTAAGGTAGAACGAGCGAGATAGTTCCCTAATCATAATAGAGACCATACTCGATATGTATGTCTTAATTTCACCAACTGTGAGACACACGAATTAAATATTGCATTATTAATGGTGCAATAAAATAGTTTTGCATGACAGAAATTGTAAGTAATCAAATGAAAATATCTTTTAAAAAGTCTTTAACTTGACTCATTTTTTTCACGCGGTACGTTTGAAACTCCATCAAAACGGAAGGTTTATTGTGATCCCGACAAATTTACTGTGGTGACAATATGATTCATTTTCAAAAATAGTTAAGAAAACACACAAACTACACAATGTTGATTTTTTGATGAGTTCTAAGTGTAGGAAATGCATCATTTTTAATATAAGGTCTCTATGGAGGTCATACACGTACCATTTCCCATGTAAAAGGGCTGGTATTTTCTGGCAAATATCTCGGAAAGAAATGTGGTATGGGGTTGAACTTTTTATGTCAATGGAAGGGTGATATACTTTCCTGCAAAATGAGACCAAATTCATTGATTTCTAGGCAAAATAATATTTCACTCAAACTATCTTAATGTCTTTAACCACTCAACTGTAGAAGTTTTACTTTATAATAACAATTAAAAGTACGGTAGGTTATTGGTAATCCCAAAAATAAAGGTTCCTCCTTAATTATTAGCTAATTCGATAGGCATAATTGGCGATTACTTTATTTGCTCTCTAATGTTTTTGTCTGCATTTGCTATCTAGCGCTAACAGCACATCACTGTAAACTGCATAAATCTTGCATATATGCGTATTTGTCTCGCGGCCTATTCACACGCAGTGACGTAGCTTGCAGATGGCGTTGCTGTTTTCCGCCTCCGACCACACTGGAGGAGAGGAATGCAACTGAAGGGTTGGAGCGCGCGGCCGCCACGTTCTTGGAAACAGGGAAGCAGGCATTGTGCTGAGGACTATACGATCCAGTGGGAATCTGTTTAAGAAACGAGCGAGGATTTCCGACTCATTGAAATCATCCCGGATGCTGAACGGAACGTGACTTATACCAATTCCCACAGCCGGCCTTTTTTTAGCTGAGGATAGAATAACTTTGACCTGCCCCACGCATTTGGTTAAGGTAATCCAACCATGACTTCAGCCCTAGCTCGCCATTGGTTTAGTTTCGTAGCTAAAACATAGTCTCTGGGTATTAAACTCCACTTTCTCAGGCGAGATATTGTAGAACAGCATATTGAATAAAAGCTCAAACGATTTCGTACTGTCTACTAGTTTTTTATTTCACCTCTTGCTACACGTGTTTCAACTGAACAACAGTCATCTGTCGTTGTAATCAGTATCTGTAATGTAATGTAAACAGTATCTGTCATCAGTCTGTTGTCTTGCCTGAGGATGACTGTTGTTCAGTTGAAACACGTGTAGCAAGAGGTGAAATAAAAAACTAGTAGACAGTATGAAATCGTTTGAGCTTTTATTCTCTGGGTATTGATGGAATTTAAGTATTCAACAATATGAGACCTCTTAGCACATTCAAGAGCGTCTCGTCAGGGAAGATTATGTTGTGAGTTTCACCTTGGTGGTTCAGCGGTGTTGTGCTCTCTGGGTGCCTTCTCACACCGCTAGGGGAATGTTTTCATATCTTGGAAACGTTGACGGATACGTAGAACCAGGTGAAAATTTGGATTGAATGGAAGTTACGGTTGGATTTTGAATTGGTTGGGTACTTTACCCGCCTGAACGCTATGATTTTTAGAGTCGATGTATCCGGGCCTCCTTGTGGTTACGTTCTTCAAAGCATACGGTGATGGTACTTACACCTGTCAATCAATACTCTACATCGGTCATTTTCCAGAGTTGAAAACAATTTTATCCAATTCGACGATATAAGGGCCACCTTGTTTGAAGATGCGGATGTATGGGGGAGAAGATTAGATCATAGCAGGTACAGAATGAAGTAGATCGGTAGAAATTCAACTGAAGTTCTATAAAAGGATGATGAAAATAAAATGAGAAGAGGAAATCACCAAAAGAGAAGTCCTGAATAGAGTTGGACAGAAAAAGTGTAACGAATATACTGAGAAGAAAAAGAGACAAACTTTTTGGACGCATTTTTTACGCTATTGTTCCCTGAAAAAAGTAGCGGAAGGTGAAATGACTGAAAAGTATTGAAGATAGGACCAATAATAAGATATAAATTAGCAAAATAATGCGGGACATCAAAGCGAAAACATATAATGGAGTAAAACGGTTGTTTGAAAGCAGAGTGGAGGCAAGAGCTGCTCCAAACCAAACTTCGGATCGATAATTACTGCTGCTAATGATGGTGAGATGTGATAGTAATTTACTAGGAAAGAAAAATTTACAGAAAGAATGGTATTAATGACTGGTAGAGTTTATTGTACCAACTTAAATAGGACTGTTGAGCTGGATTCACATACAGCAAAGACTTAAAGGCTCTTATGGAATGGCTGGAAAACTTCGAGGTTCAAATATTTTACAATACATACTTGAACTGCCTTGACGAAAATAAGCTCCAAGGCAACTTAGTCAGATATGATGCTTTCTTCCTTCACGTTTTTGTTCCATTGAAAAAATATTAATTTAAATAATGGCATACCTCAGGGGTCGTGAATAAACTACATTACCAACTTACAGGGGGAGGGGGTCGCCTAAAAACGTACGGCGGGTAACAAGGGGGAGGTTCACTTAAAGTAACGTAGCTGTTACAATGCAACTGTTTATGTTTCTTACTCGTCAACGTCGCGTCGACAATACTACTGAGCTTAACATGAGGAAGGGCGCGCGGTGTGTTTCTTACATCCAAAGCTTCTACTTTGACTCAATATAACTGAACTATTGCCTCTACAATGTAGCAAGTCTTCATACCATCAAATTGCTTACATTTTTACCTACTCGCGGGTTAAATAGCGACCTTGTGACATGTTCTATTTTTTCTTGAACTGTAAGTGAATCATGGTTCATTTTTAGAATTTAAAAATAAATATGACTTGTTCCAATTGAGATTAAATAGTTCTATTACATCTAGTTCGGCTACTTTATTAGCTATATTTCAACCTATCCCTAAAAATGAACTCACTCAGTAATTGAGAAATTATTTTTGAATTGAAAGTTTCATTGGTAGACACAACGTCACAGGTGGGAGGGGTTGGGGGAAAATACTACGGTTGGCAACGAAGGAAGGGAGGGGGTAAAAAAATCACCGAAAACGGTAACGTTGTTTATGCGCGACTCCTCCGGCTTTAGAGCACTTAATATAGGCAATATTTTGGCAGATTATTCGACAAATACACATATACTTATTACCTTGTTTCATCTTAGAAGCAAACGGCAGCGTCAAATCGATTGAATTTACAAATTTAGACTTCCATTACAGTAAGAGTTTCCTCATCATCCATCCACAGCAGTCATGAAACTGTAGCTGTGAGTTTGTTATAGCTATCCGCTTCCTTTTCCTCTCAGATAGCCGTTCATTCATTCATACGGTTTCGCTCCCATGTCCCTCATTACGTTCATGATATATCCCACTGTTCGTTTTCCCTCTTAGATTCATTTATTTCTACTCCCGTAATTGCTTTCAATAGGTTTTCTGTCACATTTCTATCGAATAAGTTTGTTCCTGCTCCTCCGAGTTTTTACCATCCTCAACTTCTTTACAGCCCTCCGTAGTGTTTCTTTATGTCTGATTCTCTCAGATCAATTGATTCTTCATCAATCTTGGAGGGCACATCTCGATTGATTCCAATCTTCTTTTCCTCGGCGATTCTCTTCGTCCAGGCAATACTGTTAAGTCGCACATGCTCCAAAATTAAAAGCAAGTTACTTATTATTTACAACGAGACGTATAATTGCCTCAACTTAACGGAATATTCGTTCTTTTCACGTAAAATAAGTAATTACAGGAAGAATTAGGGTTCAACACAAAACTCTCCCATTGTAAACTTCACCATTTCACATTTCACAATATCGTCCTTTACGCGGCCGGTGTCCTAACACCCCATATCAAATGGTTGCGGCGGCTCGCAGGGTAGTATGTAGACGTAGATGATCAGGCTTAACGGCGTGAGTCGAGATAATTACCAAGTCACACATAGTTCTTTATTCATTTAAAAAATTCTGCTTCCTTCGATGAAAAAAGTTACCGATTGAAAACCAAAATTTGAAGATTATTCTACGAGTATATATTTAACGAACGCTATACTCCACCCATGAGTCGACTGCAGCGCTAAGTATTTTGACTTCAGTTGTAACAGTGATTCTCACACAACTTTTAAAAATGAACGGCAAGATACCTATATTTTATATTTTCATTTTCCCAGCAGCTTTCGCCTCTAATAAATAGTTCTCATCAAAACCTTGAATATGCTCTCGTTCAAATTGACATTTTCCGGCTGTAATCTGAACAATCTCCATAAAAGCCCTTGTCAAAATCTTCACTCTCGAGGTTGAATAACTAAAATTAGTACGCTAACCCTATTTTATTTTCATATCGGTTTATGAACGCACTTCATAGACGCTCAATGCAAGTTTTCAGAAAATCTGGAACGAGTGACCCTGAAGTCAGAGCCTCGTGCCACCCACGCCACTACCCAACCTCGACCCACGTGACTTTGCCCTTGAGTAAAACAAACACTCGACTCGCGATCAATCATGCGTGGTTTACAAGAACAGGAACATCGAAACGCCGTCTCAAGGTCAGACTTTGAGTCGTTCAGCTCCCATTCATTCATTTTCTTTCTTTCAATTAGGGAAAACCAACACCGTTCTCTCTAATCATACGCGCCCATTACCGGAGCGACAACGCCCACTCTTTTATCACCTACTCATTCCCCGCCCTATTCCAGCTCCTTTAAGCCCTAACAACTTTAAGGTAGTTCAAGCGAAATAACATCTTACCTATAAATCAATGAATTTGGTCTCATTTTAAAGAAAAATATATCACTCTTCCATTGACACCAAAAATTCAGCCCCTTACCACATTACTCCTCAAGATATTTGCCAAAGAATACCAGCCCTTTAACATGTGAAACGATATGTGTATGCACTCCAGAGAGACCTTACATTAACAATAAGGCATTTTATACACTTAGAATTAGTAAAAAATTAACGGTGCGTAATATGTGTGTTTTATCAGCTATTTTTGAAAATGAATCATATTGTCACCGCAGTATATTCTTCGGTATCACACTAAACCTTCCGTTTTGATGGAGTTTCAAACGTACTGCATGAAAAAAATGAGTCAAGTGAAAGACTTATTTAGATATTTTCATTTTATTACTTACAATTTCTGCCATGTAAAATTATTTTATTGCTCCATTAATAATGCAGTATATAATTCATGTGTCTCACAGCTAGTGAAATTAAAACGCATAATTCGAGTACGGTCTCTTTTATGATTCATTCACAGCTGGTGAAATTAAAACGTATAATTCGAATAGGGCCTCTTATATGATTAGAGATCGCTCCTTAATCACTACCTTAACCGCTAACACCTTTGAAGGCCGCTTTACACGGTACATTTTAATGTACAAACGAATGCATCGTAGAATGTACAAGAAAATGAATGGAATTAGAGCAGGTTCTATTTCCCGGTCAGTCATTCAGCCAGTCATACAATTTTCCGCTTTACACGGTACAATTTTCCTCATGAAAGTTCATACATTCGTTTGTATATACTATAAAATGTATCGTGTAAAGCGGCCTTAATATAACTCATACCTACTGCATTTAACCTACGTTTATGATTATCCCGATAAGATTGCCTATGATAATGCTAGGTCATTACACGAGGTCATAAGAAAAATTAACAGATAAGGAGCTAATGATGATAACAATAATTGATATAATCGGTGCCAACCAACGAGCTAACTGGAGAGGGCAATGCGTGAACCTGAAGTCTGACAACCAAAATAATTAAATTAACAATAAATTAATAAAATACAAAGGAAAGCAGTGCGCTTCGTTAAAAACTCCTACGGGCGTATAGGGCCTATACGACATATAGTGCCTCACAACTTATAGAGGGATTAAGGTGGGAGCCCCTAGAGACTCGGAGGCCTCACGCTAGGCTTAGGTTGCTTGAGAAATCCAGAACTGAAATTTTTCAGAGCGACACGCAGAATATTATCATGACTCCTCACTGCATCTCTAGGCCTGACAGAAGCGAGAAAATAAGATAGATACATTGCCGAACATATAGGTACAAAAACGCGTTCTTTCCACGTACTATAAGCGACCGCAATAAAAATTGAGCTCCATTGAATACACTCCAATAATACATGTCACCATTTCATCTCCCAAAAGCTTACATCTTTACACGGCTGGTGACCAAACACCCCCTGCCACACGCCCATACGGCGGCTCGCAGGGTATTATGTAGGTGTAGATAAAATAGCAACCATATCGTTTGTCCCCGCTCTCTACATATTTTTCTATGGAGAGTACGACGGAATGGAAGAATTAGCCGATGTAAATCAAGACTATCCACCTTCTGAAGGAAATTTAAGACAAGCACTCCATCAAACATACATTGGTTACTTAGTGCTAAGGATTGCACTCAATTTTATCCTCGTTTTCATTGGGAATGCGGATTACCTTTAATTTTAATAAATAAACAATAAATACAAGTAGAATGCACATGAAAGAGTAAGTTCAAGCTGAATTCTGGCAAGTTATTGATGAAAAACATGGTAAAATTGCAGAATAAGTGTGTCAGCCTGCAAAGCGCTACAGGAAAATGAGGAATGATGAAGATGGTATCTGCTGGCTTCCGCTTCTAGCATAGGCCAGTATAGCAAGTAGCCCTCTCTATGTACCTTAATGGTGTCAACCTAAGGCGTGGGCAACGGGGCAAAAAGACACGCAGGAGGACGTCGGGGCGGTCTCTCTGCGAATTATATGCAAATGAATATGAAGAAAAGGTGACAGATGTTTATAAACACCGAAAAAATATACTAGTTTCGAGCGAGTACTGCCACCCTAAATGAGCTTCTTTTGATTGTACTAATAACGACCAATACCTATTACTATCCTACGATGAACAATAAAAATAGAAGCAAAACGATAACAACGGGATAATAATTTCCTTTGTCAGCATTCTTGTCACCATCTCACAGGAAGGAACCGAGGCTAAAACTGCACTAGAATTGACGGTTGAAATAAAACCCACGAACAAGAAGCAGGTATAATATAATCGACACCTATAACCACCTTTCCCCGTTAAATTCTCAGCTTGGAGACAGCCTATGGATTGAAAATTAAGTTCCTGGCGGAACCACGATGGAACCCCAGCGTAACCCCTACACTGACGAGCGGTTAAGAAATCGCAATCAGCAAATAGAATCCTTATCACGAGCGGCCAAGTAAAATCTTGCCCAGACCTATAAAATAGCTTAGATCACCACGAGATATTACCGCGGTCATTACAAAAATACACAGGGTCAAGCGAACACACTAAAGGTAGTTGAAGTGCTAATCGTGAGTCACTGAGAGCATATTTTAAACACTTTTCATGAGAGACAAGAAAAAAAATTCTCGAACTAAATTACACGGAAGAAAATCTGTTTAAGCGTCGGAAATAACCATACTGTAACCATACATTATGCTGTACTGTAAATGATGCAAGAATTATATTTTCGTCTCGATGAAAGCATTGCTATGACTCAAGTGTTATGGTGAACAAGATAAAATATGACTTCCACAATTTATTTAAAAGTTACGAAATGTTTCGGCTGTCGAGCCATCTTCAGGGCTATAGCCTGATATACCTGAAGATGGCTTTACAGCCGTAACTTATAAATAAATTGTGGAAGTTACAAATTTTATCTTGTTCATTATGACGTCCTTCCACCAACGAAAGCTTCCCTTTTCGATGCAAGTTATGGCGTGAGATTCGAATAGTAATCGAGAAACTCACGGAAATATGTATTTCTTTTATTTTGTACGATAACTTGGTTATAATTATGAGCTATTATGATAATAGGAAACGTATTTTTGGCGTTTAGGAGAAAATATGCATACACATCATCAAATTATTTCGACATATATTATGCTACGTGCCATAGCACTTCGTGCTAAGGTAGTGCGAGCGAGATAGTCCCCTTATCATAATAGAGACCATATTCGATATTTACGCTTTAACTTCACCAGCTAAGAAACACAAATTAAATTTTGCATTATTAATGGTACAATAAAATAGTTTTATATGAAGGAAATTGTAAGTAATCAAATGAAAATATCTAAATAAGTCTTTAACTTGACTCATTTTTTCACGTGGAACGTTTGGAACTCCATCAAAACGGAAGGTTTATTGTGATCCCGAAGAATTTACTGCGGTGACAACATGATTGATTTTTAAAAATAGTTCAGAAAACATACAAACTACACACTGTTGATTTTTTGACGATTTCTAAGGGTAGGGAATGCCTCATTTTTAATATAAGGTCTCTCTGGAGTGCATGCACGTAACAATTTCCCATATAGAAGTGCTGGTATTTTCTGACAAATATCTCGGAAAGTAATGTAGTAAGGAGTTAAATTTTTAGTGTCAATGGAAGGGTGATATATTTTTCTTTAAAATGAGACCAAACTCATTGATTCCTACATGAAATAATATTCCGCTCAAACTACCTTAAAATGGCATTAAATGGCCAAGAAACCAATCCAGTAAAAATGTATTTTACGGCAAGTATAAGTACGCGAATGTAAAGTATGCAAGGCGCAAATCTACGGATATACGAAAATCGCTCCGAGAACGTTTAACGGAGACGTGCCGCGCAAACACGTCAATGGGACCCGTAAGCCAATAAAACCCGGTACGGAATGATCCTTCCGCCACCAATCCGAGGCATGAAGCTGGGGCAACAGTCCACGAGGGGCACTTCTCCACGTCAAAAAGCGCAGATGAATCACAAACTCCCGAGGTCGAAAAAAGAAAAACACCGCTAACAGAGCGATAGCGAGGTCGGCTCGGGTTACGGGGTCTGAGTAAGGAGGAGAATCGGATGGGAAGGTTGGGGGGACGGGGAGGCCAAAGGGTGAAACTCCACTGCAGGCCAGCGCACGCGGTGGGTCGCTCAAATGCTTCCCAAAACCACGGCCATAAGACGCAAAATTAACTTGAGAGATGTGCAACGCGGCCGAGTCGCCAGCCAGCTAACTTTGCTTGGCGTTCGAAAGCCCGTGCCCATCTCACGAAATACTGTTTCGAAAGCCACTCTCCGAGGAGACCGACCACACGTGCATATTGCCACACCGGTGGATATTAATAGAGTTGCCGTCGTAGTCAGAAGAGAGAATCCAGGTCACCACGATTCGCAACCCCATATCCGTGACAAATTTGTTTATTTTGGCATTGATAATTAGCGTATTTTAAATATTGCATATTGGCATTGATAATTTGCGCAACATTTTGAAATACAAAATCGGAAGAGTCTAATATTGAGTGGAATTTATGCACGATGCAGAAATTGCAATGACAATTGAGATGAAAAATTTGCAATTATCCACATAAATAATGTTACTGCGACCTAGGTTTCGATGTGTAAAATAAGTTCGAAAGAGCGAGTAACGAATGAAGAGGTATTAAGAAAAGTGTAAGAAAAGCGGAACCAATGGAAAACATTACAAAGAAGACGGGACACATTTATTGGCCATTTACTGCGACGTGAGGGTTTGGAAAAGATAATTTTAGAAGGGATGATAGAGGGCAAACGGTATAGAGGAAGACCAAGATTGTGAGCATTGGTGGCAGATAATGGAAGACTTGGGAAGCTGACGATTTTCTGACATGAATAGGATGGCAGAGGATAGAGAGAGGTGGAGGACTGTCTCCAACCAATCCTGATGGATTGACAACAGCAGAAGAAGAAGGTTTCGATGTTTTTACATCATTATCAAATGAAGCTTAGAGCACACAATATATAGTCATTGAAAAAGAAGGGGGGTAAAGGAAGGAAGGTGGGGAGAAGGGAGGGAGTGGGTGGGAAAACCGAACAGAGAGGCTAGTGGAGGGGGAGAGAAACGAGGCATGGGAATCAGGGTGAATGACAGCAAGTAAAAATGTAATTATGACAGCAAGCATAACCTCGAAACTCTGCCCTGCCAGGAACCTTTTCATTTCTGCAACATTTTGAAATGCACTCAGCAAACTTCTTATGCTGAACAACACAACACCGTCAGTACAATAATATCAGTAAGAAGGCCTTCATCAGATGCTGAAATTCAAGACAATACCACTTCATCAAGACATACGGCAACCCAGGACATTGCGGCTGTTTTACACGATTAACAGTTCAACTATCTCCAAATTCATGACAGCTGTAGAAACACTAACAATTCAGACATTTATGAAGAGATATGTCCCAGATTCCCTCAGCGCTAGATGGGTTAAAGGCCATGCCTACACTTGAATCAGTATTGGCAGGGCCGCCCACAGGGGGGATGTACGGCGAAAGTTGCACCATAGAAAAAATTTTTGGGGGGGATTGTTAAATTCCATAAAGAAATTCACTAAATGTAAATATTTGTACTTGCTTGCAGTAATTTATACACATATCGAAAGGTTATAATGATAAATGAATGCTAAGCATTAAGTTTAGTATAGTAAAACATTGTGCAGTTATAGAGAATCATCAGCCAGGCGAAAGCTTCTTTTATTTCGGTAGCGCCTCTACATACTTTTCCTTGGCTGCCGCACCGCGCCATCATCAAGGCCACTATAAGATTCCCGAACGCAGCCCAGTAGCATAACTGACACAGCATCCCTCCAGTCTTATTCCTGCCCCCTCCTCCCAACATCTGACCATGGGTCACATCACAGTACAGTCAAAAGGCTTAGACTTACAGATCGTGCATACACTGTAGGTTACCTTTTACAGTGATTTTTTACCCCCACTTCCCCTTAGTCGACAACCGTACCATTTGTCTCAACCCCTCGTACCCTCCTCCCCTTTCATAAGTAACTTTGTCTCTACATATGAAACTTTCAATTAAAAAATATTTTCTTATTTTTTCATGAGTTAATTTTTAGGGATGGGTTGGAATTAGGCAAAGTAGCAGAGCTAGATATAATAGAATAAGGCTATTTTCAGTTTTTTACTGTAAAACTATATTGGCTTATCATAAATATTTGAAAATATTGACGTCCATCACCCCCACCCCTTTCCCTTCACGAGCACACCCACGTTCCGAGGAGGACAATGGAAAAGGTTAGAATATATATGTACACATATTCTAAATAAGATCAGAAGTGAAATAAGCGAAAATAAGATCAGAAGTGTACGTCCAAATCCTTGATTCAATAAGTCTTCATCTGAAAGATCGGTTTCCTGAAAGTTCCCTGAATATTGTCGAACAAATGACTTGCTTTTCCCATGAAGGTTTACTCAATGTTGTTAAAAATGTGGATAGTACTCTAAGGCCGATTCTAGTCAGTAACTTATGCATGTATTATGGAATCGATGGTGAAGAATTTAGAGAATATGTTAATATATTAAGTCAACTGTGCAAAGTTAGCTACCCGAGTATGGATTTATCAGATGTGCTGAGCTTAAGTGACAAGAGTCTGAGCCAAAATAATGACGAAAGTGACACCCAAGATTCTTGTGACGACAAGCCTGATGGTCCAAGTACAGATACTAATACAGCAGAACTAAGATTTCTCGATCAATGGGTCAAGAAAGGATTCATTGGGCCTTATAGGTGTTTATTAAATATTTCTGGATTTCCTAACCTAACGATGTTATACCAGATACTTCTGGCATTGCCAGGAACAAGTTGCTCAACAGAGAGGGTTATGAGCAGATTAAGAATTGTAAAAAATAGGCTGAGAAGCTGCATTGGAGATGTCGGGCTCTCCAACATGCTTGTCCTTTCTTCCGAAAAAGACATTTTAAAATCCATTCATTACAGTGAAGTTATAGAAAAATTTGCTTTGTCAAGTGAGCACAGAAAAAAACTACTACTGTATAAAGGACATCAAGGGTAGGGTAGTCAAAATGGTACCACCACCACCACCAGTACTGATTTTATCTGTATTATTTTATTATTATTATTTGAGTTCCATTTGATTTCCATAGAGTAAATGGGTTTCATTTAATTAAAGACAGATACTGATTTAAAATGCTTGGTTAATTTAGATGTCCTTATTTTTTGCACATTTCACTGGCACAGCTCTCGTGAAAGCTTATGGTGTTCGGATGCACAGAAAAAGATGTCGTGCAGGGGTAAAGTTTGGTGGAAGGGGTACGGAAAAGGGATGTAGGAGATGGCGAAGACATGGCATTTGTGCCATGCATGAGTGCATATCAAAAAATGGAATTTGTATGATGTGGACAACACAAATGCCACACATCCAAATGCCATTAGCTTTCGCGAGAGCTGTATGTAGCTGTAAGGTGTGGTATAAAATATCATAATAGTGTCTTTCCAGTAAGTTGACTGCCTATTTCGTTAGATACAGGATCCAGCTGAGTAGTTTTAGGAGCACAATATTCAATATATTTCCCATATTTTTCTTACTTTGAAATATGAAAGAAGCCTTCAGTTACTTAATAAAATATAAGAACTAAACGATTCTCATTTTTACAATTTATTCCTTTTTTAAGCATGCTATCATAAAAAATAAACGCTCACATTCTTACGGTTTTTTGTAGTATTGTATTAAGTTTTAATTAGTTCCCCTATGTAAGCGCAATAGTTTGCTTAAGATTTTATTTCTTTTTTTAGAGTGAGTTTTTCAGGGTTTGGTCATAAATCATTCTAGCCAAACCCTTAAAACTAACTATAAAAATATGGATATCACAATGGTCGGCAACGTGTATGATGATTTAAGCTCTTATTGCCAGAAAAGTGTTAAAAATGATTTGGTGAAGCTAAAAATTAAAAAAAAACTTCCCGAATCCTCCGTTCCCCTCGGTGTTACTCCATACTACCTTGGACAGGCTATCAAATTATAACCTGGTAAGTAGCTAAATACTGGCAGGAGGGGGGGAGTTGTTGGTTTTGGGGGGAATGCGCCATCAACTTTGGGGGGGATGGGTACCCCTGAGTATAGGAAGTCCAACTGGCAATCCTTTCACTGTGAAGGATTATCCAAGCTATTAACATACTTTTACTTAACTACAGCAACTGTGAAAATGTCACTGCAAGAATTGAAATGTTCAAATCTTCGATTCTATTTGAAATAGGAGATATATGCACTAATACAAGGTGTTTATTTTCCATGCACTAGCTGGGTCCTTCAGGTAGTTTGAGCGAAATATCATTTTACAAGAAATCAATGAATTTGCTCTCATTTTAAAGTAAAATAGCTAACCCTTCCAATGACAATGAAAATTCATCCCCTTACCTCATTACTTTCGGAGATATTTGCTGAAAAATACCAGCCCTTTTACATGGGAAACGGTATGTGAATGCACTCCAGAGAGACTTTATTTACAAAATGAGGTATTTCTAGCACTTTGATGTCGTAAAAAAACTAACAGCATGTAGTTTGTGTGTTTTCTCAACTATATTTGAAATTTAATCATATTGCCACCGCAGAAGGTTCTAGGGTATCACAATATACCTTCCATTTTGAAGGAGTCTCAAACACACCGCACGAAAAAATGAGTCCAGTTAAAGACTTAGTTAGATATTTTCATTTGATTACTTACAATTTCCATCATGTAAACCTATATTATTGCACCATTAATAATGCTATATTAATTCTTGTGACTCACAGCTGGTCAAATTAAAACATATATATTGAATATGGTCTCTGTTATGATTAGGGAACTATCTCGCTCGCACCACCTTAAACGTGGAATTTAATTTTTTACGTGGAATTTCCAAGAGTTACATTTACCCTGTAGTATATGAACTCAAAGTAAACTTAAGATACCTATCACTTGTGGTTCATCAGGTTTGTACTTAGCATCTGTTGAATGTTTTGATACCTCAACTTATCACACAATGGACCAAAATAATCAACCAGTCAAGTAGCGAAAAGGACTTTCAAGTACTAAAAACAGGTGAAATTGAAAAAAAACTATGGCATCAGCCTAGGAATAGAATGTCATCATGACCTTTTCACACTAAGACCACACAGTTAGAAGAGAACCAAATCCACTTTAAACTGGGTGTTGAAAGGCTAAGCAAGATTAGATTGGAAACAAATGAGCATATATGCAGCTCTAAAAACATTTCTTCTATAGATGAAAGGAAGATCTTTCTTTACAAAAAAAGTTTACAACACAAGTGTCTTCCCAAAATAGCCTTAAGTTTAGAGATAGAGCGGTAGAGTCTTTATATGAGGTCATTTCTAACCTTGTAGCAGACATGCCCAAGTGTGCAGTAATGTCATTAAGCAATCAGAGAAAAAAATGTGAAACAATTATACCCTAACACAGCGGTTCCCAAACTATGGGTCGCGACCCACTGGTGGGTCGCGCAGGGACGAAAATTAAAGTAAAAATTAAATCTTAAATAATCACCCCAAAATTCTCTTCAAATATGTTCTAACGCTAAACTAACAATAAGAAACGTTAAAAAT
This sequence comes from Ceriagrion tenellum, assembly GCA_963169105.1. Taxonomy (NCBI): domain Eukaryota; kingdom Metazoa; phylum Arthropoda; class Insecta; order Odonata; family Coenagrionidae; genus Ceriagrion; species Ceriagrion tenellum. The sequence goes on from OY720638.1 coordinate 67,446,210, forward strand.
AATAAAGTGAACGTAGACTATATAGTCAGTCGAGACTATTTATGTGAAAGCGAAGAGACTGCGCTATGTTGCACGGGTCTGTTGTCTTTTGTCCCGCCGGCGCCGGGTAATATTGGGTCGTGAAAAATATTCCAGGTTGGAGGTGGGTCCCAGGACAGAAAAGTTTGGGAACCGCTGGCCTAACAAATAATTATTGTATTGAAACTATCTCCTCTCAGTATGAGTTATTAGGGATCTGGGTAGGAATTATGGTTCCTTCTTTTGCATTATTGTCATCCAAAAAGCATACATAAAGCTCTCTAAGGGTGTAGCTCACAGTTAATGTGTTAACAATGCACATGATCAACTAAGATAAGTAAACTGAAGTACCTGACAAAATTCGATAAATAACAATTCCATTTTTGCACTCACATTCCCACTTGAAACAAAATGGTAAAGCTAGTGCACATATTATGAAGCACCATAATTATACTCCAAATCAATTGTTCTACTATCTCTCTCACTTGTTGGCTCTCACGACCAAAAAACCTAACTACCACTGCCCCTGTCATAGAAAAGGTATTTCTTCAGTTCATGGTAAAAATTTTAGTATGACCCACACTCAAGTTCAATACATGACAAAAACCCAGTATTTCAGTAGTACAAAGCTGCTGGAGGTTCTAAACATGCAACACTCTCATAACAAACAAAACTTGGGAGTTAAAAGTATTTTCATAGGAAGATGTGTCTAATTGATAACAAGAACTAACAGCAAAAATTCAAAGAGCAACACCATCTCGAGAATGAGTCAAGTGCATGACCTCTGAGAGTGAATAACTAGGAGTGCAAAAAATATAAAATTCACCATCAGTATCCTAAAGCAAGAGGAATTTCATGCAATATATGAATATTAGGGTATTATTTTTCCAAACCCATTCAAAGCTTATCACGAGTAACAATTGTTGAGAAGAAAATGAATCACTAATTTTCAAAGAGGCATTTGCTGATCTTCTTTAGTTTTGACCCTGATCTCGAATGGTGAATCATCAAAGGTGAAAACTAAGAAGCATTTTTTCAGAGAAACTTTTTTTGATCAGCTCTCTTTAAATGGGCACCGAAATATTTATTTTAGTTATTTATTTAAACGTTTCACTGCAAACAGTCTTCTGCTGGGTGGGAATGGAAAGAAAAATAAAATGGCAAAATGGCAATCAAAATAAATTGACACATATAATTACACTTTAAGGATTAATTTTGTCTGATGTGTTTAAAACAAATGCTCCGAAAAGATCTCCAATATTTTGGAAAGGGACTCAAACAGTTTTTCAGGAAGCCCGTTTGAATCTTTCATGCCGGTATTTAGAAATGAGTTCTCGGCAGCGTTGATGTTTGGAGTTCTTCATTTGATTTTATAAGGGTGATCAAATCTGGCAATATAATTTGGATTTGCCATTCCCTCTTATAATTCCTACTATCCTCTGTCACACGAGACAACAATAAACACTACTTCAAGTCTGTTACATTTCCTTCTCGTTACAAGAGAGTCCGAACCTAGTGCTCTAAGCATTATCTTGGCATCATTCTTTTTCCTGCACCAACCCAAAACATACCTCAGGCCTTTTCTTTGTACTTTTTCTATTTTCTGCATTTGTCCAATCTTATGGTGACCCCATTCCATGGTGGCATGCTTAATAATAGGTCTTACAATTGCTGTGTTATCAAATTCTGTTGATTCCCTCTCACCTCATTTAAGATTACTCATCTAAATCTACATAATACCCTGCGAGCCGCCTCATGACTTAATGGAGAGTCCCTAAGGCCTTTCTGATTGGGCTGTTAATGTGCAAACCCCACTGTAAGACTTTGCTTAAATACACCACAATAAATTGTCAATGGTCACTCTGTTTGATCTATTCTCCAATAATGTTATACTTCGTTTTACCACTTGCCCTACAGTTAGGAAGAGTGCCAACACGCAAAGTTCACACAGGCTAATTTCCATACATTCCTTTAAGTCCAGCCCAAGTGGTGACATGGAATATGCTCATCTCTCGATCAGTCACAGCAAATTTTTATAAAATTGGCAAGTTCAATTTTTCACAATTTCATACTGCTACCTTGGCAAACTTCAAATCCATCCTTCTTCATGCTTCATCTTAATATTACTTCAAAGGCTATAAAATGCAACTTTACAAGAAGCAGAGTGGAAAGAAATGCATATTTTATCATCTTTACTTATAAACAATTTGATGTCAACAGATATTATCTCTAGCCGTGATTAAATTAAAGAAAATTGGCAATTTTCCACAATATAAACTTCAATGCCGTCTGGCATTAAATAATTGCTAGGTAAATTCCACAACATGATTTTAACGCCATTTTGGCATTAAAGTTTGTGTACAATTGCCAATTTTCTTTAATTTAATTATGATATTCCACCAGATCACGGCTGAAACAACTCTTTTTATTCTAACCATTGCTATGGCCTATTAATGTGCTGACTACTAAGTCACAGTAGAGTGAAGAGGATGTATTAAAGATGGTGGTGAAAGGGAAAAGCAAAAGAGTAATTAGAATGAGCTTTGGATGACTTAATGAGGGAAAGAGGTAAAAGCAAACATAAGCATTCAAGTATTGTTCAGGAAAGTAATAATATGAGTCAGAAATGGGGAAGATAGAGAAAGGACTGTTCCAAACACGTCACACAATGCAATAAAGTATTTCATGTAATCGATCAACGCTACGAAGCATTTTGAGGAAAGGTTGGTGAAACCTCTTAACACGGAGCATTGTGTTGCATGGGAAGGAAACTCAGTCACCACAGAAAAAGGATGTTGAGCTGGACAGAGAGGAAGACGAACCAGATGGGTTGAGAGAGAGTATAGGAAGTCAGAGGCAGAGATTTAGAGAAACCAGAAAAGTGATAAAACGGACATGTTGAGAAGTGAGGGCACACTCTAGAGTATGAGGGAAAGAAGAACTATACTTTCTTTAACTCATACGTTTCAATTCCTTTCATCAACCAAATGATTTGATTTTAGGATCACTTAAGCCATTTAACAAGATAACAATGAAAAACATTGCTCTATATTAATTATAAAATAACTTGTTTCACTCAACCAAACAATTTCACATTATGTGCTTTACAGAGGGTTGACAAGAGCATACCATTTCCCCTACCCCAACCACTCCAAATCCAAAACCTACCCTTTTCAATTAGCACCATGTAAGTATACTCTTATCAACCCTCAGCAAGGAACCTATAGTAGCCGGTAACTACACTAAAAAAGTCAAATTTTGTGGAAAAATGTGGGATCTCCAAGTTTTTCATATTGTTAGGTAGTTAAGGAACACCACATTGTAGACCCAAAGACAGTCTCTTCATTAATTAAGGCAATGAATGTATAAGAAGAAAGATAACTTGATAATCATATGCTCAAACAGTACAAGACATTTTGTAAAAGGAAGGTAACCCAACAATAAGTTCTTCGAATGTTCAAAAGTTACCTATTAGCTTGGTTTCTACTATGCTAGAGCATTTTACTCCTCACAATGTGGGTTTCTCAAGTCATTTCGTTTTCAAAACATTCAAATAGCATTGCAAAATGTTCATGGACAAACATTACAAAGGATAAGTAAAGAGAGAAAAGGCCACTAATTCTAGGTCTAATAGAGATTCATTCTATTCAATATAATAAACAACAGCAGGCCCCAGGATGTAAAAACCCCTTTCAAATGATACACTTATATGGTGGCACTACTAAGATGTCTTCTATTTGAGAGGCAACATAAAGAGGCTTTAGAAAACGTACTCCAATCTAACTCCTTGTCACAAATATAGTGCACTGAATAGCAGCAATAAAAAAATAGTATAAAAAATTAATATTTCTTTACCCAGAGAAAAATTTCAGGACTATTGGCAAACATCCCAGCAAAAAACTAACTCCAGGAAAACTTCCACGCAAGAAGAAAAAGCCACGAAACATACTGAAAGGCAAGCTGAAACTAACTCTATATAAATTGCCTGAGTAAGCACATTGAAATATACAATTTAAATGGCATAGAAGACAGCACGTTCAAACCACCGTTGGAATCAAATCAATCTGAATAAAAATTCACAACCTTATCCTTAGACTAACTGCAAACTGGAATGTAATACATCATTCCATGGGCGGCATAAGCCGCTAAGTAATGAGGCGACAGATCGACAGAACGCCAATCAAGCCATAGTCAATGAAGTGTCACTAATATGTGGATGCAAGGAAATTGCACCACGCAGAGAATAGAAGGTGCAAATGGACTTGCATTAGTTCTAGTGTTGAATAAGCTTTTGGCCGTTCATATAAGGTATTTTAGAAGGGAATGACATGAGAAAATATTTGGAAAAAAAATTAAAACCACTACAACACTTACCTCTCAAGGTAATTACCCAAGAAAATATGAAACACTAAGATCATTTAAACTAGATTTCCTGATCCCACATACTTAAAATCCCTCATTCACATTTATTCTACAGCCTTGAGGGCTCAATACTCATTACGCCAAAGACTCATATGGTTGGCTTAAAAAGAAAATACTCGCTGATCTCTTATCTTAATACACCCATCTTTTAAAGTCCATTTCTTTGCTACCTTCGTCGTTCTGAGGCCTTCTGCGGTAGATAAAACTACTCTCAGAGGGCGTTAAAAATTAATAACATTTGCATAATAATTATCCAGGTTTATACGAACAGTTCTATCTCATCTAATACGTACTAACAAATTCTGTGCGGCAAAACTACTTTCACACATTTAAAATGCTTTCATCATTGAATATTTTTCAGACGACATTAATAGAGGTGACGATCTAGTTGGGATTTTCTTAATACGTTTTAACCTAGATTTTGGACCCGCGGCCAAGTGTTCAACCTATACCTTACATAAAAGCCGTAAAGGAAAATTCCTCATGAAATAGCACTAGACACGCAGAACGCACTGCTCTCAGTCCCAGGAAATCGACCCCGTGGTCACCCACTATCATCTGCTAGAAAGTCTTCTGCTACCTAGCGTACGGGAATGTTATTAATACGGCATAAATATCCTCCTTTTTTGCATCGAACTAAATAAAGAGAGCCCCCATTTTATACAAATGTTAATATAACACAAAATTATTCTTTACTAGCACTTATTTAAAATATATATTCCTTTTCGGGAATATCACGGTTATACACAATTACGTCAACAGTTCACCCATTACAATACACACATAAATGTTCATAAATTGATTCATAACAGTAAAAGGCTTTAAAAAAGGATGAAAATTCACTTACGTATGTAAGATCAATAAAATCGCAGTCCACATCTTCGTACCCAACAGTTCCAACAGAGTAGCTGCCTTCTTGTTTGTATCTAAACTTTCCGAGGGAACGATGAAATAATATGGTATGAAATAAGCAAGCAACAGCTTCATCCACCTGACGGCCCTCAGCAGCCTACGGGATATTTGAAAGACACAAACAGTTATAGTAAAATCAGTATATGCCATTGTTTACCTTTTTTAAAATTCATAGCGAACGCTAAAAGTTTGAAGAACTCCATGGATAATTACCAGTTCGAACACCTGGGACCTTGCGTTCATGATTTTGGCAGCAAACAGGAAGTAAATATATTCTGTACATTGCGTTTCCAGATAAAAATGCGTTTTCCAGTGTCTCCTTCCCTACGTACTATTATGAAGAATCATACTCCAACTCTCAAGCAACCTATATGAAACCATGCCTTTGAGATATTATACGGCTTAACCAGTAACACTGCCAGTCATTTTCTGAAAATTGAATAAATGAAATTAAGGAAAACAAACACATTTGTACTGAACTACATCAATCCACCACCGTCGTGCACCGTACCCCCATTTCCATAATGTTTTCAGAAAGACTGGTCATGTACAACTGAATATCGCATAGCATTTTTTTAATGGCGATAGTAGCGACGACGGTCATCTTAGCAGTAACACATGCGGGAGATTCAAAATGTAACTGTGGTGATGATCATGCACACGGAAACCTTTTTTAACATTAATTTTCCTTGTTGAGGCAATATAATGTGTAATAAATCATAAACTGAGAATGATATGTATTTATTTTAGGGAATTATCAGTATTTATTGCCTGCATGCCAAAAATGAGCAGATTCATGCCAACAAGATTGTGGCATTTCCAATCCCCTCTACTTAATGTTTGCGTCATTTTTTCTATTTAAATATCACACCATGGGAAATTCCCAGAAAATGTAAATACTGTGAGATAAGACCAAAAACTGCAATAACACATCGGTCACAGCTTGTTGGAATTCCTCTACGTTACACCAAGAATTTTTTCCTCTGCAGACTTCATTTTACTGCAATCAGATTTCGTCAAATAGTCGATAACATCAGAATCTCACTCCCTCTCCAGAATTCCTCCCTTATCTCAACTCTCCAAACCACATTTCTCTATTTCTTCCTTCCATAAATACTGCCTATTTAAGCCAAAAACGTTCTGTGCATAAAATTAATGGTTGAAGGCGTATCATTGTGGAAGATTTTCGCAGACACGACAAAAATATTTCTTATTAAATTCTACACTTAAAATTTTATTTCCGACTTAGGTTTCGATTGCCCAGCAATAATTTTCAAGGTACATTTGCATAGCATGCGAGTCAATACATAGAGACCTGGGGAAGGGGGAGAAGGGGTAAGAAGTGGTTAATTGACGTCAGAGAAGTGCGACACGATCAGTGGGAGGTGGTTGGGGGAAAGGTATAGATAATAGGGGAGGGAAAAACACTTTCATTTTGAAGTTTCACCCTTTTGTTGTTGGCAGCATTCGAAATTTCAAATTGTTCTAGGAAGTCCAATTTAGCACAAAGTCGATCGAGGAGGACCATAAAAGTGACTTTGTGCTGGAAGTGCTCCACGTTGAGAGGAAAGAGGCCAAATTGGACTTTGTGGAAATCAATAAGAAAGTTTTTTGTCATGTCAACTTTCTGTGCAATTTACCTGATAAGGTTGAGTATTCGACGCAACAGGGTCGATATAAAATGAAATCTGTAGAAAAGCAAAGATTTTTCACACACTGCATCGATTAGAAATGTAGTAAAATCATACGTTTAGTTGGCAGTAATTATGCGTACATTTAGTAAATACGGATTCGCATGGCGACCCCTCGTGTGCGTGTCATTGCAAAATACCACTTCCCCCTCGTGTGGCCCCACATCTCCGCCTCATCATTAACCCATACAGTAATGATGTTAATTATCGGGACATACATAGTGACGTCGGTCTCCTGGACCGATTTAGACTGTGGAGTTTTTAAAAAGATCATATCAGTCTTTTGTGGATTGTCTCGAGATAGCAGCATTCAAACGTGAATTTAAAAATATCTATTCACAACTTTCAAAGCAAAAAGAGAACATACTTCAGCTTGTATTGTACTCCGTTTTTTTACGGTAAAATGGGTAGACTATAGCATTGTTTTTCTAAAAAACATACATACATACTAATCACGCCGGTTCCTTTCGGGTCAGGCACAGTCAAAAAATTTCACTGATGAATACATATTTGTACACCTAACTCTGCTTCAATAATTTCCTCCATACAGACCTATTCTTGCAAACCTCTTTTGCCTCATTTAAAACCATACACTGTTTCATACACATTCTCCTGTTTTTAAGACACCTAATATTCCTCCTAAGAATTTCCTCAACCATATACAACCACAACTTTCTCGGCCTACCTCTACCTCTCGCACCATTCACTTCACTCTTACATATCAGTTTCGTTATTTGAATCTCATCCTTTCTCTTCTCTTCATAAGATAAAAACATCAACTATTAGGATTTGATAGATAAAAAAGAATTAATTTCCATTATATGTCAGAAATCACTTGTCCATATTTTAAACATATCATATTTTATAAATCTTAACACAATAGGTACTATTTGAAGACGGGAGTGGTGACGCACGGTCTGTGGGACCGAAAGTAGCTATGAGTAAAATTATCCTTACCCGAAGTGATTTTTTGGCATGCATATCGTATTAACAGTAAAGAAAGGGAAGCTACTAGAGAGCATGAATATCTAAATTTAATACTTCGCCTGCCTCGCCAGAAAGATTATATTGTCGGTCTGAGACACCGGGTGTCATCACTTTAGGGTTAACGAGTGCTTATCCACATGGCCCCAACTCGGAATTCGGCGGGCAAGTCTTATCTGGGTCCCCTCGCCTTCATACTGCCAACCATAAGCCATTGGCTCGAATTCTAAAAGAGGCTCTGTTTCGTAAACACAAAATAATCGCAATAAAGAGGACTCGACGTTATCAAGCCAAAAAAAAAACATTCTCTCTTCGATTATTCCCTGAGGTCATGGGTAGTTTCCTCTCTGAATGTGCCTTGACCAGTTCGTTTCCCGTTGCACATGGGCGTTGCGGATTTGGTTACATTGGGTCCAGCAGGAGAACTAGCCCATATCCGTATTTTTTAAAAATTTGTGATAGAATATTACGTTCAAACGGTGTAGTTTACGGAAGATGTTGAGGAAAACATTTATTAGACTTGTGCGCCGAGTAATCACTCGATTTGTCCTTGTTTTTTAATGAAGAGAGTGAAGAAAGTTGAGTGATTCCAACATTATCGAGGAGATCAAGTATAAAGGAAGCGGTTTATTTGGTGCATCAACCGGTAACCTATGGCAAGCAAAATAATTTTAGGTGGTATGTCAAGAATACTACCATGAAAAAATTCTTTCTAATATTTTATGTCCATTCTAAGGTGTAGCACGCATCCGGCTTTTGAATACTTTTGTAATATGTCAGGGGCATGCTGTTTGTGGTTCGTGGATTCATATCGGTTGCCGACCATTGCACTTTCGAATAGTGAAATCGCCTCCAATGACGGTTCAAGAAAAGGTGTCTAAGTGAAGGATCCAGAGAGCTCTAAATCATGGCATGAACTAGAATTTGAAACAAGTTTGTGGTAATTTGTAAGCCAAGTTTGAGTGAAATGAGCACCCGAAATTACAGCGGAAATCAATGCCGTAACATTATTAGTTGGAGAGGAGCCGCTCATTTAATCTTCCAACTGTGACTCATGTGCCGACTTCTGCCTGGAACAGAGGCCCGAGAGGGAGGGGGGGGGTCATGGGGTCCGAACAAACAAAAGAAACGCGAAAGCCGCTATACCTGTCTAACTTTATCCTTTCCTTAAAATCTTTCTAATCTTTTTTTTAGGCTTTCAAGGTGAAGGCTTTACTTTACTTTCAAGGTGAAGGCGTTACTTTGTTTGTTAATTTGTGGCAGTAGCCCCATCAGAGAGCCAAATTGAGAGGTATTCAAGTGAATTCTGGGACTAGAAATGTAAAAAAGTGAAATTTTTGAAAAAGCTTTAATTTGGCAATATCTCGAAAACCGTGCAACTTTTACTGAGGTCATATTAGGCTGGTTCGGTTCCTCTTAGGCTGCCCTAGCTCCAGTGTCACTGTGGCGTGACATTTATGGGACACCCTGCATACAAATCGATTGACGAGTAACCGCTCAATGAAGCAATGACTCCGAGGTAAAAACTGTTGAAATCAAGGCGCATAATTCAGTCACAGTTTTAAAATGTGGATTACTTGCTCGTATGCTTCGTGAAAGTGAACCGGGACACGCGACAAAATCAGAAACGTGTTCGGCGGAAGGGAAAAAATGGAGTAAAGTATTCATTATCATCTGAAGCCAGCATGTTGTACCAATACTGAGATATTCACCACAACAGCGCAAAGGTAGACGAGATATTTTTTAAGAAAAAGAGAATAGTGGAGTGATAGGGGAAAATAGGGGGCTCCCACAGAACTGACTAGTGAAGCAAAAACTTCGAAAATAGAAAATTTTAAGTATTCGAATTTATCGTAAGAGTGAAGGATTCAAATTTGCAACTAAGATATGAGGTAGGTTTTGATGAACGGTGCAAACGATATTGTGTATAACATGTAGAGTTATGCGGCGTGATATGATTACGGGGAAGTTGTTCAAAAAGCCAACCTGTGTACCCACTCCGTTGAAGTAACTGCGCGGCTAGTTCCGTGGTTCTTTGAAAATGTAATTCAGAGTGTGGTGATTTAACAACAGGCGTTGACATAGCGGATATGTGTTCATCGTACAATCCAATATAATCGTACAATATACAGTCACGAGACAAGCAATGGAGTGAGAGAAGAAAGTAGTGATGTGACTCATTAACAGTGCTCCTCTTGATGCTTATATGGCTTACAAAGCTCCAAAAGAATCAAACTTTGTGATTCAAAGGATCTCAGCTCGGCATTGCGAGTGGGTGGAAAGCGGGTTGAGAATTTGAGATGAGGGTTACCCATGAGTCATCCACTGACGAGGAAAGCGAAGATAATCCGACCGTACGAGTCCAGAATTCCCAGCACGGCAGATTATCTCTCGAGAGACCTCGATCATCACTATCGTGTGCCCCCCGTGGGAAAGAAGACGAGAGAGCTTCACGCATGGGGATGCAAGGTTCTCGCAGCTAAGAAACTCGGGAAGGAAACGCGGTGTTTATCTTCTACTCGAGGCGTTCCTGCGAGCGAAATTTGTGTGTTTCACAAAGATTCACACAAAGAAGAAATGCTAACATTAATTGTGAGTATTTATTCAATTTTATTACATTTTCTTTTTCTTCAAAAGAGATTTATGGGACATTTAATGATATTTTACATATTTCATAAGATTTGAGCTATCCGACACGGTCCATTCGACGACGTAGACCGGATTGTTTGGGAATATACAAAAGCTTTCAAAGGCTCGTGTAGAATTTTTATCAGACGACCTGTTTCGTCGAATAGCTGACGTCTTCAGGTACATTACACAGAGCTCTCAGGCATGTATATTCAAAAGTGGTGGGTGGGGGAAGGCTTGGAAAAGTAAGAGGGGGAATGCTTGAGAATTCTGATTAATCTACCTAAAGATGTCGATTATTCAACGAAACCGATCGTTTGGTAAAAATTCTGCGTGGCTCTTTACAAAGTTTTTGTTAATTCCCAAGCGTTATCGAGAAGTTTTGCAAAGTTGAGGCTGGAACTATTGAACATAGACCAGTGTTGTCTTGACACAGTCATGGAATGTAGATGAAGCAAAAATTACCGCAAGTTCCCAGACTTCATCTTCACAGATGACAAGTATAATTTTCACATAAAAATACTCCTCAATTTAATATAGAAGCCTATTTAATACACAGTTGGTGGCGTAATGGAAATATTTACTCTGGAATATAGCGTTCAATTGAACCCTTGGAATATGTAGCCTGCTAAGGTAAGCGAGCATATGAATAAATCGTATAATTAGATAAATATTCATAATTCTTTCGCAGCAAATTATTCAAAAGGGATAATGATCCTCCAAGGGCAGGAATATTTTTACATATTAATGTAAAAATATGCATGAAATAGCCGTCAAAAGATGTTTTAACTAAAAAAATGCAATCGCTTAACAGGGCTGTTGCGCCTTGGTCAATAAAATGGTAAATTTAATGCCTTATCTACCAAGTGCTGTCTAAAATTTTTGCTGTGATTCCCAAAACAAGGTTTAAAGCAGATAAACGGTACTCCTGAGTCAAAGGCCATTGCCAACTTCATTGATTTTGCGCGCTTCGAATTTTCTCCTTTTTTTTCGGCAGAGTGATGGAAATATTTACGTGAATGTTATCTCTCCCAAAATGGTACTTACTTGCAATCCCTGTTAATGGATCTCTGCGTTTCATCCAAAGCGATATTAATGTCTTTAAATTAAGAACACGACTATAACAATCATGCAGCTACGGCAGATAGCCATAATCGTCGCTCCAAATTATTTTCCTTTTCATGGTTTATAGTTCATCTTCTTCACATCATGGTATAATTTGATCAATATTTAGCTAGCGTTAGCCAATGATCTACATCTACATACTACCGTGCGAGTCGCCGCATGGGCGTGTGGCAGGGGATGTAAGGACCCCCTACCCGTGTAAAGCTGCAAAGGACAAGGTTTTGGGAGGTGAAATGGTGGAGTACTTTGGATGCGAGCAAGTTTTTGCTATGGTCATTTATTGCGCGTGGAAAGAACGATTTTTTGTGCCTATCTGATCGTTAATGTTTCTTTCTTATTCTGTCGTTTCTGTCGGACCTAGAAATGTAGTGTGACGTCAACATGATATTCTTGATGTCCTTTTGAAACAGACCGATTCCGAATTTCTAAATTTCTAACTAAACCTAGTGTGTATCCTCCGAGTGTCTAGAGGCTCCCATATTAATCCCTCTGATAGTTGGGAAACACTATATATTCGCTTGTAGTAGTTTTAAACGAAGCGTGCAGGTTTTATTTATATCGTATTAATTCTTTGGGTTAAATATCTATGATAAATTTGGAGATATATTTGGTAAAATCTTTCTGAGTTATGTGAAAGATGTGCAAGGTGTGTGCAAGGTGTGCAAGGTGCATTGTGTGAAAGGTGTGAAAATGATAAGCAATAAGGTAATTTAAATGGGGAAAAAGTAGGGCCTTTCATAATTACCAAGTAAAGTACAACTAATGAAAAATGGAGCTCCGTTAGCTGTTAAGGTAATGGAAATTAGAGATTTCAAAAAAGAAAAAAAATAATAAATGATAAGCAATAAGGTAATTTAAATGGGGAAAAAGTAGGGCCTTTCATAATTACCAAGTAAAGTACAACTAATGAAAAATGGAGCTCCGTTAGCTGTTAAGGTAATGGAAATTAGAGATTTCAAAAAAGAAAAAAAATAATAAATGATAAGCAATAAGGTAATTTAAATGGGGAAAAAGTAGGGCCTTTCATAATTACCAAGTAAAGTACAACTAATGAAAAATGGAGCTCCGTTAGCTGTTAAGGTAATGGAAATTAGAGATTTCAAAAAAGAAAAAAAATCGTATTTTCATTGGGGCTCCAGTTAACTTTTCTTTACTCAACCACGTTTTCATCTTCTCAGCAAAGGAGGTATTTTGGCTGTTCCGTTGAATATTTCTATTTCCAAGCCATAAATCACAATTATATGATATTAAAATACCATCATATTTGCACCCACACCAGTAATACACATCAGTCACTAATTTCCAGAAATTTGCGAAATGTGATTCATCACTCTGAAACATACATATCATTAATTTACAGCATATATACGAGTACAACAGATTTTGTAGCTTAAACCACTTTAGACCCTAAGAAATAAATCTTTTTTTAGCAAATCGAGCCCTAAAATAATGGCCGGAAATACCAAGGATTATTGCTAGCTGGTCGTCTGCTTATTTTTTCTTTGTATTTTATAATTTTTTTGGTTAAATATTAATGATTTATGTGGAGATATATTGGGTTACATCTTATGATTTATTTGAAAGATACAATGATTAGCATTAAGGTAATTTAAATGGGAAAAAGTGTTTTCTGTGCCCACTGACGTGAATGGGTCGACTCACAAGCGTCAATAGCTAATTACATGTTTGAACCTTTTTCCTGTTACTTCAGCCATAAGAGAAAGACCTAAGAGATTCCTCGTGCGTCCATAGATCACCGAGGTTGGGTTTGAATGAAAAAGCTGCACGGAATAAATATAAGTTCTGTAGAAAGAAAGAATTTTTTCAATTTAGTCTCGCATTTCTGACATAATGAGCCGATGGCTGGCATAATTATTCAGTATGATGGAATGACTAAACAAATGCGTTCAATTAAAAGTAACAAGTCCCCCGGCTCAGGAGGAATACCTTCACGCCTGGTCAAGGAGCTAGCGCCACAGATTACATCATTCCTTGGAGTCATACTTAGCAAATCATTATCCGGAGGCCAGGTACCCCATGGGTGGAAAATACCCAACGTCACACCAGTATTCAAAAAAGGAAACAGACAAGACCCAGGAAGTTACCGGACTATATCGTTAACATCGCTTTTGTCCAAGATTCTCTAACGCAGTGTTGTTAGCAATATTATGACATTCCTGGATGATCGAAACTTCTTTTATGGCAGTCAGCATGGCCTCCGGAAAGGTAGAACCTGCGAAACACATCTCGCGCTCATCCTTCATGACATCCTAAAATCAGGTGAATTGAAAAAGCAAGTCGACACGGTTTTCCTTGATTTCAAGAGAGCATTCGACAAGGTTCCTCACAAAAACTCATATATTAATTGCGATCATACGGAGTTAATAAAACAGTAAATTGGATGGGACACCACCTTAGTGATGACAATCAAAAAGTAATTATTGATAGTATTACCTCATATATGGTTAAGGTTACATTCCGTTTTCCAGATAAAAGTGTGATCTACCATCTTTAATTCATAATTTAGGTAAACGACTTAAGTTCTGAAGTTAGAAGTAAACCAAGATTATATACAGGCGATACGGTCATTTACAGCGAAATTAGTGAAGATGCGGACTTAAAAGTTCTGTCATCAGACCTTAACAACGCTCATCCGTGGTACCTAGAGATAGGGCCAGAACTAAATCTTAGTTAATGCACCACATTAGTCTTCTTACGGTAGCCATCACACCAATGCCATATCTACACTGTGGGTACAGGATACATAAAGTCCTCAGATAAAATCAGATAGTTTGGAATCACCTAAACTTCAGGCATCATGGGGAACGCACATAAAAATCATATGCGGCGCAGCATAAAATAATCTAGGATTTATAAAGCATATATTAGGAAAGTCCTCGGATGAAAAAGTGAAAGAGAGGTGCTACCTTGCTCTAGTTAGGTCACATCTGGAATACGTCACGATCATTTGGAACCCCTGTCATATTTAACCAAAAAGTTAATAAAATAGGAAGAAAAAAATACAAAAAGCCCTTCGTTAAAAACTGCTTCGAGTGAACACGAGTGTTTATCAGTTTTTAGAGGGATTACATTGGGAGCCGCTACAGACTTGGAGGCTGCACGCTAGGCTTAGTTTGCTCGAAAAATTCAGAACAGGTGTGTTTCAGGGAGACATGGAGAATATAATATTGACTTCACAATTCATTTCTTGGTCATACACTAGTGAGAAAATAAGAGAGATACATTGGTGAACAACTAGTTGTTGAAATTTGTTCTTTCCATGCACAATATGTGGCCATAATAAAAACTGAGCTCTACTCAAATCACACCCATAATACACTTCATCATTTCACCACCAAAAACCTCTTTTTTAAATCTTTACACGGCTAGTGTCCCCTGCCATCCACCCATGCAGTGGCTCGCAAGGGAAACTGTACATAAAGATGCTATAAAATCATGACCGGATAGTCCGTATTTTTCATCTCATACTGGTATTTTTTTTCAAATCCACGCATGGACGTTTTCTAATCGATAATTCACGTTAGCACATTGGGATTGCACTGCTTAGTACTTAGCTATCCACGTCACCTATTATTATTACATATCTAATGCCTAATGTTTCTAAATTATTACTAAATACCCGTCAAGAGTCCATAACTTTGATTGTAAGTAAAACAAAAATGGAAGATCAGTGTCTGGTCTCGGGTAAAAAATTTCGGGCTTAAACTTTGGACTTAAACGTAAATTTTAGACTAGACAGCCCGAACATGGTAGTCCAGCTAAAACACATCAGAGAGAACTAAAAAAATCAGAAATCTTGAATAAGATTCCATTTTCTCATCTATATTTATCAAGGTTGGGAGCAAATACTACCTGGATGGACTCGAGATTTTCGGTGTTGCTGAATGACAGTAAAGGAACGAGTGAAGTAGGTGAAATTCCCTCTAGGGCAAGAAACGGTTAATAGCAGAACTACTGAAATTTCTTCATAATTTAAAACCCTGAGAGCAGTAAATTTGACTATGCTTGGGATTTTTCTTCCCTTTATCAGAATATATAAGACAATAAGTTCAAATATCACTTAATTCAGTATGTTTAACTACTAAGCATTCATTTTTACCTTCTGTAACTTAGTAATGCACTATAATCTTTTGCACTAACACTGTAGGAAAGTATTAATTTGAGCAAAAGTCTAACAGTTCACCTTAATGTAATTGAAATGTACAAGGTACTTTTGCAGTAGCTATCATACTACCACGGGTAATGTTAAAGCAGTAGAGAATTTTATAATAGTATTTTAATTATTATACCAATGCATTTGTGAAATTACCGTGCATAACTTCACGTAATTTTCTGTAGTAAAACATAAGTTCACCAATAAAATTTATCAATAATTAATAGGTCTATATTTCTAAAGTGTGCTATCATCTACAACTGGAAGTTTGCCTATCCTTAGCATGGGACCGAGGTGATAGAAATTTACCCTCATTTTGATATTCATGCCTATTGCTGCGTGATGGTGTCATCTCCGGTCGTCTTTGCCACATGATTTGGAATAAAAAGGTATTGTGAGTTACTTTCCAACACGATTTCAGCTATGAGGACCTCAGTTAGAATAGCCCATCGGTCAAATGTTGAATAATATTTTTTGCTGTATTGTCTGCAAAAAAATATCTAAAAATTGATATCAGCCCAAGAAATTGTGGGAAGTTTGAGTCTGCAATATGTGCGTCCCTAGTAACGAAATTCACAACTCATCAAAATTCTTCATAACGTAAAAGCCCATCATGTGTACACGAGAACACCCTTTCCTAGGGTCTATGCGTCACAAATTAATGTACCTGGGCCCATGGACGTGGCCAGGATTGTTAGGAGCCATATGTACGGGAGAGAGAACACCCACCTGTACTGTCTGGCTCAGCACAGCAGATTTGGAATGAAACATCTTCTGGATGGGGAGGCAGTTTCCTCCCTGCCTCCTCCTGGTTACGCATATGCCTGGACCTCTCAAACAACTATTTGCCAATGATCTGCATTCTCTATTCGGTGATTTTTTTCTAAAATTCTAAAGTCCGTTTCAATTTGATCTCCGGCCCATTGCCCACTCAAATTTTCTCAATTTCCTGCTCTTTGCTTGCTGATTCCCCAAGTTCACATAAGTCCCCAAGTTCAAGAGAGTTCACATAATACCTCACAATTAATCTTAAACTAATCCAGATGTTCAGCTGGGAAATTTTTCAGAGTTCAGGGGAAATGAAGCGCAAATGAGTTGTCAGCGTTCTAGAAACTAAGACACGTGTAGGTATATGGGCTGCAATTTCAACGGCGGCCTTTTAACGTTTGTAAATCTCACGGATTAGAGGCTCGGAAATCAGCGATTTGAAAATGAAGGACGAAACAAAACAAATCAAACCAAGAAGTCGGTATACAGTCAATCTTTATCATCTGCGTCAAACATTTCATTCGCTGCAAATAGCTCAAATTTTAATCGGCAGAAGAATGGTGAAAAGTTGTAACACTGAATGCCACATTGTAAAAGATGTGGAATATTGCTTTATTTTCGCCAGATTCCCAGAAGGAAAGGCATGAGCCAGTGAGACTCTTAATCCGCTCTCACCATGATACGTCAGCTAGAATTCTTCTATCACAAATACTTTGATGCAAAGTAAACCGTTGACTTAGTAATCATGATCTAAAAATGATGGAACTTTGTTAAGTTTCCACACAATTTGGAATTCCGTACAACCACCTAGGTTTCAATAATACTATATCATTAACAAGGTCATAGTATTGTTAAAACCTAGGTTAGTGAGTCTTAATGCAAATTGTGTGGAAATTTAGCAAAGTTATGTCATTTTGATATCATGCCTTCCGTAACCAATTTCCACAATGCATCGCCTAAATTTATTAAACTTTATCCGTTGACTTCGAGTCGTATTTTAAATATAGAAACGTACTGGGTCGCACAAAATGTTGGCATAGACTTATCATATGAAAAACACTTCTCCAATACACCGTTATGAAATAAAAAATATCAACTTTCCGTAGTGTTTTGGAAAATTCACCTTTTGACGTACAAAAATACAGCTACCCTTAAAGACACAGATAGAAGTATTGTCTTTAAAGGACAAGTACTATTAAAATACATGATATGCCCACGGTATATTTTATATAACCTCTAAATACACTTCTCATGATGTATCAAACAGTCACAGGTCTGCAGAAAATATCACTTACCTACTTTTTTCATCAGCCGTCGCATCAAAGAAAACGTCATTACAATGGAAACTGCATTTTATTATACAAAAATTAGCAAAATACTAATAAGGATGAAACATTTTAGGGCCCATTCACAGAACAGTTCATTCTAGTTTATTTGAAAATATTTTACATTCATGTCAATGATTCATGGTCCATAAAATCAGTCAGCAGCTTTATTTGAATGCCTTGTTTGACGGACACAACCTCCTTTGTGGTAGAACTGATGCTTTTAACAATTGAAAAAAAAGAGAAGTAATGGACCTGTGTTACAATATTCCATGGTGGTTTAATCTTTCTGGACCCACTCTTATGGCGCTATCATCTACGCCATATTATCCCACTGTGGGTGAAACGCTTGTTTATAAAGCTGAATACCGGATGTGATATTCATTTAGGCTTAATTTCAGACCTCTAAACGGCCATTTATGGCAACGTACTCCCCTCGCCAGCTGAATCCTCATTCGGTTGTCTTTACTTTTTTATCGGGCTACATGAGGTGCCATCAAATTTTCATCCACCCTTTCTAAATCTTTTCGAGACAAAACAAACTTATTTCCTGCGATCTTAAACCAAATTTCATCTTACTCCAATACTGAAAACCGTCCAGTAAGCCAAGCTAAAATTTGCTTTCATTTTAGCATACCTTTTTAATGCATGGAAATATTTTTAAATCAATATAAAATATATGCAATCGAGTATTAATGCATTCCCATACTGTGTTATTGCGACATTCAAAAAGTTAATTGGAATGATAAAAAATCCATCAAAATACTAAAGTATCACAGTTCCAATATATCATTGAACTTCTTATCGTAGGAATTAAGTCATCAATGCGCTGCCTGTGGCTGTACTTAGGCATAATAGTGCAGCAGAAATTACGGTGCTAACTGCACTTCCGCTGGTCGTATTACAGCAAAATACCGCTCCGTCCACAACCTTTGGGTAATAGTCGTTCCAAAACGAGAAGGCTTTGTAGTCAAAATTCGTCACGTCACTCATGTTAAAGTTTTTATCGATGATCAAAATCCCTGGGTTGTCCTTCGTGAACTGATCCCATTTCAAGTGGATCCCATTCTGCGCTGGATTCGCGTACTTCATGAAGTTAGCCCACATGGTCATCGTCATATCGGTCGTTCGGCGATCGGCCGTGTTCCAGATGACTTGCAGAGGCAATGCAGGCCAGTAAGGCATTCCCCAGACTAGAGGAAGTTCGAAAAAGTTCGGGACCTCTATCCAGTCGGCCATATCCACCAAGCTAGTCTTCAGCTTGTAGTCAAATCGGTAAAAGTACGTGGGGCTATCAGCGCTCGTGAAGGAAGCCAACTGATAGGCCCCCGCCGCGTACTTCTTCTCCGTGGCGTAATCCATCAACTTCTGCCGCAAAAAGTTTGAGTCTGCTGCTTGCGGCTGGGGACTGTAGTAGAAGAGGACGGCATCCAGAAGGTGCTGGTAGTTAACCGGGCATGAATCGTTCGTGTCCGGTAATTCCAGTAGAATCTGGTCCAACAGCAACGTCTCGAACTCGTCCCGGCTGACACCTTGCTCCGGGTTCTCGAGAACCTCAGCGAAGACAAAGGCGTCCTCCATGTTCGTGTAGCCCAACATGATCGGTACCTTGTGGAACTTGCCCTCCATGAGCAGGGACAACGGATCGGCGGGCAGGAAAACCGCGCTGGAGTTGGCTATGCCGCCGTCCACCGTGGGCCCCCACGGTCCCAGCTGCGACGCACCCAGGGCCAGCTCGAGGGCATCGATCTTCCGCAGGCAGTCCACCAGGGCGACCCGAGGCTCGAGTTGACAGCTAAACTTCTCGGACACCATGGCGAGGCGGTTCATCTCCTGCTCGTGCTGCCGAATGGCCCAGGGTACCAGACAATTGCCGCTCATCGCGATGGTCTTGGAGAAGAGGCCGGCAGAGAGAGGAGACAGGAGATGCAGAGCCGCGCTCACGCCGCCAGCCTCGTGGCCGAACAGGGTCATGTTCTTCGCAGACCCGCCGAATATGGCTATCCTGCTCTTCACCCACTGCAGAGCCGCCACTTGGTCCAGGAGTCCGTAGTTGCCGGTGGAAACCGTGTCTAGGGTCGTGAGGAAGCCGAGGACGCCCAATCTGTACGCCACGGTGACGATGAGTACCTGAGCAGAGAAAAAAAACTTCGTTGACGACCGATGTGGAGAGAAAAATATTTTTAGGGTGTATATGTAATATTACAAGATTGGCTACTCTTTAGACACAAAAATGAAAAATGAATATTACTCAATTTGGCCAATAAATCATGGCCCGAACGCTAAATCTTTTGAATTATTCGTTAATATTACGATGATATCTGTGGCAGTATGCTTTTAAAATATTTTAAGAGAGAGTTAATGGACCAGTATTACAGTATTCCATAGTGGTTTATTCTTTTCTGACCCACTCGTATGGCACTATTATCTATGCCATATTTACCCATAGTAGGTGAGGTTATTGTTTATCAAGCTGAATACTGGATGGAATATTTACTTCACTATGACTCTGCCACAATACCTCTTATTTTCTGGATATGAGGGTTCGATAATTTGTCTCACATCATGAATACTCTTCCTCATATTTGCTTTGGAATGGCAGAAACTGCCTTTCCTCATTTCATGTTATCCTATATTATTCTTAAATTTTATCTCACTCATTTAAAAAGTGAAATAACTATACTAAATGTTTGATAATTAATCCAGAGCGGCTACTAATATTAAAAAAAGTATTTTACTGGTAAAAAGTAGGTTTTGTCGATATTCTGAGAACTTTTTATTTTATCCAATATTATTCTTAAATTATATTCTACTGATTCAAAAAATGATGTAACTAATTCAAAATTTCTGATAATTAATCTCTAGTGGCTACTAATATTATTTTCAAAGTATTCAACCGGTAAAAGGAAGGTTTTGTTGATAGTTAAAGAAACTCCTCCCGGTTTTCTACACTTTCAGGGCCAACCTATCTCTTGTATTTCCTATTTCATCTCTGCATACGATCTACCCCTTTTCGTCCCGTCCATTAACCTATCTTTTTCTTCTCCTTCCCCAAGTGGTTCAGCATTCTTTTCTTTATCATAGACTTGAGCAACCCATTCTTTTGAAACCTCAGCTGCTCTTATTCTCAATTGTGTTCATTAGTTTGCAATATATTGCTAAAACGAGGTGTGTTAAAAAAATTCCCGGAATGTTTAAATTTCGCGCGTTTGGAGAGTCCGATTGTCAAAATTTTTATTGTGTTGGTATACATGCCCCTGAAGTATGACACAATTTTCAGCTGTATTCATTGTTTACTTTATCTGTGGCAACCGCTAAGGTTAGACGTGTTTTCATGAGCTCGGCAATTTTCGATTGTTAAAAAAAATGGATCAAAGAATTTGTATTAAGTTTTGCGTAAAAAATAAATAAAGTGTAACAAAGTTTCGTCACCTGTTATAACTCTTTTGAGCAAATCTGAGTCGACGTTGACTTCATTTAGTGATTCCTGAGCAACTTCCATTCGCCGCTGTTTTTGTTCAAAATTCAACAATTTTGGGACAAATTTTGCTGCCACGCGTTTCATACCCAAAATGTTCGCAAAAATGTCATGGCATGAGCCAATCGATATGCCAACATCATCAGCGACTTCTATGATTGTGATTCGGCGATCATTCATAACCACTGCTTTCACTTTTTCCACGTTTTCATCGGTTGTTGATGTGCTGGGGCGTCCGGGGCGTTCGTCATGTTCAACGTCTTCACGGCCATCTTGGAAACGCTTATACCACTCGTAAACACTTGTTTTTTTCATAGCAGACTCACCATAGGCCTTTGTTAACATTTCGCACACTTCGTTACACTTTATTTCATTTTTTACGCAAAACTTAATACAAATTCTTTGATCCATTTTTTTTAACAATCGAAAATCGCCGAGCTCATGAAAACACGTCTAACCTTAGCGGTTTCCACAGATAAAGTAAACAATGAATACAGCTGAAAATTGTGTCATACTTCAGGGGCATGTAAACCAACACAATAAAAATAATTGACAATCGGACTCTCCAAACGCGCGAAATTTAAACATTCCGGGTATTTTTTGAACACACCTCGTTTAACCCCAGGACCTGATAAGGAGTGTAATCAGATAACTATGATGATCCAATTATGATAATATACCACAAAAGTTATCTGGAGCACATGAGGGTTCTGTGTGTGCCTGCTAAACATTGTATATACGCATGACCTGATTCTTTCCCCGGAAATTTTGGACGTAGACTTGGAACAGGATTACTTTTCAGAGCAGTAGAGAAGATATGACTACATACGATATCAAAAAATGCCCTGGGAGTAGGAAATATCCCTTCAGAGTTGTTGAAGAGCCTAAGAAATTATGAAAGAAAACGATTTTTTGTGCTAATGACCGGGATAATTAACGCAAAATACGTCCGGAGGACATCGTTAAAACCCCTTTAACATCTTTTACATTACATTTACGTTAAACACTTTTACATTTACGTTAAAACATTTTTCCCCTTTTTTGCAAAAAAAAAACACGTCAGAATGTGAAGATTGTATACAATTAGTTCGATTTCTTACTAGGCTTTCACTTGGAATCATTTCCCAGAGGTTTTGAGAGGTTAGAAAAACGACGATGGCGAAGACAATAAGTCAGGGTGTAGGAAGAAGAGTAAAATCCATTATGCAATTGCTGCGGTGAGGTGCTCGTAAAGAAGAATCTAGAATATGACCAAGACGTTGTTAATGGTTTAAAGGACGAAAAAAATGCGAAAAAGTAATGAATATACCAACAAAAATATAAGAGATAAACGGCTTATTCCAAAACCTTTTGTGGCGCTGACGGCATAAGTGAGGACAGCTGATACCCCGTCCACACTACTATCGTACGTACGATGGTCCGTATGACGGTGGACTGTATTCGTAATGTGAATGCACGTTCTTACCATGGTAATCCATAGTTCCTAACGTTGTCACTTCACGGTGGCAGCATTGTTCTTGCGAGCAGAAACCGGTAATAATGAATCACGATAATGAAAATAGACAAAGATTTAGTTGAGGAAGATAATGTTACTTCACTAATTAAGTATAGACGTGTGCCATGTGCTGGAAAAACCATTTCGAAATCCTCAAAATTCCACAGGACTATGGTATTCCTTATTTCGTTCCCTTGCTATTTACTATTTTGTCGCGCGGCCCATGTGAGGGGGGCGTGGGTAACGCGGTAACTCTGTGTCCCGATCACACTACAATAGTACGTATATTGGATGTATGATGATCATCTACATCTACATACTACCCCGCAAGCCGCCTCAAAAGGCGTGTTAGGACACCAGCCGTCAACAAAAAAAATCAAAGTTCCGCCTAGCATTTATTAGAGTCCTTAATTGTTCGGGGGAAAAACGAATTCCCATACCTATCCGTTCGGCAAAATATCTCTCTTAATTTATCGATTCTGTCGGACCTGGAAATATAATGTGGTTCTAATATGATGTTCTCCGTGTCGCTCTGAAAGATATTCATTCTCAATTGCTCAAGCAATCTAAGCCTAGCGCGTAGCCTCCGAGTCTCTAGCGGCTCCCACCCTAAATCGTTCAAAATCTGTGTAACGCTTTCTGTACGGCCGTAGCAGTTTTTCACGAATCGCGCAGCTTTCCTTTGTATTTTATTAAGTTCATGGACTAGGTCTTTCTCCGCCGGATCCCATATGCTCGCTGCATATTCAAGGTGTGGCTGGACGAGTGCGAAATAGCACCTCTCTTTCACTTTATCATCCGAAAATCTTCCCACAACACGCTTGACAAATCCTAGCTTCTTCAGGGCTTTGCCACAAATATTTCTTATATGTGTCCCCCACGATAGGTTCGAAGTTATCGTAACTCCCAGGTATTTCACTTCATCTGTCGCATTTATGCTAACGCCATCCACAACATATACATGGGGATAGTTGGACGACCTACGTAAGAAATGCACCGCCGTGTATTTGCTCAGATTAAGTTCTAGTCCCCACTCTTTGCTCCACGCATGAACGTTGTAAGTCTGAACAAGGCATGAGCGATACTGGGCAGCCAAAGGACGGGTTGTATGACAAGGATTCCCGTGGCTGCCCTTGCTTTTTAACATTAATGCCTCGGAAATGGTAAGAGAGGCATGGGAAGAGCTAGATACAGGAATATTAGCAGGGGGACAACTGGTGAAGTCGGAATGTTTGACTGACGACTGGGCGTTAGTCCATGATATCATATCGAGAGGTAATTTAGAGATTCTCAGAGATTAGAAAATCAACTCGTTAATCAAATTGACGCATTAGAAAACAACCATTAGCCATTCAAATCAAATAAGGAATGAAGACCAATTATTACCTGTTCAATAATCGAATACAGCGGAGAGCGACAAGATTTGTACAAAGTTGGAGCAATAAACATAGCAATGTTATTGTTGAAGGAATTAGACTGGAAACCGCTAACTGATATTAGGGAAAGATGTAAGTAAAATCTTTTGTGCAAGTTTGAGGCAGACTATGATTTGCGGAACGTTCAACATATTTTGCCAGAGCTAAACTATCATGGTAGAAACTATCACAGGTATGAGATTAAGGAAATTGACCGTAAAATCGACAGATTATAAATTCAATTCTTTCCGTACACAACAAGTAACTATAATAGTTACGATAAATAGTTAATATCCATGAAACTGACCCTCAGTTGGTAGACTCCGTAATAGTGCTTAACAACTACCATCATTATTGACAACTAACCCCACTTAAAATGTTCCACATGATTTAGTATCTTGTAGTATTATTTATTTGTACCATTAATAATTCTACTCAGTAGTTGTATTCCAGCTAGTGTACTGCACATTAGCTTGCTCGTCTGCGTGACACTCTCCTGCTATCCATTTGAAGTCCGCTGCCGTCCCGCAAGTCGAGTCCGTCGAGTTTAGGATGCTTTATCTTCCAGTAAGGTCCACCGATTTTAACGAATTGAAAACTACACAGTAGAATAATTAATTTTAATTTCAGTTTTGTAAGAGAAATTTTTTCCTATCCTTCTCTGAACGTGATAGAATCATCAATTTCACTTTCAATGATATAAAATATTTTTTTCTTTCCTGATCTGTACGTTAAAGATATTTTATTTGAAAAAGACACTGTTATCGGAGCTCAAAATTCTATTATCCAGTTTGAAGTTATCGCTTAGTACTATATTTATACACTGGCACAGATGAAAAAAATTGTATATATGCTGTGTTTTACATTAGCTGTTTGCAAAAGTTGTAAACATCCGCTAATTTCGCAATTAACGATGCGGTTGAGGATGATCTTTATCCCGTCCATTAAACCTATTCTCTTTCTTCCCCGTCATCGCTTGCCCAACGTCCTTGCCTCAATTACAGTCTTGAGCAACCCATTAAGGGAGGAATAAGAGAAGGAAGAGAATATGATTAATTTATGGGGTTAAGACGAGTAGAACGCATGCCGTGCTGAAGAATGAAATCATTCAAGAGGACAAGGGTCGGCGTCTGTAAAAGTTAGTATTCTTTGTTACATTACGTAACTACTTGGGCGATGACCAGTTTGGGTTCTGGAAGGGAAGGTCAACTCGATATGCGATTGCGGTTATGAGAACACTTATAGAAAGGAACATAAAGTATAACCAGGACGTTTTCGCATGCTTTATTGATTTCAAAAGAGCTTTTGATAAGGTAAATTGGAATAAACTAACGGAAATACCCGGGAAAATGGGAATACATTGGCAAGACAGAAGACTAATCCGTAACTTATAAATGACGCAAAGGGCGCAGATGAGAGTGGCTGATGGTGAATCAAGGGAGTAACTATAGGTCGCGGGGTTAGGCAAGGGTGCCCGTCGTCGCCATTGCTTTTCAACATTAATGCTGAGGAAATGGTAAGACAGGCATGGGAAGAACTTGAGGTGGGAATCAAAGTAGGAGGGCATCTGATAATTTCGGTTAGGTTCGCGGACGATCAGGCGTTGGTTAGTGGATCTTCGAAGGAACTTCAAGCTTTGGTAGATGCTTAATAAATGCATTTCGGGATATTCGGAAAGAAGATAAACCATAAGAAAACAAAATGATTGAGGTTCTCCGGAACAAAGAAAGCGAGACTGGCCATAAAAGTTGGAGGACACAAACTCGAGCAAGTGGAGCAATTCAATTACTTAAGTAGTGCGCTGGAAGAAAACAGACGTAGTGGTAAAGAAATACGGAAGAAAATGACGCTAACTAAGTAGGCGTTTGGTAATAAGAGGGAGCTGATGACGGGGACCTTGGGTAAGGACGTGAAGAAGAGGCTGGTAAAGAGCTTGATATGGAGCGTAGCGTTGTATGAGGGAGAAACGTGGACCCTCAGAAAGGAGGACGAGAATAGGCAGCCGGCATTTGAGTTTTGGGTGTGGAGAAGGATGGAGAAGGTTAGGTGGACGGAAAGGAAGACAAACGAAGAAGTGCTTGAGATGGTGGGCGAGGAGAAGAAACTTCTGAATGAAATTTGGGTTAGGCAGAGTAGATAGCTGAAGAGTGTTATAAAGGGCGATGGGTTGCTGAAGAGTGTGATAGAAGGAAGGATGTTGGATAAGCGGGGAAGGGGAAGAAAGAGAATAGGCTTCATGGACGGGATGGAGAAGGTTAGATCAAATGCTGGGGCAAAAAAGGATACACTGGAGGGGGATGCGCCCTCAATGTATAGAGGAGTGGGAGAAGATTCTCTGGCATTCAGAAAAACCTACCTTAACCGATAGAATACTTAACCCTTTGAGTGCCACCAATTTTTTGGTGGGTACTCCCAGAAGTGCCATGGGTATTTTGATATATTTGTAGGCCTTTAATCATAAAATTATTATTTGCTTATTACGGCAAATTAATTATTATTTTTAAAAATATTTTTACATGATCGTTTCTGTATTTGAAAAAGAATACTTTTTTGCTAATGAATACGAAAAAAATTTTTTTTTGCAATGACTCATAGTTTAAACAGGTCTCCTCATAGACAACGATATATCGTCATTGGCACTTCTGGCACATTCTGCAAACGACGATATATCGTCGCGTGGCACTCGAAGGGTTTAAAAATGGGGTATCGGAAATATCCCAGAAATTCGTGGAAAAACATCCATAGAGAACGTTTGCTTGAGTCGATTTACGCAGCAAATCTTTCGATAAAGCGCCCACTGCAAAGCTCAATACGCAAGCGTGGAAAGCATGTAAAATATTATTTTGATAGAGAAAAAAATATTTTCACCACACCGTCAAGTACCTTAATTCCTTTTTGTACATATTCGACATTTTCACGTGATGGTAGAGAAGAATTTTCGGGTCATTTATTCGAGCAATGTCGCGTGCCCCAATGCACTTTCTCTCGCCCCTGTGATTCCACACCGCCTCCGCTGCCTTCATTCCGTAAATTTCGTCGGACCATTCGCCATAGATAATCAATAATTCCCACTTTATGTAAATGATGGACCGCACCTGAGCTCTGTCATATTGCGGGAATTTCTCAGGCGCTTTCAAATGTCGCGACTTTGAGGGAAGTATACGAGAGATTTGGCCTTTTTAGACAATGGAATTTTTAATGGCTGCAAACGATAAATTTGATTCCTCCTAGGGTTCTTTTAAAAACATTCGTTGAGATACGTGCGATGGGTTTGCCTGCAATAAAGTTTAAACTGTTTATATTTTCCAATCATGACTTCTTTGAGAAGTGTTAAATCATCTGCTATGGGTTTCGATATTTTGAACGTGGGGAGATAAAATAAAAAAAGCAGGTTTTTCCCCTTTATTCCGTTAATTACGATCCACAGGTTTTCTGCGTACCTGATGATATACCCGGTTTGCTTAAGCGCTGAAATACGTTCTGTGAGTAAAGAAATAATTAATGGAAAAGACTGCACGAAGTCTATTGTTTCCTTTGAAAAGGCTGAGTCACCCAATATCGATGACTTAAGGAAAGTGAATATTCATTATACCGTCTGGATAATAATAAAAAATGCCGAATTATGATAACATCCTTAGGGCGTACGAAAACGAGTTTCCGACCTATTTTCCGGCTATTTTCCTATCATGGTCTGAGACATACGAAGGCTCGCAGGATATTATGTAGATGCAGATGTAAAACTTCTGAACAAAATAATTGACAACTAACCCAGCGTGAAATTTCCGGCTAGATTTAGCTTTCTTAATTGCTTAGTATCTTGTGGA
This sequence comes from Ceriagrion tenellum, assembly GCA_963169105.1. Taxonomy (NCBI): domain Eukaryota; kingdom Metazoa; phylum Arthropoda; class Insecta; order Odonata; family Coenagrionidae; genus Ceriagrion; species Ceriagrion tenellum. The sequence continues at coordinate 67,474,469 of OY720638.1, forward strand.
CTATTTATCAATCGCATTAATAATGCTAAGTTTTAACTGGTAACGTAAATCAATCGAATTAATAATACTAAGTCTTTACTAGTAACTAGTGTAACTGAAGTAGTTGTATCTTAACGCGTGTACTTTATGGTAGCATGTTAGTTTACGTGGAACTCTCCTGGTAACTATGGTCTGACAGCGCATTGTTATCCTGACTGCTTTTGGCCTGCGCCCAGCGAGCGGTAGGGGGAAATTGTGCGGCTCTGATTTGAACTGGGATGCATGCCTGGTGTGGAACCACCCCGTGCCACACACCCTAGTGGCGGTTTGCACGGTATTTTGTAGACGTTGACATCATCTCACAATTCCATAGTGGCGGCGTGCACGAGGAAAGATAATGTTGATTAAGCATCCTTCCCTATGCCAAGTTTAAGGGCTCCCTCGATCCATCTCTACACCCTTTCATCTTATTTAGTCTTTTGAGTGTAACATCACAATTAATAAATAAATAAAATCGAGCCGAGCTAACATTCGCACCCCGAAAACTGGCCGAATTTTCACGTCGTTCCGAAGGGACTGCCTGAAAGTTTTTTTGGGACCATCACACTTTTGAGCAATTATTTGGGAAGTGCAAAACTCAATTTGTAAAAAATACACCTAAAGGTGTGAAATGCAAATAAAATTATCACGCACCCTAGCCTCTTTGTACATAGTATACAACTGAAGACGTGCCTGAGAGATATCTGTTGATGTTTTAATGGTCTTGTTCTTTCTCTCCCTCATCCAATTTCCTCACTCACACAGCTACATTTGATTTGCATACAATTTTGCTCTCTGCAATAAATATTGATTTGAAAACAAAGATTAACTGAATTTGAGGGTTAATTCAAGGACGAAGAGATGCAAAAGGCTGTGGTAGGAGGAAGGATTACGCGATATTGGGAGAGAATGTGTGAAGGAATTTCGGATGATAGTAGAGGGAGAGAAAATATTTACGGAGCTGAAGGAGTTAACCGTATAAAATAAGAGCCTATTGAAATAGGAAATATATTATCTAGGATTACTTCTCTCTCCACCCCAATCCGAATAACTAGGTAAGGCCCCTATGATAATGATGATCTTTAACTTGTCATTGCAAGTTATGTAAGTATATATGTGTAAAGAAAAGAAGCAGAACAGTACCATTGGACGGAACAAAAAATGGAAAATGTATGGAACACAACTGGTTATTTCCAGCAATGGTCCTAACTTAAATATTTTGAATGTTTAATACATCTTATTAGTCAGATGGAAGAAGATTCATTACATTTCCACATAAGAAAAGGGGGTCATGTAGGTTTCGTAAATATTACTGATAATTATTCTCAGATATGTTCTTTTTCAGCTTTTATAAAATCTGATTTTTTTCTTGGAAGCTGTAATTACCATTAATGAAGGTAAAATGAAGTTTCACTTTTATAACAATGGATATGAAAACTTGTACCTGGTCAGAGAGCGAAAGTGAAGGTGGCTGTTGAAGATTCAAAGAGTGCAGATTTACTTTGGGATATAGAGCAAGGTCACCTGCTGTCGCCTGAATGTTTAGCATTTATACCGAGGGAATTGAAATAAAGGCATTATGCGAATAAGCTATGGCAATGGAAGTACGAGGAAAACTGATAAACCCTTGGCTTGGCTGATGACCAGGCGTTATTTAGTTCATCATCCAAAGAATTACAGGAGCTCGTGAAGGCATTTGGTAATTTGTGGGTGAAATTCGGAATGAAGGTATCCCTTAAAAGGAAAAAAGCGTAGTAATGACATCTTATTTCGCCAAGGAAGCGACGCTAGCCATAACATTAAGAGGGAAAAAATGGGAGCAGGGGGAGCATTTAAAGTATGTCGTCTTTAAATGCTTCCCCTAATTAAGAGAATATTAAGTTAGTCGCGAGATTGCTCCCTTGTCATAATGGAGACCATATTCGAAGTATACGCTTTAATATCAGCAGCTGTAGTCAGCATGAATTAAATATTGCATTACTAGAGGTACAATTACATACTTTCACTTGACTTAAGTTCTAAATAATTAAATTAAAATATCTATAACTTTAAACATTTTAGCTCTAGCCTTTAACTTGACTCATTTTCTTCACGCAATACGTATAAAACACCTTCTCATCAGGTTTTTTTGTGATTCTCAATAAAAAATTACTGTGGATACTATGCGACCTCTTCTCATAATAGTTGAGAAAATATTCAAACTACCCGCTTCATCTTTTACGAGAACTAGTGGTTAGATATTCCTCATTTTTAAAAATAAGGTCTCTTTGGAGTGCCTACACGCACGGATTCCCATAGGAAAAGCAAGTATTTTTTGTAAAAAAATCTCGGAATTGTCGAGGATGGTTGCTTGTTTTATATTTTTGGAAGGTTGACTTATTTTGCTTTAAAAATACACGAAATTTATCAATTAATAGCAGATATATCATTTCACTCAAACAACTTTTAATTAATTTCGTAGCATGTTGCAAGAAATCTTGTGAAATAGGAAAGATATGAGAAGGAGAATGGTATTAACAAAAAGAAATGTGCGTTTATGGAAGAGAACTAATAAGAAGGACCTTGTGTAAGCAATATAAAGATACTACCGATGAAGGGTCCATTACCCACTGTCGATAAAGAATCCAGAAATGTCCGATGCAGAGACTATTTAGGGGATTGATAATCATGTCAGTTAAAATTTTTTCCCTATTCTGAGGCCGAATACGACACGTAGAGAACACTCTTGGACATAAAGCTCCGGGAGTCAACAAGTCCACGCATAGACAGTTAATCAGAAAGAGAGAGCAAAGAACTAAGACAGTACAGCGAAAAAGCGAGGAAATCTTTTCAAAAGGTCATTTGGAGAGCCGTGCTCAGATAAAATGAATGGATAGCGACCCGCCAGCCGCTGAGCGCAATGGAAGAAATCGGAGACCATTAAATATCTGCAGCAACTTCAAAGGTTGCCTTGTGGTCACTGTCATTCAATTTAAAAACAAATACCTGATGAAAATCTCGAAAGAAATGGAAGAACACGGCAATATATTTTGCCGGTCGGCCCACATTACTCTACAAGCTGCCGCCAGGGAGCGTGGCAGTGAAGTCGGTTTCCAGGCGAGAGAGATCGAAGGGAATAAATCAGGATTATACTGGATGGAGAATAATAAGGGAGAAAAATTAGTCTAATTAAAAGAAGTATGGTCATTGTATAAAAATGTATTAGGAATGTTAATTACTAAAATTGGGTTTGTGTTTGATTTGAGATTGTTTACTGTCAACTTAATTCATCTATTATATGTGGTTTATGCATTTTTTGTTTCCCAAATATAAGTTTTCGATGAACTGTGTAAATGGTTGATATTGCTCAAGTTATTGTAAAAACTCAAGTTAAAGTGAACGTGTGATAACTTGAATTTTTCATTTTTTTTATATATGAATGCACATTAAGGTATAGAAGCACTAGAAATTTTTTTGAGAAAATGTGTTTGATAACTGAACAGCACCAGCTCTGACACAAAAACTTTCAGATGATGGTAACCCCAAATCAGGTAGTTCCTCTGAGGTACCTATGTTCCTATATTTGTATAAATAACCAAATGTACACACATATGAATGGAATAAAGAATTATTATTATTATTATTTTTTTATAAAATTCAATTTAAAAAAACGGTCGATCTTTCCTCAAAGAATATATCAATCACGTTGAGCAATTTCGTAAAAATTTTTCACCCATTTCATTAATTCATTTTGACGCCAACTACATTTATAGGTTAGACAAGCGATAAAATAAGATAAATACATTTCCGAACAGAGAGGTACTAAAATTTGTTCTTCCCACACATAATAAGTGACTACAATGAAAACTGAGCTCCATTCCAAACACTTCCATTATACACTTCACCGTTTCACGCCCCAAAACCTTATTCTTAATACCTTATCTTTTACCGGATTTCCATACGTCTCCTGCCAAATGCCCTTGCAGCGGCTCGGAGGACAGTATGTAGATGTAGATGAACATAATTATTGTCCTTTTATGACGGAAACATCCGGGCAATATGAACACAAACGAACCGAATTTGAGGAATCATTCAAAGTAAAATGGTTGTACGAAAAATGGGGGAGAATTAGTAAGATATACTGGAATGAAAGTGGCGATAGGCCTAGGTTGAATTATAACTTCACCAACATAAGGCTCATACCAGCCTTTACTGAACTACTTGATTTTTAAGAAATTGGCTTTGTTGATTGCTGAGAGGTTGGGATGACTATCGAATCGGAAAAAGGTCAAGCAACTCTGAATGAAGAGTCAAAAGGCTGTATACCAAATAAAAAATCAGGGCATCAAGTGAAAAATTTACATCTTAGAGCAACGAAAAATTTAATTCAAGGACAGATATTTTTTAATTTTGGCAGTTTTGGATTGCCTCTCATATAAAAACTAGTGATGTGGGGTTCACGTCGCTAACAATTTTTTAAGTCACTTCCCGCGATTTACTTTTTATCGTAAGAATAAAATTGTGAATCACATATATTGCACATGAATAGTAGTTATTTAATTATTTTTAGTTTTGAATTATAACTATATAAAATATACTGTTAATGTCTTCCTTGATCAGTAGCAGTGATTCGATCGACAGTCAACTGTAAAACATTAACCCTCTGTACTTGATTTACGCATTTCATTTCTTTGAGCAGCTTCATAAAACCTTTGATCCAATGTAAACGAATGATCACTTTGATTTTGCCTTACATTAGTTAAAGGCACATTTCTGCTCCTCAAATACCCACCAACAGAAGAAGCTAGCATGTTAGTAATAAAAAAATATATTAATTCTAATGCCGTGAATACATACAATGAGTCCTGAGAAATATCCATAAATACATACAATTTAAGTTTTGAATAAAAAGGTAAGAATACCTGAAGTTCCTCAGAGAAAAATATCATTCGTCTTGGCCGGGAATGGAGCCAAAATGACTCGATATTGTGCCGATTACTCAGTTAAGATATTTGGAGGAAAATATCATTTTGCCGAAATATCAATGAATTTGGTCTCATTTTAAAGAAAAATATCTCTCGCTTCCAAAGATATATAAATATTAGCCACTTATCGCACTACTTTCCGAGATTTTTGACGAAAAAGAACAGCCCTTTCACGTAGGAAATGATACGTGTATGCACTCCAGAGAGGTCTTATTTGAAAAATAAGGAATACATAATTCCTAAGTCTCGTAAAAAGTTAAGTGTGTACATATTTAGGATGGTTTCTCAACAATTTTTAAAAATAAATTTTAGGGTCACATTAGAATTATTTTCAGGATTGCAAAAAAACCTACCAAAAAGAGAAATACCAGGCGTGATATGGTGGAAGTTCAGCATAATGAATAACAGAACTGGGAATTTCCCACTAGATATGGTTTAATACGACTATGGTTTCGATGCACTGCATCATCATCAGGTACACACACAAAAACAGATCAGATATATACACAACATTTTGCAGAGGAAGAGGTGGGGTAGGGAGGAGAAGGGTAGGTGTCACCACCTCCAACCAACCAACCAATCTCCCCCTACCACCTCCAACCTCACACCTACCCTTCTTCTCCCTACCCAACCTCTGTAAAATGTTGTATATACGCCCGAACTGTTTTGTGTATGTACATGATGATGATGCAATGCATCGAAACCATGGTCGTATTAAACCTTATTTAGTGGAAAATTGCCATTTCTGTGATTCATTATCAAAAACCTACCGCTGTGAAGGAGTTTTAAACGTACCGTGGGGAGAAAATGAGTCAATTCAAAGACTAACACGATTATTCTTATTTCATTTCTGAGGATTGCAGTCGTATAAAAGTATTTAATTGCACCACTAATATTGCAATATTTAATTCATGACTCCTAAAGCTGCTGAACTTTAAACGAATACCTCGACTATGGTCTCCATTATGACTAAGGAACTATCTCGCTCAAACAACCTTAAACCCCCATCTTCCCTATGGCTAAAGCATTAGTCCCAAAATCGAGGAACCCGGGTTTGAGTCCCAGTAAAAGCGAAAGATATTTCCTCTATGGAATTTCGCACTCGTGTGCGTAAGCGGATGACTCTGTAAAGGTAATGACGCCGCAAGACCCAATATTCTCAACATTTGTCAACGGTCGGAATATCGAATCTATTTTCCAGATAAAACTACCTCGTAATATGGAAACCAATTTATTTTCCCCGCGAAATAAATTAATGCGAACTCGGTCGTGTAGTAGTAGATTTCCTTACGAGCACGAGATGAGAAAAAAATACTGTGGAGCAGGTAGTTTTGAAATGTCTTTCTTCACACTAGCGATAAGATTGGCATGAAAATCGACCGGCGGACAATCCATTTGACTCACGGCTCGGTGTGTAGCATTTAAACTTGTTGCTGAGTAAAGTTCTCTTTCATGAGTGCCGCAACAACAAACATCAAGTCTCGCATCCATCATGCGCTTATCAAAATTTAAATTTCGAATCACATGCATGTGTGTACGTAACTCTTAAAGTGCATTAAAATTCCTATTGGTGGCATGCAACCTAACTCTGTATCGCCTGAGAAATCACCTCAACCTCGAGGCTTGACTTGCAGGGTACCGTGTTGATATTGATGTGGAGTGAGATGAAATGCTTTCAAGTAACTAATGGATCGCGCATCTACTCCATAACCGCTTAGCTAGGCTAGAGTCCTCTGTATATGACACTCTCAACACTACTCGCGCATACATTATTAAACCTCTATGGACAAGCGCGTCAAATTTGTTACAATTTCAGTATCATTAAAATATCTGCTTCCTAAGAGGCTTTTCCATTTGTTGCTAACTTGGCTACTATGTTCGGCTGAGTCGTCCTGTTTCTTAAGCGTTAATGGCGAATACGAGAACTAACACAGGAGTTGACCGCATCAGAATGCATTTTTCACGACTAAATTTATAAATACGACCAGAAAATAAGACCCAAAATGCTCTGAAGAGTCATCCAAGGTTGTTCAATATCTCGGTCGTCTCCTTTTTTGACAGACGAGAGAGCTAAGTATATCGATTTGAACGACCCTGAGTGTGGTTCTGATTTGGGTGCTTCTTGGTAACTGACGACGAGGTAAGGGATATATTTTTGAAAATTAGTATCGTCTCGAGGAAAATCGAAGACATTTTGCATAAAGGCATAAAAAAACAGTTGTATCGTACGGATCAGAAGTAAGGGTTCTGAGCAAAAACTTGAACTAAGGTAGAACAATTTTGAGAACGAAGTTTTGACAATAATCTATGGAGCAGTAGATGAAGTAGGGCTTTGGAGAATAAAAATGAATTAAGAGAAGTGTACGCAGATCCTTACGTGACAACCATTGTCAAAATGCAAAGGGTTGAGAGGGGATGGACATCAGTGATAGACGGAAGATGATTAAACCCTTAACCCTCAATAGACGAGCGAGTCAAATTTTTTTAGTTCCAAAATCATTAAAATATCTGCGTTTAAAGAGGCTTTTCCATTTCGTTGCTACTCTAGACAGAATCGCAACGCTTCGGATTAAGTGTGTGGAAAGTTGTATCTCTTTCGGCGGTTTGTCAAGCAATTTAAATAGATGAATGTGTGACGCTATTCACTGATGATGGCGTACCTGGTAGAGTGCTGAAATAAATAGTTTCAGCCGTCATATGAAGAAAAAATTGGGAAAGTTTAAAAAAGGTACGTTATACCATGTGTAAATATTATTATGTAAAGAATTATTTGAATTAAATATGTAAAATACAAATAGGTGACATTTCCAAATAAATGTTATCATCAAATCAATTGCAATTTTTTTATAATATCCTTAAATGGCACTTAAAAAAACTATTATAGTAGCAGTATTTTTTCATGCTGATGTTTCATAATTCTGTCCATAGAGGGTTAAATAAAAATACGAATTGGAGGACATTGGGCTGAACTGCCCCCCGTTTTGCCGCCAAGAACTCAAATTTGGCGACTTCTTAAATAAAATATAAACTACCTGTGTGACTGCTGACATTATGACTGGGTATTCTAAAGAATAATGAGGAATCTCAATAATAACTCCTTTTCGGAGTCACCCGTAAGTGTACAGATCTGCGAAAATGTTGAAATATCAAAATGACTCGGTAAATTTTCCACGCAGTATTATTTTCAGACGGCTTATATTTTTTCGAAGGGTGGAATATTTTTCTTAAAAATGAGGTTAAATCCATAGACTTATAGATGTAATGCTGTAGATGCGCTCAAAGTTTTTGGTTGTAAAATATTATCGTTCCAAATGTATCGCTCATTTTTGCATTTAACACATGCAATCACTGCTAGATTTTGCGAAAGAAAGAGCGGGGTATGATGCGATATTAATCATTTATGCTGTATCATGGTAATGACACCTTCACAACCTGAGGTGTACTTCTACCTCGAGGTTTATTATGATTTGAGCTTTCCTCATCGACATTTTCGCATATATTCGATGGTATCATGCTTCACTTAGTGGAAATCCGTTGTGAAAAATTAAAATGACATGTTGAATTTAACAGTTTTATTTTCAGACGATCGGATTCATCGCATAGGCGATACAGTCAGGTCATCTTCATTTTAATCGCGTCGCAAAATATTTTCTATTTATCCGAAAGATGTCTCCTTCACCGCAAGTACATACACTATTACCCTTGCTCCACTACTTTCCGAGATTTTTGCGAAAAATTTTAGCCTTTATACATTGGTAAAGGTACGTGGATGCACTCCAGAGAAACAATATTTAAAAAAATGAGGAGTTTATAGCTCCTAGGTCCTGTTAATGATTAGCAGTCTATATTTTTCATGTCTTCTCAGTTATTTTTAAAAAATAATTACATATTCACCACAATAATGTTCCTAGAACTTCAAGGAAACCTTCTGTTTGGAGGGAGTTTTAAACTTACCTCGTAAAAAAAATGAGTCAAGCTATAGAGTAATATATCGATATTTATATTTAATCACTGAGAATTTCAGTCATGTAAAGGTCTATTATTGCAATATAAGCATTATAATTTTAACTTTATGCTTCATACAGCTGCAGCAATCAAATAATTAAAGTTTGAATATGGTCTCCATTGTGCTTAGGAAAACCCCGCTCGAATATCCCTAAGATTTGACCTCTTCCGGATTGTCAAATCGTTATAAAATTTAGATACTAACCGAGTGTATTGTTTTTGGAGTATTTAAACAACTACCAAAATTGATGCAAAAATATGTCTATTTTAATTGAAATAGCAGTGCAGTCAGCGGATATGGCGGAAAATATGTGTTCATTGAAAATGAAATATTCAAATGATGAGAATATTTTGTACTTTAATATTGACGAAAATAGCTAAGGGAATAATTGAAATCAGGATTTTGTAAAAATGTCAAAAAAATGCGGAATTGATAATGTTCCGACTCGCGGCATACAAGTAGCTATCTTTATTTGGCAAATGCATTTGGTATGAGTGAATCTGAGGCTTTGCTGGAGTCTTTCCCTAGGTGGATAAATCATTCGGCTATGCAATATACGCACTTTTGCCGCAATTTATGGGTTTGAACATATATAAACATCGAGGGAGAATTTAAAACACTTAGTAATATTCCACAAACAATTTATTTTCCCAACCGGTTTCAACGCTAACGCGTCATTTTCAAGGGACAATTCTCAAAGTTCTTGGGAGGTGCGCCAAATATATATCCAATTCACAATGGGGGGGAGGGGAGGTTAAGTAAAAAGGGGGGGGATGGATAGGGAGGGAGGGTGAGGGTATTGCGAGGAAGCAACCGTCAAGGTGAGGGAAGGGGCTGTGGGTGTAGCACAGAGGTGAATGGAGAATATTTAAAAACAGAACAGTCATTTAAAAGCACAACATCAGGGACACCTTGTCTCATACTAATTTCAAAATTCTCTAAAAAGTCCAGTTTAAAACCTTTGTCATTGACATGTAAAACCTTAGGTTTAAAATTACATTGGTGACCAGTTTCAATTATATGATTGGCAAAACCTGATTTTGGGTCATTATTAAATATATATTTCATATGTTCTTTCGCTCTGGTAGCAAATTTGCGACCAGTTTGACCCACATAAACACCATTGCGTCAAACGTCATGTGGGTCAAACTGGTCGCAAATTTGCTACCAGAGCGAAAGAACATATGAAATATATATTTAATAATGACCCAAAATCAGGTTTTGCCAATCATATAATTGAAACTGGTCACCAATGTAATTTTAAACCTAAGGTTTTACATGTCAATGACAAAGGTTTTAAACTGGACTTTTTAGAGAATTTTGAAATTAGTATGAGACAAGGTGTCCCTGATGTTGTGCTTTTAAATGACTGTTCTGTTTTTAAATATTCTCCATTCACCTCTGTGCTACACCCACAGCCCCTTCCCTCACCTTGACGGTTGCTTCCTCGCAATACCCTCACCCTCCCTCCCTATCCATCCCCCCCCTTTTTACTTAACCTCCCCTCCCCCCCATTGTGAATTGGATATATATTTGGCGCACCTCCCAAGAACTTTGAGAATTGTCCCTTGAAAATGACGCGTTAGCGTTGAAACCGGTTGGGAAAATAAATTGTTTGTGGTATATTACTAAGTGTTTTAAATTCTCCCTCGATATGTTATTCCACCAAGTAGAGCCGTCAACAGTAGAAAGATATATAAACATATGATAAATTTTGACATAAATTATTATTCAAGGTGTTCCATTCATAGACGGATGACATATCTTATCTTGCCCACATGATCCACGCGGTGGCAAGTGGTCGCACTTTAGGAACAGAAACCTATTCTAACTAAACTAATATATACCTCTAGAAATTTGTACTTTCCCTGAGTTCATTCACTTTCAAGAGCGATTTAACCTCGAGATGGTATCTGGCATATTCGGAAGTCTCAAACTGCCTAAATGCAATAGTTAATTTGTCGAAAAACTCTTCAAATTACAGCCTCCAATCCTTGTGAACAATTCCTCTTAATCCGATGACTTTGTACCCGGGTACTCACCATACGATCCAGGACGTAAATAATTTTTTTCAACCTTATATATTTAATTTTTTGAGAATTATTGTAAGTATGGGATGTTATACTCGTACATGTGTGTTTTAAATTCAATAGACCATCGTAAGATATGTATATAATTTGGATGAGATTATTCTTAATCGTTTGAAAATTTGAAGGCATCAATCACAAAAAATGTCATAATTGAAGTTAAAATATACTTTAACTAGTACATTGTAAGAATAATTACGGATATTTTATTCCCAATAAACTTCAATTTTTCGTGGATTATCTATCCAATAATTATAGTATTCTAGATAGTATGCAGGATGACGGATTCTCCATGCTATGGAAATCCTCTATTGGGTATGTTTCTGACCAGTGTATCATGATTTATGTAATCCAGTGTTATACCGCTAAAAGTTTTATATATTCGCTGTTGTTATTTCAGTAAAACATTTTATTATTTATAAAAATATGAATGAGACTTTGTTGCCATACATTACCTAAATTGATTGTAAGCATGAAATGTTCAGTATTGTCCATTGATATACCTCAATGCAAGTAGGGTCACGGTGACAATTGAAAATATTTCTGCTCCTCCCAAAACTTCAGCATTGTCTGAGGAGAGTTATTCAGTAATCAATATAAAAAACAAAATAAAACCGGTCAGTCATTTTCCATCGAATTTAAGAACGATTGAGCGAAACTTTTGCGTGCTAAAATCCTTGAAAATAACGTTTTCTAACCGCCGCGAAATTTTCCATCGGATGTTTGTGTTACTTTGTGTGATGTGGAAACAAAAGTATAAAATTATATTCAAACTCGGAAGATATGGATGTGAATCAAAACTGACACACTGACATTTAAAATATGCCTGAAAAATCTCATTCTTGAAATTATTTTTCTTTATGGCGACACAGGCGTTTCATGATAAAATTTATCCGTAATTTTTAATAAAATTTGTAAAATAATTTTTTTCCGTAAAATTTATCTAACTTGTGATGATCACATAGAAACAAGAGAAAAGTGTAATTCATGTGTCTAGCTTGTTGGGAATAAATTTGTAAGCAAAGATAGCAAAGCTAAGAGTAACTAACTTTATTAGAGATCCAAACATTCAATTTTAATCGACATAGTTAAGAAAATAGATATTTTATACAATGAATTAAAATATTACAGTCATCTAGATACCCATTACCTCTTCATTAGGACTCAGCATTAAAATCTGCACCCTTCAATTTTTCAAATATTACAATTTGAACTAAAAATTGCCTATTAAAAATGCCTTAGTGTAAGAAATTCATAAATGTAAGAGGCATCTGGCCAAATACGTAAAGTGGAAACTAAAAAAAATCAAGGAAAAAATGAAAATGTTAGCCGTGTACCACGTCGTACGGACCAATAATAGACAACAATAATGAAGAATGGACTGGTGTAAAGAAATGCTGGTACGATAGGTAATGCTGGAAATTGTTTTATTTCATCTCTAACGCCTTTGACATGAATAGCAAATTACTGCTTACAGCTCGCTATCATGCTTCCTGAATAACTCTTACATCTTCAAGCACTTATGTAGCCACAAAGCATATTAATGCGCACAGTTTCTATTAAATTGCGAATAGCCTCGTGCATTTAGGTGAAAATCACCCCTCGACATGTTTTTTCACGTTTTTGCTGATGCATCATCACTAGTAGTAGCTTGTAGAATATAGTGCAGTGCGAGTTGGCGTGTGGTGAATGTTGGTTAAGTTACCTTTTTGCCAAGTTTTTGCTGGTTCTTGCCAATGCATTATTTGTCACATTTTCGTTAACTTGATTATGGTACATTATAGAGCATGTCAGTGGTAACGCCTGTCACACACCCTTGAGGTCACAAAAATGTTTAAAGAAAGTTGGCAAATTCGCAACCTACCATTAACCCTTTCAGAGGAGGCCGTTGAAGCTTGGATCGTGTATAGCAAGGATTCACCCTTATTGAGGTATGGTGTCTCCCTAGCATCTGCAAAGGCTCGTGAAACAAGACGCGGGAACTCAACTGATGTTGCCAAATATCCTACGTATTAAGTGCCATCATTATGGCAATACATTTGAAGTCAATGTGTGTTTATTTTAGCCACTCAGCACGGTCAACCGAAATGAGAAACAAACGCGCGTGTTATCAATGCGTGGCATCGAAACGGAACTGCATCATTCATCTCTCTCATTCAGTCATTAATAGTAGCACTGTAACGCGGAATTTTATATCAGCGCGACCACAGCAACATCTTTTACTTAGCAGTGACTTTAATTTGATATTATCCTACCTAAACGGGCACCACTGTGTAAAAGTATAATCGAATAAGTTGTTTTCAAATTCTCTTTCTTTCATGCATATACATTAATGGAGCACAAGTAATGGTTTTTATTCCATTAACCCCTTGCTATTGCTATTGGCTTTCCTATTAAATCCTCAATTTGTTATTAATTGAAGAAAATTAAAAATTACCGGAAAATTACCGTAATTTTCGAAAATTGCCGTAATTTACCAGAGTAATTTACCTCAAATGAAAATTATGGTAATTTTCCCATCCCTAGTCGTATTTCCTGTTCATAAGCCCCAACAAATCTAAAAATCTCTCGATTGCATCTCTCACTTCTTTGCCAAAATAGTCAAGCACAGAGTTCCACATTTCCGTGATATGTCCTCAAACGCTATGCTGTCCTCTCTTTCCATTTCTAACCTCGAAAACCACAGACTTAAAATGGATTTAAAACTCCTCCACAATACCCTTAACTCGACCACTGATTGCCCTGAACTGCTTTCTCTCTTCAACTTCAGGATACCAACTCGATCCACCCGCACCCATACTCTACTCCATCTGCCTATTCCAAGGATATCTCTCACCAAGCGCTCACCTTTATTTCTCCTCCCATTCCTTCTAAATTCACTCCCCCACTCTATCGATCCTTTTTATTTACCATGTAACTACTTCACCACCCAAGCGATATCCCACCTGTCAACAAATTAAATATTTCCTCTGTCCATGTTGGGCTCTCGTTGCTTATTTTTATGCTGTTATTGTGTTTTTGTCCTCTTTCTTGTTTTTTGTTATATGTTTACTATAAATTGGCGCCATTGCTGTATGAGAAATTTTTTTTTAAATAAATAAATAAATAAGGTATGATGGAAAAATAAAAATATGTACATTGGTGTAAGGTTTTACGCAGAAGGCTTTTAGGAAAAAATAAATGACGATTTCTAAATTCCTCACTATTTCACGTAACTAGAAAACGGGCAACGGTGAAGGCAAAATGTCGCCTATATCAGATACGGTAATGTGGCAGTAATACCAGAATTTTATCGTTATATTATTTTCATTCTCTGATTACGAGTTATTATAAACTGCGAGCTCCTCGAAGGCGCGAGCCCTGGAGCCGATGATGACTTGCCCGGCCCACAGGGCGGAACTACTCTCGTGACAGAAACAGGTTTACGTATTTACATGATATATTCAAGAAAAGGGGGATTCAAAACTTCATCTGATATAGATTTTAGCTATTTCACGCTCATCCGTTGCTGGGGCGTCACCAAACACGGACAAACCTTTTGCTTGACTGCGAGAACAGATCCATCCCAGAAGGCAGTATTCCCATTCTTGAACAGACCAGGGTGGAGCCACACGACCACAGGCCAGCCGTCACTGGGAACAGATCCTAAGGATAAAGGAAAAAATTCTACAGTGAGAAGCTAAATGAATATATTTGAAAAGTTTTCATGGAATATAAATGGGGATTTAATTCGTTACAAAATGGCCACATGCATGCATAAATAATTATGAGTAAAGTTCCAATCAGCCGTAAACAATTTTTTCTTTTGCGTGCCGAGGGAAGGGCTTAGTTAGCTAAGTGGCTACGGAGGAATTTTCGACTGCACAGCAGTCATTATTATCAATTTGAATAATTTTTTCACGCGGTACGATTAAAATTCCTTCACAACGGAGGGGTTTTTGCGATCCTGATACAACTACTGCGGTGACAGTGTCTATTTTCAAAAATTGCAGAGATAACATACTAACTACACACTGTTAGTTTTTTTTGACGAGATATAGGTGTTAGAAATTCCTAATTTTTTAAATAATGTCTCTCTGGGGTGCATACACGTGCCATTTTCAGTGTTAAGGGCTGGTATTATTCGACAAAAAGCTCGGAAAGTAGTTCGGTAAGGGGCTGATATTTTGATATCTTTGGAAGAGTTACTGATTTGGGTTATTGGCAAATCAACGTTAGTTAAACACGCAGACTTATGGAACTTGACATACACATCGAAAAAAATGGATTCTATAAGTACATGTTCTCTTATAAACGCAGAGTAATAGATTTAATATCGTTAAATTGGTTTCTATCAAATGCCAAGTTAGCATTTCGAGTAAATAAAAACATATTTACTAATGTTTTTTGCTAAAATTTGAATTCCGCGCCGTAATCCCAAGTAAAAATAGTGCTTTAATTTAGACGACAATTTAAAAATATAATTCTTGCATGATTATTTCCACCGATTAAATTTTATCAATTATAATGTTAAGGGTTGAATGCGTAATTTTGGGGAACATAGTCACAGACATGACGAAAAAATATATCTTAGTATACTCCACACTTCAAATGTTTATTGCTGACCCAGATTTCGACTGCACAGCAATCATTATCAATGTTATACCTCTAGGTTACACCCTCCAGATCACACCCTGACCTTGATAGTGATTGCTGTGCAGTCGAAACCTGGGCCGGCAATGAAAATTTGAAGTGTGGAAAATACTAAGATATATTTTCATTATGTCTGTAATGGGCATCTTAATTTTGTATTTCATGTGACTGCTGCAATACTTAGACTTCATTAAGTTGGCACTCCTCATGTGGACCTTCACAAGCATAAAATTTGTTTTAGCACCATTAAATTCCGTAGGAATAGAACAGTAACATGGCGAAAAGTCTTATAGATAGATGAAAAGATAGAACAAACTAGTGGGTCGTGATTGATTGCTTATTTCCCACCTTGCATGTACACTTGAAGTGAGATTATTCCAAGCTAATCCCCCTCATGTGGATGGACACTTATAAGTTTTAAAGGATTAAATGCTTTTATTTCGTTGCATTTTTTCAATTTCACTTATTAGTACCCGATGTAATTAGGTGAATGACCTATCATTAGGTTTCCAAGGACACTCAAGTTTCTTTTCCTCACAACTTCGAAAAATCACTGATACACTGAGATTTCTTAGGTGAAATGAAACTTTTACCTGCTCACAGTATTTAGTTTTGAAATTGGAATTTTTATTTGAGTCTTCTCAATCGACTTAAAACGGGGAGTAATCCTTGTGGGAATGAAAACAAAAAGTCCCATTGCTCTGTAAAACCAAAACTGTGATTAAAATGACCGGGAGTTAAAATATTTTGCATAAATTATCATTATTTAGAGCCAAAGACAACACACCAGTCTTACCACGTGGTTTTCAAAAGCTCGCTTCAAACCCTTTTAGTCATCCATCGACAAAATAAATTACACCTCGAGCACTCATCAACTATGGCGTAAACATAACAACAGAATTGCCATCATCCTCACCGCGAAAATAAAATACAAATATATTCCATTATTTATATAATATAAATATTCTCCATTGTCATTCACGTACTCGGAGGCATATAAAGTGATGACTCTAATTATAAATGAAAATCGTTACTCCAGTGGTCTGAGTAAAGAGATTTACTTCGAATAACAAAGCAGGATCGTAAAGTAAAAGCGTGTAGACGTCTGCGGAAGTAAGGAAAAAACTCATGCCTTGGTGACGGTGGACGACTCATTTCTCGAAACGTCGGCTAAGATGGAGAGTTTGACCCGGTGGAAAACCTGCGTAACCTTTAAAGTCTGCGGAAGTGTTTTCGGCCGTGATATACAGCCCCCTTAAGGACCTCGTCATATGCGTTCAGAAATTAAAACGGTAACCTTCACTAACATAAAATTTGTTTTAACACCATTAAATTCCGTAGGAATGGAACAGTAACATGGCGAAATGTCTTATAGATAGATGAAAAGATAGAACAAACTAGTGGGTCGTGATCGATTGCTAATTTCCCACCTTGCATGTACACTTGAAGTGAGATTATGCCAAGCTAATCCCCATTTCGTCGTTGTGAACGAGCCTATAGACCTCTAGTGAGTTTAAGTTTTAATTTGTTTCCTTTTATTCGTTCGGATAATCAGGGTAGTTTATCAAGCAAAGGGATTCCATGCTCGCGAGCAATGACCTCACATATAAGCAGGCGGGCGCCTTGCAACACGGAAAGCTCGAAGCATGCAGGGCATAAAAAATGATTAGAAACGGCCGGTGCCGAGGTTGGTTACATGTTTCGCACGCCAAAGAAATACTAGCAAGCTGCGGAAAGTAGCAGGAGACGAGAGAAAAACGCAGGTTGCGGACGGCACGAGGCGAAAACGCTGAAAACCAATTTTAGTCAACCGAGTAAGTAAACTCATAGATACCGGAGTACATACGGGACCAATATTGTTCCGTCGTAAACAATATTATCTACATCTACTTATTACCCTGCTAGCCACCACAGGGGTGTTTGGCAGAGGGTGACTTATCACCAGCATGAACTACAGTGAATAAATTTACTTTCACCAGCATGCACCACATAATAGGTATGCTGCAAATGCTGCAGAAACCACAAAGTTATTCTATGATATAACTGTGTAAAAGTGAAACAAGAGTCATGCAGGGAACACGCAAAACATGGTGTCAGCAGTATTCGGCAGATTTAGAAACATGCATTAGGGGGCAAATGAATGAATCAGCTACACAACCGGTCAACTAACCTAATTCTAAGTGTCAACGCAGCCATTATGGTCTCTTATTGAAGGTGAAAAAAACGATGTATTAA
Organism: Ceriagrion tenellum; assembly: GCA_963169105.1. NCBI lineage: Eukaryota > Metazoa > Arthropoda > Insecta > Odonata > Coenagrionidae > Ceriagrion > Ceriagrion tenellum. Next base: position 67,492,411 of record OY720638.1, read on the forward strand.
GCCTATCTGTTCTACAATCTATTTCCCTTATTTTATTTTAATTAACTGATCTACCGTAGTATGACGGAGTTCGTAAGATATTAAAACTTCTTCTGCAAATGAATCGGTTTTGAATTCACTTAAAAGATTGAGTCTAATTTTCAATCAACGGTCTAATAGTGATTCCCATCCTAGTTTTTGCAAGAAGTCAGTTACACTAACGAGACTACCATAACGGCCTTCCCCGTTATTATATCCCCGTAGCCCACGTATTATATTCCCGCAGGGAAGCGGAACTAAGTTTAGAATTACTGAGTAGAAAATCAATTAATTTTAGACGTATTGGTTGGTCATAACCTTGAAATTTAATAGTAATGGCAGACATTTCTCATCATAAATTAAGAAATTGTAAATTACAGTAAAGCGTCGATAATCCGGATCAATTGTTACCGGACCCCGTCCGGATTATCAAGAAATCCGGATTTTCGAAAAGAACCATAAAAAAGCCGTTTGATGCCTTAAATATAAAGAAACTTAGCTAAAAACAATCAAAACAGTAGTTCAATTTAGTGCTATCGTTAAATAATTAGAAAATATAAATAAAAACATTGTAGCGGTCGATGATCCCGCCGAACGTTTTTGACAAATATGTACCTTGTATTCACTTCAACTTATTTTTCGCCGAATGTGAATCCGGATTAACGACGGTCCAGGTTTTTGACGTCCGGATTATTGACGCTCTACTGTATAGGGTATTTTGGGGAAAGACCAAGACGAATTAGCATTGCATTGGACTTGGCGCATGACATAAGAAATACGGCATTCAAATTGGCGAGTCAGCGTACGCAGTCTCCCCTTGTTGAATAGAAAAGTCAACCGTTTTTCACGATCGTTTGATTTAAACATGAGCCACCATTGCAGATTCTTCGTTCACGCGATTCCCTTCAACAAACGGCATTAGATATTTATTTTTTTATTTTTTTATTTATTTTATTTATTTATTTAATTTTAAGTTCACCCAACATGAAAACACAATAACAGGGTAAACTATTTTCACAATTAATCATAATAACAAAAATAATACAAAAGAACTTAATACAATAATAATACAAATAATTAACAAAACAGTCTAGGCTGGCTGAACTTTTCATTCAAAATTCTGAACAAATTTATAATGTCGATAACATCGACGATATCTGTCCGCGAAACATTTCCTTAGTTAGATTTATACTTAACTCATTTGAAAGTGTGTTGAATGAGATACATAACCTATTAATAGGTGCATTCATACAATAATTTGTGTTCACACTTCTTATGTAGAATGTCCTTTTTAGCCTCACTTTTTTTGGGACTAAAAAGTTCAATTTCCCAACCAATTCAATACAATTACCTTTATTAATTACATCGTGTAGAAAGAGTAAATCATTTATGTCTCTTCTATTACTCAATGTTTCCAAATTAAATATGTTTACTTACTGCCTGCATTTCTCACAGCCAGCTACACTATGCGCCATTATTGGATATTTTCATTCAGTTTCCGCCGAGGCCACTCATCCTCAACGCTTTTCATTGACTACATAACCATTTTAAAATTTATTGACCTTCGAGCCTAATGACCTTTCAGCTGTGGTCTTCAAAACAACATCCCATTTCAGCACAACATTTCAGAGCGACACCACAGAGAATATTATCATGACTACTACATCTCTGGGTCTGACAGATGCGATAAAATAAGAGAGATACACTGCCGAACAGATAGGCACAAAACTCGTTCTTTCCGCGAGCAATAATCGACCACAATAAAATTGAGCACCACTAAATACACTCCTATAATACATGTCACCATTTCATTTCCCATAAACTTACATATTTACACGGCTGGTGACCTAACACCCCCAGCCACTCGCAGATGTGGCGGCTCGCAGGGTATCATGTAGATCCCTTTTTGTCCTGGAACTTTCAAAAATGCTTCCATAATCTGAGAACACCAGTGGGAATGTTACAGTTAAGGAGAAGAGGAAGGAGTTTTCAAAATGTTTTGGAAACTACAGGGCGGAAGAGCTTTGTATTTTTGCTGATACATAATACTCAGTCATAATTTCGAAGATTTGCCTCACAAATCGCCTTTTTCATGTCAACATTCACCAGAACCACATTAAATATTGCGTTCCATTTTTTTAGTTTCCCCGATTTACAGGTTTGAGCCATGAGTCAGAATACCCGGCACATTGACCACGAACGCTTTCCAGGTTTCAATACTGGTTTGCATACTCATTGTGTCATTCCCCTGACAGGGCCTGTGCTTATTTCAATGGGGGCGTAAAGATATAAGGGGCACAATAGGGGTAGGGGACTCAGGAGGCAGTCTTGACTCAACGGTGCCATACATTCATGTCTCTGGATGAATTAACGATCCTTCCATTGGATTGAAAATTAACATTTATTCCATTATAATTTTTTCATCTTTAATTTTTTTATCTCCCTGATATGGCAATGCATTCAATGAGCTTAAACCTAGTGGTTTGTGGGGAGCTGGGTATAGTTTCGAGAAACTAGCGCTGCTCCAAAGAAAATAATTTAGGAACACTGCTCTAGTACCATTCGCTCCTCTTCTATGCATCCATTTCGTTAATCGATTCACACCGGATCTCTTAGCATGACCAAGCCAACGTAGCACGCTCCTTTCATTACATGTGCCCATCACAGGAGCGTTCAATCTACATATTTTCGAGACTCCCACATTCCTCACCTGATCCCTTCGATAGGCACTTGTAAGATACTCCATGTTCACTGTATTTAGCATAAACTTTACTTATTTAGGAAAAAAACGAATATTAAAACCAGAAGAGATGTCAATTTCATTTATTATCACGCTCATCGGAACCCACTTGCTTCCATAATTCCTTTCAAGTGGTAGGGTCAAAACTTTGGAATTCTATCACAGATGAGCTGAAAAGCATTTCTCCCTTAAATCGTTTTAAATCAAAGATACTTTGTCTACTACTTAGCGACTCATTATGAGTCATTATTCATGAGCACAAAGTTTTTGTTTTCCTCATATCTCATCTATTTTTGTAATTATTCGTATATCATTTCAAATTGTGTCATTTCATTTATCCCTTCCCCTTCTCCTTATACAAACTTACACATTATGAACCTCTCGTGACAATTATTTTTTGAATGCCAATGCCTTGAATATAATTATTTATAATTTATCGATTATGCAAGCGCAACATGCTGCTATTATATTTATTATTACCATTGTATCTCTAATAGTTTTATTGCTTTTTATGTTTTGAGTCTTCGATCAAAGCGAAAAACTATGTATAATGTAATTTTCCAGACTTTTGTATTTTATGTAAATTGATTTTATTCTTTGAGGACAAATGATCCCAGAGCAATAAACTTATTTTTTAAATTTCAATTAGAGCTGAAAAATGTGACAAAATTAAAAAAATAAACTTTTAGTTACTCTGAATACCGAAACACAACCCACTTCAAAACATCTTCGGCAGTGTGATGGAGGTAAAATTTACAAAAATTTTTATTTACAAAACAAGACATACAAAAGCAGAAAATGAAGCATTTAGGTGGCCTCCAAAGTGCACCTGTTGTGGGGTTACAATTAAATTAACAATTCAATATAAACCTACAGTCTTAACATTTTTGCTGTTGAGTACATTAAGTATTCAAAACAATTTGATTACAAAATAGTATTTATGTACGACATATAAATTACAAGCAGACTACATAATAAGAGTTAAATATCACGTAAGCAAATTCATTTCATTGGTCGTTCAATCCTAAGATTGGTTGACTGCAGCCCTCCACCCTTCCCTATATAATGCTAGTTCCCCTACCTCCTGGCATCTCTTCCTCGGTGCTTTCCTCGTTATTTGATCCATGAACTCATTCCTGTGTCTTTCTCTGGGGACTTTCCCCTATTTTACCTTCAATTATGGTCTTCACAAATATCCATTCCGTCTCAGGTTGTGTCCAATCCATCTGGTTCTTCACGTAAGAAATTACATCTAAAATTTGCTCAATTTGAATACGTATGAAATAATCTCTATCAAGTGCTTCAGTAATTTTATGGGGGAAATGGCTGATGTGAAATCTTTCTGGATATTTAAAGCATTGGTGGAATATTTGTGGAGCCAAATCAGCGGTGAAATAACCAGGGGTTGGGCACATATGTCTTGCAGGAAGATGAAAATAAGATCAGTGGGGTGAACGTCGCCTCCTTCGGCTGATATAAAGATGTTCGAGGAAGATAGGAAGCGGTCGCCGCTGCGACAAGGAAAGACTTTAACGGAGGAGAGGAAGAGGGAGAAGAAGACGAAGGACACTCATCCACCCGCTCGCCCAAATACCTCGATTACTCCGCTTATCTCCGTCGCATCCGGTCGTTAGCTGCGCAAGCGAGAATCGATTCTCTTGTAAAGGTTAACGGCGGAAATTCCGTCCTCTGTGCTCTCCCTTGTATCACCGTACTGGCGTGCGAGGAGGAGAAGGGAACGTGACGTATAAAATACGATGCCTAAAAAGAGAATAGCGTCCGCATGCGAAGATTATAGGGCAATGCGCTTGGCTTCACACGCGGGAGAGGTTAAAAGGGAAAGGGGAAAAGAATCGATGTGAGGCAAGGAAACAGGGATTAAGTTCGCCAAAAACATTTTGCAATTTGTGACACCATGTGGTCGACTAGAGCGTGGTCGGAATATTCTACATCTACATCCACAGACTACCCTGCGAGCCGCGGCCTGGGCGTGTTGCAGGGGGTGTAAGGACACCATACGTGTAAAGATGTGAGATTTTGAGAGGTGAAATGGTGACTGTATTATGGGAGTGTATTCAGTGGAGCTCAGTTTTTATTGTGGTCGCTTATTGTACGCTCCAGTGAGTAATTATTTTTTTATCTTATGATATATTGACGCACAGATCCTGTCATAAATGTTACGGAACGCATAATAAATGCTTTTACAAATATAATATTTATAATTTAATACTTTCATAATTCGAAAAAACCAGCGTGATTGGAAAACTTATTGCACTGGCTTTTTCATCGTAAAATTACGACAACATGGTAGTCATGTTAATGTCAATAACTTGAGCATACATCAGGGTTCAATACACGGGTATCCGCATGTCAATTCGCAGAGTTCTTTGTAATTAATAATTTTAAATTTGATACCTCATTTATGTCAGCAGGTGCCTCAATGAGGCGCCAATACGTTTCAAATATTCTTTTGTCCATTTCAGCTAAATAAAAAATAGCTTCTTTAATCTCAATTTATGCGCGAGTTTTGTTTTAGGATTAAAGACTAACAACAATTGCGGCCATGCAACAGCAAACCCGCGGAATAAAGTTAAAAATATTCATAAATTTTACGACGGTGAACGTCATAATAGCTTTATGAAGCGTTTTAAATTATTTTTTATTAGATAATGTTTTTGGGTATTGGTTAATCGGATGGTTTGGATATATTTTTAATTTAGTTAACCGCTAAAATTTAAAAATAAATTCAAATATACGGTTTACTTTATGACCAGAAAAAACCCTTGCTTAAATTAACCCAAGTAAAATATATATTCTTAATCTCTTGGCATGAGGCTCCAAAAGTGCATGCTGGGTGAAAATACCTTAGAATTCAAGATTTTCCCGGTGTAATATGTTTAAATTATAGCGGACATGAGGAAAATAACACATGCCTTGAAAATGGAAGACAAGTCGCTTTCCAAAACGTCAGGAAAATTTGAAAATATTACCCGGTGCGAAGACCGAGAAAGATATTTAAACCTTAGAATTTGCTCGCTAGATATTTCCTGGATGTAGGTGGAATGAACAGGTTTTAGGTTTAGAAGGAGGAAAGGAATGCACAATGCTGAAGCAGTAACGAGAGAGTTTATGGATTGGAATGCAAAATTAGATCAGCGTTGATATATTTTGCCAGGAGAGGAGGTGAAACTCTAGCTTTCAAAATCATGGAAAAGTTTTAAAGTACTATAGCAGCGGGGAGTTGACTGGATGGATTTTATATCTGCCTATGGCACAAGGTATACAAACTTCTGATCAATGAAAATTCAAGAGGGAGTGGAGTTATGGGACATGCAAAACTGACAAGACATGCTGATTTTTTAGTCATAAAAAATTACACCCGAGTGGTTTCGAAGTAGCACTTAGGACAGTTTGAGCGAGATAGTTTCCTAGTCACAATGGGGACCATATACGAGTTATACGTTCTAATTTCAGCAGCTAGAGGATGCAAGAATTAAATATGGCATTATTAATCATACAATAATATAATTTTAAATGACTAAAATTCTAAGTAGTTAAATACAAATAACTATATTAGTCTTTCACTTTACTCAATTTTTTCGCGCGGTACGTTTGAAACTCCTTCACAACAGAAGGTATTTTGCTGTTCTGAAAAAAAATTACTGCGGTGACGGTATGATTTATTTTCAAAAATGGTAGAGAACTGTTAATTTTTTAACTATATCTAACTTTACCTAAGATATAATTATTAAAAATTCAAATTTAAACAAGTTCACTCTGGAGAGCATACGAGTACCATTTCTCTGGTAAACACATTGGTATTTGTTGTCAAAAAAGTCGGTAACTGGTTCGAAAGTGGGCTGATATTTTGGTACCTGCTTTTGGAAGGGTAATATATTTTTCTTAAAAATGAGATTATATTCATCCATTTCTAGCTGAATTAATTTTACGCTCAAAATACCTAAACGTAGATGAAGAGTATAAGAAATAAAATTTTTTGAAAGCCAGGTGTTGCGTATTGGCCTCATGATTTCAGATATCGTTGGGCACTTAGCTGAGCCAGCTTGAGAATTACGGGATGGAGATGATCTAAAAGAAAGTATCAGAAGTTTCAAGATGCATGACAGCAAGGCTGAAATCCGTTTTTTATATTTTGAAATCTAGCTAATCATCTTGCTGGAGTATCTGGGCAGTGTTTTGAGGAAATATTGTTTAGTCCGTTGATACTCAAAATTGCAAAGACTGTATTGATCATCGAGTAATATTCGAACGAATTTCGATAACGTGGCTCGATGGCTGAGGTTATTTCGTATACATTGTGTACACTATCAGCTCTGTGCCACAATCAGCATCACTCGGACGAATTCCAGGACCACCCCTCTAGATTAAAGCCGAGCCCAACGATAATACACTGTTTCAGAGACTGATCGGAAAACTGGTGTTTCCATTGTGGTAGGCCGTTGCCCATATTTCACGAACAATTTTAAAACATGATAGGAACCATATGAAGACCAATTCATCCCATTTATAATAGTTGCATCGGTGTTTTATATAGTTTAGAAGAGAAACTTTTCTAGTCAAACACTTACATTGCGAAAGGTAAGAAAACTCGCAAAAACTCTATTTTAACGTTTTGATATTTTATTTTTTCTTCCGACATATAGTCAAATTTGTTTTTACGTATAAGCTGTTGGCATAAATTGTAAAATCGTAAATTGTAAATGATGATATATATGTATATGTATTTTATTAGCCGGCTTGACTCCTTGTCTTTATAGAAAATGTAAATATTTGTATTTGTTATTGTTCCCCCCATAATTATATAATATATACGGCATTTCCTTAGTGGACGACTTACATTAGCGTACCAAATAAGAGTGGATTAGACCATGTTCTTCTTTCAGCTTCACGGTGATTCTATTTGAGTCACTTGGCTCCATCAGTTACAGACAAATTATAGGAGCTCTTGGATAGCTTTGTTTAAAGACTGTGACTTGGGATTTCCCACTAATACTATCCCACTAATAAAGGTCCACTAATGAAATGACATATTCCGCTACGCTGCTGCCATTGATATCCATCCCTTATATGAATCCATTCCCACTGAGGTACAGATATAACCATATTTCATGATAGGATTGTCATCTTGAGGATAGAAAAGGCAGTTTTTCGAAATGTGCCCAAAAACAAATAAAAAATAAACAAGCTATTGCGCCGTCACTTACGGAAACTAATTGTTGACGAGTAGAATAATTGAAACGGTAATTATTGCCGGTTGGAGCTGGTGTATTGAATTGAATTGAATGAGTTTAACGTTCACCCAACATATAAATATAATTATAGGGGGAACAATAACAAATACAAATATTTACATTTTCTATAAAGACAAGGAGTCAAGCTGGCTAATAAAATACATATACATGTATATCATCATTTACAATTTACGATTTTACAATTTATGCCAACAGCTTATTACAGGATTTTCTGTAGTAAGTTTTTTTATCCTCAAATAAATCCATGCCATTACACAGTGTATTAAATATAGCACACATTCTATTTATGGGAGCATTTTTACAATAGTTACCACTTACATTCATTATATAAAATGTCCTTTTGTGTCTACATTTATTATTTGGAACAAGCATATTTCGTTTGTACAACAAGTTAGAGCTCTCGCCTTTATTTATTACATTATGTAGGAACAACAAATCATTGAGTATTCTTCTATCACTAAGCTTATAAAAATTAAACATTGAAAATAATTCTCCATATGAAACATGATTTGCTAAAGTGGGGTAAACATGGTATCGAACGTAATAAAGAAACCTCAAAAAACTTTTCTGGACTCTCTCAATTATTCCACTATACTCTTTGGTAGATGGGTTCCATATCACCGAACAATATTATAGTTTGCTTCTTACAAGAGAATAATACAAAATTTTGAACACACTTCCATTTTTGAAATACTTTAACATACGGCATAAAAAAACCATGTAATTTACATGCAGCAATTGATGCATGTAAAATGTGACCAATGAATGTCATACTGGAATCAAAAAGAATGCCTAGATCTTTTAGAAGTAGATGATGTAGGTAAGCAGGAGATTGTGTGGGTAAGCAGGGAACTGAAAAATTGAGATTTGTTTTCCAGGGCGTTTTAGTTGTGTTTTGTGTCAAATGTCGCACCCATGCCGACAAACCGAAAGGCAGAGGGCCTCCTGAAGAGAAATATGCCTAAAATTCTGGCATTTCCTTTTAAATCAAATTGATGTAACTTAACCTATGGCAATGATGAACTTTCATAACATGCCTTTACGGGAGAATTTTTCAAGCTGGCCTTCGGTCTAGCTGACAATCATTACCGTAATTCGGGGTAGTAACTTTCGGGAGTTTGGAGCGCTGCCTTGTACACTAATATGGAGATACCTGGCACAAAAAATATGATATAATAAAATATAGTAGTGTGATATATGATCTATCTATGATATACTTTCTTCATCTCAGCGTACATCCTACTCTTCGTCATTGCATCTTCATAATCTATTCTCTCTTTGATATCCGTGGCGAATGGGTAATTGCTCCACTTTTTCTTCCTGGATTCCTATCGTGTCGCTATTTTTCCGACAACGTTTCTCCACGTATCCTGAAGGCGTCTTCAGGTCGAAGATGTGAGCACAGATTTTTTATCGAGATGTAATGTGGAGACGATCACGCCTGATTGGCTTCCCGTTTCGGCGCCAAAAACACACTTTTTATTTCGATTGCTACCCCGGATTAATCGTTGACCAAAAGTGCCAAAATCCTGAGTGGCGAAGATAGATGCTTCCCACTATAAATCTGAGCAGCCATCGAAATTACAAATTATCCTAATAACATCGACATAGAAGATGGCTAGAACCTAGCGACGACCTGGAAGAGAGCCCTGGAGAGAGAGAGGGGAAAAGATGAAAAAAAAATTATTGACTAAAAATGCAGTGAAATTATTTGTACATATATGCAAGGATTATTTGGATGTAAAAAAATAAACTATGAAACACTATATCTAAAGCTCGGGCTATAAGTAGATTTTATTTTGGTGGAAAATTGCACATATGATTATTTCAGATGGCACCATTTCCTCTCGATTACGAAAGAACATTCGGATTCTTGTATGTAACGCTAGCGTGGCAAGATTCTTTTGCATAAGTGAAACTATTTCAAGGTGATCCTTAGGGGAGATTTATACCTCGGCAGAGAGCTATTCCGCAGACATGTACGCTTTTCAGTTTTACGACTCTTCTTTGCAATTTAAAGTAAATCTGTTTGATCGACCTCAGGAAAAAAATTATAATATACAATAAGAGACGCTGCTTTTCTGAATAGCGATACGACTGCTGAAGAAACATGAACTTGTCGCAAATCAGGCGATCGCCGTGACACATACGACGCATATTTCGTGATAAACTACCGCGATTAACCGAATGAAAAAAGGCAACAAACTAAAACTAAAACTCACTAGAGCTCTAGAGACTCGTTCACAACAAAAAACGTTGTTTAACTTGGCTCAATCTTACTTCAAGAGTGTATGCAAGGTGGGAGATATACAATTGATCATGACCGACTAGTTTTATCGATCTTTCCACCTATAAATCAGCCTTTTTGCTAGGTAACTATTCTCTTCGCACGGCATTTTATTCGTTCATCTTCGTTCATGTTATGTAAAGCACGTTTTGGGTCGAATTATACAGTCTCCTTAGTATACTATTCAACTAGAAGTACCTGAAGTCACATATTCTCTTCAGTCCCCCCCATCCCCCACTAAAACCCAGCTAAAAAAGGCATCCCACAAAGTTCCAAGTTCAAAACACAAAAACATCTGATAGTACGAGGTAAATATCTTACCAAGCCCCCCATAAAACGAATGTCCTGACAATCACTCAAGTTATGAATTATCACACCCACACATATAAAAAGAAGAGCCTTAAACAAAGCATGAGTTAAAAGATGAAAAAAGCCAATTCATAAAAACCTATAGACAAAATTCTTATTATTAAACCAAGCTGACTTAATGTAGAAAGAGTAATAGTTTTCTTCAAATCGAATTCAAAACTAGCCCCCAATCCAGACATAAATATAGTTATACCCCCAATAAACAAGAAATACCTGCAATAACCCGTTTCTACAATCAATGAATTAAAACGAATTATTAAATATACGCCAGCAGTAACTAAAGTAGAAGAATGAACTAAAGCAGAAACAGGGGTAGGGGCAGCCATGGCAGCAGAAAGTCATGAAGAAAAAGGAATCTGTGCACTCTTAGTTATAACAGCAAAAATCATTAAAAAAGAAATAATCTTTGCTTTCAAAAGGAAACTAAATATATCAATGTAAAAAATATAATTCCAAGAACCAAAGTTCAATATTCAAGCAATAGAAATTAAAAAAAGCAACATCCCCTAATCGATTAGATAAAACGGTCAACATTCCAGCTCTGTAAGACTTAAAATTCTGATAATAAATAACCAACAAATAAGAGATCAACCCCAATCCATCTCACCCTAATAAAATAAAAATTATATTAGGGCCCCGCAGACCCCCAATTATGCCTTGAGTACCTACATTTTATTTTTTATGCAAAATTCTTATTTTATTATTTCAGCAAAGATCTAAAAAAAATGGTTCCATGACATACAGCAATTGTTTCATCGTATAAATCAAGCTTCTTTTCCGTACAGCTTGAATTCATCTTGAGTTTGCCCAGTGACCAGTTGATTCATGGGGTCCTTAATGAGACGACCATAGTCTCTCTGCGGATTCTCCCTGACTGATACTCGCGAGACACAGAGATGTCCTCACCGCACTGAAATGAGCCGCTCGCTCGGACGTCAGCCCATCAGTCCACGCGAATTAATGTCGTATTCGTCCAGCGCAGCAGCGCATGGATATTTATTCAGACACACACTGGTTGGAAAGATCGAGTGCGGACGGGCTGACATCGCAAACTAACGCGGTAAATCCTCGGATTACGACCGAAATATCCCTCCTATTAGCCGGGACTCTCTCCTTGGGGAGGAAAATAAAATGGCGTGGGAGCGTTCCCACAGTGGTTGGAGCAATTTTTATTCAAGTATAGATTTTCACGAAACTTTGCATACGCTTTCTCACTAGTGATATCTTTGGATAAAAGTAAAAAAAAATGCATTTTACCGATTTCAATAGTTGCTGATTTAATGTAAGCTTAAGGTAGTTTGAACAATATATCATTCCACCGAGTAACCTATGAATTTCGTTTCAATATAAAGAAAAATAACTCACTCTTTCAAAAATAGTAAATATTAGGCCCTCACCGAACCACTTTCCGAGATTTTTGACCAAAAATGACTGCCCTTTTACATGGGAAATGCTTCGTCTATGCACTCAACAGAGATCTTATGTGAAAAATTAGGAATTTCAAACAACCAGATCTTGTCAAAGAATTAGCAGTGTGCAGTTTTTACTGTTTCTCAACTACTTTTGAAAATAAATCATTATGTCGCCTCAATAATTTTTCCAGGGTCGCAATTAACCGTCCGTGGTGAAGGAGTTTTAAACGTACCGCGCGAAAAAATGAGTCAATTTCAAGACGTATAGGTATTTTTATTTGATACATACATAGAATAGAATTACAGTATAAATTTTTATTAATGCACCATTAATAATGCAATATTTAACCCATGCTTCCTATAACTGCTGACGTTAAAACTTGTAATTCGAATATGGTGTCCATTTTGAAAAGGGAACTGTCTCGCTCCATCTATCTTAACCCGTGCCTGATGACAAATTGCAATATTTCATACTAATTCGATTATAAGTAAACTGATTTCACTTAACGTGAAATAATACATTTATTCTTGCTACGATGGTGGATAACTAATATTAATTACTTTGAAAAATAATTGTGCAAAAATTATTTTAAAACATGCACATATAACACATTTCAAAATTCTTTTGTCTCATGCAAGTAATGATAGACAACATACATCAAAATAATGCTGTCTAAATTTTGTAAATCGCACCGAAAACCTATTCATATCGTCCTTAAACAGAGGAAATATTTTAAAATATAATATATGGATCAATTCCTTACCACCTATGCGGCAAATTCTAGTCTATAAAAAGGTGTAATTAAATGAAATGTGGTCCAAGAAACTAGTTCAACTTACTTTGAAAACTATTAGAAATAGCACTCAATTATCCACGATTACGTCTTTAGCCACCTGAAATGTGACGTATTATATTCCGTGTAAAACATATCCTCTCAACATCGCCACTGTGTGAAATGTTTCTTTGAAGATCTTTCATTTTATTGTGAAATTTCATGGAAATGATAGCTTAGCACATATCAACATTTAAGTCTCGTTCCAGCAATGGTTTCGGTCATTAATTGCCTTTTTAAAAGAATTAAATAATTTGCAAATACGTGTGCCAGGAAAAAAAGAAGGGGGTGGGGGCGATTGAATAGGTTAAGGTGGCCCTGGCTTGACTGTGTGAGTCAAGATAAATATTTAGTCACACATTTTTAGTAATTCAATTTTTTTAAATATGCTGCTTTCACTGATGAAATGGGCTAAACATTGATAACCAAAATTGAGGTACAAAATATGTAAGATTCCACGAATATATTTTTAGTGACCACATTAGTCGAGCCTTAGGAGCCGACTGCAGTGCCACTTGCGTTTAACTAAAGCATTCTGACTTTAATAACAGCATTTATTCACTAATAGCCAAAAAAAAAGGTAGTAAAATGAGAAGGGTAGGGATTGGGAGGGTCGAAAGGACAAAAGGGTAAAAAGTGGACCGTCGGTAGCATCCCAGAAAATATTTATAATAACCATAGCCCAGCTCCATGCACGAGAGTGTGCAGGGTGGAGGCACGAAGTAGGAGAAATCCTCTTCCCGCCAAAATACCTTGCTTACCATCCGGGCTCGTTTCTGCCCTTTTTCTCCTTATTCTGATCGCACTCCTATATCCAACTCCGTGGGTGGAGGAATTAACCGACACAATGCAAGTAAATTCTTATCTAGTTCGCGTCCGGGTTATTTGCTCCATCGTTATCTTCACCGACGTGTCGATGAAAGGCTTTAACGCCGTCATCTGGGCCGTTGAACGAAACCCGAGAAGAACTTACTTACATGGTCCTGATGAAGATTTCAGATTAAGGAAATAGACTGAAGAACCGATATATTTAAAATGCCATTTTTTCCACGTACAATATGATACCATAATATGTAGCTGCAATAGATCAGTTCTAGGATACTGATTAGGTTAAATAGGTTTTTCCAGTATTACTAAATATCTTAACAAGGTTATTAGCTACTTATCTCTCATGCAATCTCTGGCATGATATACTCTTGTATGCTTTAGTACCTTGTAGGACTATTATCTGTCGCATTAATAATACTAACCAATACTTGTACCTTGAGCAGTGTACTGCATGGTAGCATGTTCTTGCGCGTATCACTCTCCTAGTTTCTGGTCTGACTGCGTACCGTCGTCATGACTGATTTTGGCCTGCGCCTGGCATTCGGGGAACGTGCGCGGTTCTGAATTGAACTGGGATGAGTGCTGCATGCTTGGTGAGGAATCAACCCGTGCCACACCCTAGTGGTGGTATTTCGTAGATGTAGATGATGATGAAAAAGTTTTCATCGAAATGTCGGTGAAGATGAAGCAATTATCCCCGACGCAAACCGGAGAGTAATTCACTTCAATTATTCTCTGGGAAAAATTAAATCCTACATAACCAACAGAATGATTCCTTAGTTATATACGCCGAGCAATTCACACGTTGGACTGAATTTGTTGGAATATGGAGGAGATTGGTCACTATGAATGCACAACAAGCATAAAGTACTCTCTGAATGAGCACCCTGAAACCTTTCGTGATGTGCTTTTCATGGCAAGTGCAGAAAGTCCAACTGCATAAAAATTCTAAGATATTATCTTATTAATTTTCAGCTAACAATCATAACCTCTACATCTACATCCATATCTACATACTACCCCACGAGCCGCCACATGGGCGTATGGCAGGGGGGTGTTTGGACACCAGCCGTGTTAAGATGTAAGGCATAAGTTTTAAGGAGGTGAAATGGTGACGTGTATTATCGGAGTGTATTTAGTGGAGCTCGGTTTTCATTGTGGTCGCTTATTGTGCGCGTAGAGAACAAGTTTTTGTAGCTATTTGTATCTCTCTTATGCATCTCTCTTATTAAATCGCCTCTGTCAGACATAGAATTGTAGTGAGGCCTCCTGAAAACATTCTGTGTGTCGTTGACGAACCTTTGACGATTAGTAAATTTAATTTTTCGTGAAAAATTACCGCAACGTCTTTTTTTAAATTTTTCATCTAATTAATTCGTCAAAATTCACTCAAAACCAAATCTTACGTGAATGAAATACAAAAATATTTATCTCCAAAATTAGTATTATTAGATTATAAACTGAAAACTTTTTAAACGTTGCAGCTTTCTTTTACAGTAATAAAGACTGTTATAAGCTAATTTCCTTATGTAATTAAGCGCAATTCCACGTTTTTATGCCTAAAATCATTTAAAATCCAATGATTCATTCCAATACATTCGAGTTTATTCTAAGGAAACAGGACTTTGATGCACTCGTCCCTAGACATAAAGAAAAAGAAATCAGATGACGGTGGTAAGCTGCAAATGTTTCTCTAAGTCTACAAAAACCATGATTTAACTACCACTTAGATCTGCGTTTCACTCTGATTAGGCAATTTATATTATTTACGCCGGTGTCCCTAAGAGTAATTGAAAAAATAAAATTTCGAAAAAAATAACTTAAATACATGGATGTTTAATCTAACTTGCTGATGACCATAATCCAATTCCAGTGATGGTCATTATCTGTGCCACAACATGAAAAAGATCTGCAGCAACAGATTAAACGCATGCATGTCGAGACCCATTTATTCCATAATAATACCGCAACGGTTGGCCGTGAATAATTTTCTCATTTCAAGGCTTTCTTGAGTGTTTAAAAATTATCGTTACGGAGGCGAACAAAGCAGGAGGAATCTTAGGAGAAGCTTTCGTAATGGCAATGCACACACTTGTCAGTTTAATCTGATGGTCTTTGAAAACTAGCTAACACAGGCTAGTTTGGTATTGGGGTAATAGCTGGGAGAAATCACTTTAAACTTGCGCGAATCTCATTCGACCTTGGGAATAACTTTTAGAATCGGACACAGGAAGGCAACAATGAACTTCAGAAACTCAATTTTGTGTCTTACTACTTGATATGAGTTCATAATTATGAAGATTAGAATGCAAAATCAAGGACTGTGTGATGCCATTTGGCAGCTATCAGAGAAATGGTGACTGTGAAAAATGCAGAAGTGCTTATATGGTGAAACGGTATTACCGCTTATATAGCCAAATCATAAATGGATTTATATGTTGATTTGTGAGGCCACACTGTGAATACGAAGAACGCCAATTTAGTGAAAAGACATCTTTGAATTTTTCTACTTCCTCTCATCCGCAAAATTTGGTACTAAATTATACATAAAATGTTGATATTGAGATCACATTATCGTCTACCTTCTTCCCAATCAGGAAACTTGCAAGATAAACTTTCAGACCATTCAAAGTCACCAATTAAATAGCTTTAAATAATTTATTATGATCTATTTCAAATACCTCAACGATAAACTTGTGACAATATATCTAGAAATCTTCAAAAGTTTACCAACCATGAGCCTTTAGTGAATAAATATAACCAACTAGTTATCTGAGTCTTATATTTAAGGCTGATATCATATTCTTCTACCGGCGCGAACAGCGTCCTGGGTGTCAGAGTTTGAACAAAAGCCAAAGAGTCTTGGGAGAAAACGAGAATTAATTTATATTGCCGATGGTGAGAAATAATTTTGAGGTACCAAGAAAATTGTGGGCATATCTAGTGGTCTTAACTAGATTACACTCAGTGTTTACTTGAAAGCAGCACTTAAATGCAGACGATAGTCTACATGCAAATATTAAATGTACCATAGCAAGGTAATGTTCATGGAAAAAACTTCGCATCGCGCGAGTGTTTGAGTATATTTTGGTTATTTCTAAATAAGTATAACACCACAATACTAATGAATAAAAATACTAACACATAAATACTCAAATCCTCATATAAATAATAAAAACACATGTATGATGCGAATGGCTATCGGAATTCCTCGACCTATTGATAACGAGGTCTCGACCACCTCAATGAAACACTATCAATATCATCCAAGTCCACTTAATTAGGGGCCCCACGTCCACTTAAGTAGAACCATCACTTAAGTGATAAGATGGCGTCAATACGGAGCACTTAAGTGAAAGATGCATTTCAATGCTCACTTATGTGGTCATTGTAGACGCGGCAATACGTAAAAGTGCAAAGTGGGGTGAAATCAGAGACATGGATGTACTGGAGATCGGAATTTCCAACGCTCTGAGGGATTGAAGCACAGTCTAAGACGGTTAAAATTATAAAATAATTGAACCTGGGATGAAGGTCAGTGGCGGGATTCATAAATTTCAAATTACTCAGAAATGCGGCAATTTATTATTCAAGCGAATTAATGGGGTGAAAGAATTACATTAGAAATAAGAAGGAACTACCTCGTTGGTCACGCCAGAAAATGTGTATGCGGAGAAATCATAACTGCGAGCTGTTTTTTTTCACCTTTTCCATAGCATGTTCATGTCGAGGAATGAAGACCGTTGAGACAAATGAGTAATGCTTAAATCGCTACGTTAGCTAATGGAAAAATAAAAAGTCTTCTTTGACACTTAGCTGGAAGAAGCTAACAGTCAAGGTGGCTTAAGGTATGAGGTTACATGGAATAAACATCGGAGCGTATGAATTTTTAACTTATTCCACGCAATTACATTTCGAAAAGCAGCACTATTGGCGCAACATATGCTTAAAACATGAGCTAGAGATATGTTGTAACAAATATAGCAGGTGTTTTTCACTCAAGTTTCCAGCCTTGTTTCCGTTAATACTCGAAATCATACATAAGTTTCCTAACCTCTCTCCCTGCCCTCTCCTAACCGTCCAAAAATCTATCGCGTTTTCTAAAAATCCTATCATAATGAATAACAAAAACAATAAAAATTACAAATTTAAACACACAGTTATTCATTATATTGTTTTTAACACTTAATTAAATGAGCTGGAGCACACATCTGATACACGCTAACTCTAGGACTAAGCACGCGGAGATGGGCGTGAGAAAAATGCAGATATTTAAAAATAATAATTTAAACGTGCTTATGAATTTATATGGAATTTTATTTTAGAAAAAATTACTCTGGTACGTATAAACTAGGAGATGAAATTATTATATATATTTTGGCTAATTCTGAGATGGATTATTTGTGTAATGGCAGCTAACAATTTTTTAAACATTAAAATTTAACGACAATAGGAAATTCAATGAAATCAATTTTTGATGGTTGGTTGGATTATTGGGGAGGCGACTGACTGCTAAGGTCATTTGCGCCATAGGGGATAGGTAGGGGAGGAAGGGTGGATAGAAACCTGGCATCGGCATTAGCCTGCTCATAACGAAAGGCGCCAAGGGGACCTCGGATTAACGTCTCATCCGACAGACGGAGTACTGTACTTGAAGTGCCCTCCACAAGACACTCAAGTAGGAATCGGATGTCCTCTGAAAAACATCCTCCCCTGCAGGAATTTGAACCCTGGCCGCCCGTGTGGTAAGCGAGTACTCTAGCCACTACACCAACCCGATCCCCCAATTTTTAATGGTGTCACCATCTTTGCAAAGAAATATAATTTAAAATGAGATACATATTTCGTTCCTATGCAATGAATAGAAGCCGAGGTATAAGTAAAAACATGACTCAGGGCACGCATTTTTGCAAAAATGTGAAAAAATTTAATAACGCATAAATCATATAAAAGTTTTTTTTCTCAAAACGGTTTCAGATTACTACGTATTAGGTCACATGCGACCCATACACCAACTTAGAGCAACATCTGAGATCCGGGCGCACTATTTCTCGAGCATCTAATTTTAAGTTCAAGGGAGTAAATTGAAGCTGAATTGCTGAAGCTGAAAGCTGAACTTGCAGATTTCAGCAAATTTTTATGTTAGTCAATCGTTTGGCTTTGCTATAAATCTCCTTAGATAAAGTATGCCTACGTAACAACTTGGTGAGTTGCACATAATGTTTATTCAGAAAGAGTGGTTTCGTCGCTTCGTTAACATTGATGTGAACTTTTAACTGAACCGATGATTTGAAATAAAAATTCTATGAGACCCGTGTAATTTTATATTAAATAATACTGTAGTTCAAAACTCTATCGAAAGAATGTGGAGGATGAACTTGAGAAATTATGTGTAAAAACACATCAGCTATATTAACTTAAATAAGAAGTCGAGAATGTATAAAGTGCAGCAGAAAATGTGCTTAGCTTTGTGTGTGTAAGGTCAATTGTTTACACCGTAAGGAAAAGCTTGGATGATTTGTGACAAATATTTAGCGAACTCATTTGACAGATATTAGAAATATGACAGTTAAAAAGAAACAACGTGAGATGAAACACCAAATTATCGGCCAATGCGGGCATGCAAATCTTGAGCTGATATTGGCTGGTAGCATTTTCATGGTTGAACAAATGAGAGGAAGATGTCGTGATGGGGTAAGAATTTCATAGTTTAAGAAATAAATATGCGAGCTCTTTTGCAAGCGGCATTACTTGATGAGGTCCTAATGAAATAAACTACTTGTGCGATAAATGCTTCGCGGTAGAAGAGAGAAATTTGAGTGAAAGTCACAGAAAACTATGATACATTTATTGATATGAGGAGATAAGAGAGCATTATATTAAATGCCAGCTCTAGCGTTTTTCTAAGAATAATCAACTTTTAGTGCTTAACTTTTTTTTTCAAAAATAAGAAGGGGGTAAAAATGGAGAAGAAAATTATATCTAGAAGTTAAGTGGTAATTTCTTTGAAGGCTTCCGCGACTCTTATAATTATTAATGTTGCTCTTTTCAGGTATTTCCGTCGCGTGTTTGGTTTTTTTGACAACAGTTTCTCCCCTCTTCCTGGGGGCGTCTTCAGGTCCGTTGGACATTTTTGTAATTCAAAAATGAATTACAAAAATGTCCAGCGGACCTGAAGACGCCCCTAGGAAGAGGGGAGAAACTGTTGTCAAAAAAACCAAACACGCGACGGAAATACCTGAAAAGAGCAACATTAATTAAGTGGTAATTGTTTGGTGGCAATAAATTTTGACTTTCAATAGATATCTTAATATTGCACGGCTTTCAGCTTCATTATTAATCACAATGGAGAGGTTTTGGGATAAAAATGAACATAACACTGCCACTGGAAGGCTCGACGAAGTTATTTCATGAGCTTGACCCTCACTCTGTGCTGTGTGAGAGAGATATAAGTGGTAATATTGATGAGGTGATATTAATTGAGTCATTGAATCGTTTGTTTTAATTATTGAACGGAATCTATGATTTTTATAAGAAGTAATGGAAAGGTTGTTACATTGGTTTCGTCATATTACTGGATGATGGCTCATTACTGTGTTCAATTATTGGAATTATAATGTTTAAAAATCTTTTACTTTTCTTTCATTGGCATTCTTACGTGAGCTTCCAATACTTTTATCATTTATCGACAATTTTTTTTAATTGATATTAAAGTTATACAAATATTTTAGCATATAATTCCATTTTCATGAATAACATAATTTAACCCTATCTAAAATTCAAAATGATCGATCTTTAGTTACATAAGGGGACCCAAAAGCTACATTATATCAATTTTCAATGACTTACGAGATGTAAAGAGATGAACTGATTGTTGTGCGGGTTAATAAATTACAACTAAACAAGGTGTTAAGGAATTATGTGGGCAAAATTTGGTAGAAGAATGCCGCTGATCAGGTTTGAGTACGGTATAAATACTTTTTCTATCTTACTAGGGTGTTAATTGTGTAACTTTTCGGATTCAGACCGAATAATAACCTTGGTTGCTAATGGTCAAGATCTCGGAAATTTGGGCAGATCTGCTAGAAAATTGACCAGTAATTAGAGACCCACCATCATGGTCAGAACATTCCAATCCTAAGTTATGTGAGTCTTCTTTCATAATCTAAAAATAACCAGGGCGAAAGTTACATAAAAAATCCATGTTTGCAGTCATTTACTTTTATTTCATTGGCAAAAAGCCAGGATATGAAATAGTATATTTTAATTTGATTTTACTCCCGGAGTAAGAGCCTCGGGTCTCAGGGGATCCAAAAGTTACATTTTAAGAAAAAAAGGCACATTATCATGGCAAACATTACACTTAAAATTATTAAAGGAGAATGATATGAAACGAGTCACATCCATTACAAAGGGAACTTAAACTGAATTAATAAAAATGACAGTAACGTGCATTTGCGATGAGCATCTTTCACTTGGCTCGTCGATGTAAGTAAGTAAGTGAACTCTTTTTGCCTGTGCGTCTTGGGCATTGCAAAGCTAAGCAAATAAAATATTTCTCTCTCCAACATAGCTTCATCGAGTAATAAACCATTTAACTTAAAATCAATTTTCTAGTTTGTTAAAGATGTCCTGTACTCAGTCATTATTAGAGTCCAGAATTGACGATTTCCATCTCTGAAGGACGTTGAATTTCAAATTCGACACTCACGACAACTTTGCATACAATAAACGCTCCAAGATATTGACTAAATTCCTTTCTTTATTTATCGCAATAAAAAAAATCAAATTCTATTAATTTAATTAAATTCTATCGGACAAACTGAATTTGCCGACAGAAATAAATTTCAGTACTATACCCCAGTATTATTCAGAGAAAATAAAATTTATTTCTTTGCTAATGCAATGGTTGGATACACATTTTGTCTTGCGTCGCTTTACTTACTTTTTCTTGAATAATATTATATTTTCCTCCATTTTTCCTTATCCTGATCAATTTTCATTCGTAATGTGTAATATAGTTACTTGGATGTTGAATATTGTATATTTAAAACGACTTTATTAAAGGGAACATCACGGGTTCAGATCCAAATTTGATATTACTCCATTAAAACCTAAACTCGAAGTGTAAAGATGATGAAAGACAACAGGAAAGTATGGATTAAAAGATTTGGGGAGGTATGCGGCGGTTAGCGGCGTTCAAGCGTTCAATGGTTCCAGTGCCAACATTCAGTCTGGGAGGTTCAAACGCTCGTTACAACTAAACGACGCCAGCTCACGACAGCGGAAATCAATGCATCATAGCCGCATCCGCCGTTTCTTTGGGGAATCTACGCAGTGAATCTGAAGTGAAAGGCAAACGGCAATGAAGCGTTCTTGACGGATAGGTGTGTCAAAAGTGAAGGGAAAATTTTGAGTGATATAATCATACGGATGGAAAGGGACAGTAGTTCTCTCTACATTTAGAAGCTGGACAGGGCTTAAGACAGTTTAAACAAATATCATTTCACCTATAAATCAATAAATTTCATTTCATTTTAAATAGTAACATCTTACTCATCCTAAGAGATCAAAATATCAGCCCCTTACCGCACTAATTTTCAAGATTTTTGACGAGAAATACCAGCCCTTTTACATAGAAAATGACACGTGTGTACTCTATGGAAAGATATTATTTAAATAAAGAGGAATTCATAACGCCTACATCTCGTCAAAAAATGAACAGCAAGTAGTTTGCATGTATTCGCAATAATTTAGGAAAAAATCACATATTTACCGCATTCATTTTTTCAGGATCCTAAAACACCTTCCGTTTTCAAGGAGTTTGACAAGTACCACGTGAAAAAAATGAGTCCAGTTAAAAACTTTTATAGATATATTATTTTAATTACTTAGAATTTCAGTCATACCATAGCATATTATTGCACGATTTACAATGCAATATTTAATTCATACTATCTACATCTGATGAAATTCTAACAAATAATTTGACTATGACCTCCATAATGACTAGGGAACCATCAAGTTCAAACCACCTTAGTTTGTAATATTGTCAGTTAACATCCGCAAACTCGTGCAGCGGAGGGAGGGTGAAACCAGCCATCGAGAAGAAAGAGTGCCGGAAAAAGACATAATGAAGGACGGCACGTGAAACGTCTTTCGTTTTATTTTTCAACTAAGAGCAGGAGTCTAATTCAGGTGAAAATCGGTTTCAGCAGAGCAACCAGAATAATGGAATTATGCCGTGTAAGTCTCGAAAAATTTCGATTGTTACACGGGACACGCCAAGTTTTGTCAACAATATGTCGTCTAAAATGAAATATTTCCGAGTTTTATTAATTTCCAGGTGTTTCGGAATAAAGATAGCTTTACAGAAGGTATTATTGTCATGTTCAAATAGTTGTTTTTTACAGAGAAATGTTTTTGATTGAGAGATGACGCCAACAAGATGGCTTAAGAAACTTGTCACCGGAAGACACAACGTGGAGGAATACCCAAGAGCTGACGACAAAAAAGCTAAACACGCGGAAACCAGCTTTATTTAGAAATGTTTTCGCCGTTAGAGATGACTCATAGGTAATACTTGAGGCTGACCTTGTACGGAATGTTAGGAAATACTGCCACAACCTGATGTTTAATACACTTAATAAGTTCACTCATACTCAATGGAATTTATCTAAACATATATCCCACTAATGCCTTCGAAATTCGATGAAATGCTATTTTTAAAACGTTTTGATTGCCGAATGAGGGGAATTTATACTTTTCATTGGATAATTGTACTATTCCATCATCCAATTTTGGAAAAAATGGAAGTAATGTACGATCAGAACGATGTCTCCATAAGTAGCAGCGAGTCATGACTGGAATCGTTGCATGCTCATCAGAAAATTTCCATGCACAGTCTCCTGAAACGTCAAACAATCAGGCATCATGTACCCCAGGGTAGTATCAAAACACTTGTGAAGCCGACGCAAGGACTCATAATAAAAAATTATTTTTAGTAAGTTTTGTCTTATAAAATTCAATGCTACTTCGTCTCTATTTGTCAATTTATCTTAAAAATATTTAAAAATGAGCATAAAAATTCCAACATAAGTTCCAGATAAAAATTAGACTTGAAAAAAATGTCTGAATAAAACTACAAATTTTCGGAAACTAACGGCGAGCTTCCTGAAAGTGAAAAATAAAGATCGAATGAGTGTGAAAATTTTAAGAACCTGACATGCATGCTTATTAAAATTTGATGGAGGAGAGACCGATAAGCCGTTTTGATACTGAAGAAGAGAGTTGTGCGTATGGTGGGATCCTGGGATGATACAGAAATTTTGATCATGGGTTACGGCTTCTGAGCATTAAATGAGAACGGAGAAATTAATATACTCGGAAGTTGACTCGTCAATTTAACCCATTTTGATCACACCTCCAAGCTGTAACATTATGGTCTATTGGGGTATTTTGGATCCCGCTGAGAATAATAGCTGTTATTTCTTTGTGAATTGAGGTAAAGCCTTGAAAATTCAACTGAATACCTGTACTAAAATACATATTTTCAAATATATCGTTGTGCAGTCATGCAATTTTTTTAATTATAAATTTACAATATAACAAGAAAATGCAAAAATCCACTTTTTTTGATGAAGTCGTCATAAAATCTTCAAATTTCAATGCCTTTCTATGAAATATAAAGGTGACACTCCCAAGACACAACCTTGAAAATGATATGAGTTCAAAGGCCTATGCTGAAAAAAAAATATTTATTCTGAATACTGAATTTTAAGCAAAATTTGAAATAAATAGTGGGGTTAATTCAAAGCATTTCAATAGTGTTCACTAGTAACTACAGTGGGGAGCTCAAGTTCTATTCTGAGGCATAGCTTTAAAGTTATGAAGCCGTGAACTTGGCCTGGGATCTTTTGGACCTCGGGTGACCAGAAAGGGTTAAGGATATCGCGTACATTACCGGGTTTCTATGTCAGCAGAATGAATGGCTGCTCGGGAAGCTAGTTGGATACGCGATATCTTAAGGCTGGGATGCGATATTTTTCACTTGGAAACTATTAGACCCGGAGAAGAATAAGGTGGTGATTAGCACGGAACGAGTCAGAAAACCCAGGTAACAAACCTTCAAGATTTTTAATTATGATTAGAGGCCGCGAAAGTGTGAGTAGACTCTACAAGTAACTGAAGAACACCTTGTTTGCCATTCGCCGCTTGCACAGCCAAATCTTGCCAGTCTTCATAACTCCGTTCGTGATAAATTGCGCCGGTTGGACGAGCCCAACTCAGAAAGTAGGAAAAGTAGTGCTCACTCAACGTGCCACATACTTGTCACTAGCACGGGGAGAAACAAAGAAAATATTTTTAATCTCTAAATATGCGATACAATGAGCCATAGGTAGCTTTATGAATAAAAGAGCTTTTACAGTACAGTTGTTTTAATTTCGGATCTATGAAAACAACTATGAAGAAATGAATATGGTGCTTGATTCCATGTTTAGGTACTTTGAGGGAAGTTTAATTTCATCTAGATATCTATGAATTTGGTCTCATTTTAAAAAAAATTTGTCACCCATCCTAAAATACCAAAATATCAGCCCCTTACCGCACTAATTTACCAGATTTTGACGAATAATATTTGCCTTTTTACATGGGAAATGGTACGTATATGCACTCCGGAGGCATATTATTTTCAAAAAATGAAGATTTATAACATCTAGATCTCGCCAAAAAATTAACGGTGGGTAGTTTTTATAATTTCTCAACTATTTATCAAAATAAATCGCATAGTTAAGGCATTCATTTTTTTCAGAATCGTAAAACACCAGGTTAGTGTGGAAAGCCTCAACATTGCGCAATAATCTTGCACGTACTTCCTAGTCATAGCAAATGATTAGGTTTAGCAAGCGTCAATGAAAGTGCTGCATCCTCTGAGTCACATAAAAAAAAGAATTATGCGAGAAAAACGGAACCAAGAAAAGAAAGTTTCGTAAATCGCATCTGTTCTCAAACGGCTAAAAACACGAAAAGTATAACTTATCGCAACGAACCTAAGCTTGATGCTGTAACTAGAGATGAGCCATTCTGAAAATTACCGCGATAATTTTCGAAAATTAAAGTGGTATTTTACTCAATTTACTGCAGGTCCTGAATATTACCGTAATATTCACTTCCGTCTCCCGTATGTGAAATATTTAATTCCGTATGTGAAATATTCACTTCCATCTCAGATATTTTTTTCAAATTGATACATGCATAACAATCGTGCCGTTCCCTTTCAGGATAGGCACAGTCACAAAGTTTCACTCATAAATACATTTTTGTACACCTAATTCTGCTTCAATAATTTCATCCACACTGAACTATTCTTGCAAACCTCTTTTGCCTCATTTACCCCCATACACTGCTTCATACACGGCCTCCTGTTTTTAAGACTCCTAATATTCCTCCTCCTAAGAATTTCCTCAACCGCATTCAACCACAATTTTCTCGGCCTACCTCTACCTCTCGCACCATTCATTTCACTCTTATATATCTGTTTCGTTATTCGACTCTTATCCATTCTCACAATACGGCTGTGTGAACTATATAATTTATACTTACAGGCTTCCGTTTTTCCTGTGGATTGGAAGAATGCAATGATCGTTCCATTTTACAAAGGGAAGGGAGGAAAGACCGAATATAATAATAATCGGGCCATTATTTTATCGAGCATTCCGAGAAAAGTGTTCAGCAAACCGATATATTACAAACAAATTATTTTAAGTCATGTGTATATACTTTTAATTCAATATTAATTATTACAAAAAACTCTTTCAAGTCATTTTTGGAATATTTTTCCTAATGGAGTATTTGTGGGCATATCATGTTCAATGGTTTGAACGAAAATATCTCATGCCAAAAAAAGAACGCTGAATTGCATGCGGGCTGCCGTGTTTGTTTTTTAAAATTCCCCTCTTTCTAATGCATTTACGTAGCAATAACAATGATTTAAATGCCTTTAACCCCGTGCTATTGCTATTGGCTTTGCTACAAAATCCTCTTATAGCCATTGGCCGCAGAAAATTAAAAATTACCGGAAAATTAATGTTATTTTCACAAATTACCATAATTTGCCACAATAATTTACCTCAAATGAAAATAACGGTAATTTACCCATCTCTAACTATAACCGCAGATGATATCTCAATCCCATTCAAGGTTTTTGATTTAACAGATGGTGAAGCACTAGTTTTCTATACCGAGGACTTGGGATCATGATTTGACAGTGGTGGGATTTTTTCAGCGTATTCCCAATCCAAACTTGGCTGCTATGTGGTGAGCACTTTAAGTATAGTACCATCCATATAGAACCCTAATTCCAGCGGGTAGTAGGTTAATCTTAGGACCTCCTGGCGCCTTCCATTAACGGTACGAATAGTATGAACGCTGGGTTTCTCTCCACATTCCTTCAATCTGCAAATACCCGTTCCTTTATCATCTCGCCGACATACCAACTATGACTCCAAAGACTTCAGTTATTGGACAATTCCAGCAATGACTAATTGCTCTCAAATACTCGTCAAATGGGATTATTTTGCCATGGTAAATTTTCGGATCTTTCCACATCGTCAATCATTAGTTCATACCTGGACGGTGAAAACTGTGGAAAATGTAGAGCAGTAAACTCTTCCTTTGATGGAGATATGCACATTTGGGGCAGAACATGACTGTCAAAGAACATTTATTTTCCTGAGAAGACCATTATTGTTCATTGGATGCCATGTTTACTTCCGGAGGGAAACACTTAATTTCGCTAATTATTATAAATGGCTATCAGTACAGTCAATGGAAAATGAATTAGTCATAAAATATCTTGAATAAACAAAGTCCCTCACTTGAGCATATTTTAATCTCGGACATGATATGCATAGTAATGGCATGCCATTTTATAGATTAAAGGTAATTTTTAGATGGCGTAATTGAAAGTCATGAGTAAAATATTTTTAATTTACCATGTTTTAAAGGTATTTGAAGAAACCTCACTGTGTCGCTGATTTAAAAAATATATACCGCAAACTAATAGTGTATCATTTCTTACTTGGGTACTTCTCTTATTTCTAGCTGTCGCCATGAGGTGGCGCGACCGTAAAATGACTTGAATGCCATTCAGTTCATATTCTAGCAACTAAGATAAAATGTATTTTTGTAATGAACAACAACATCAAATCGTCCTACGCCATATTTGTGTAAATGGAACGTGAAAGAACGTGTGATAAAGAGTGAAACATGGGGAAAATAATAATATTCTATCCAGCACGTACACCATTTTCGCTAAAAACCTTTAAAAAGGAAGAAATTCTTCTAGGGAATCGGTAACAAAATTAAAGCCTCCTCCCTTTCAATTTTTTGAGTTATGAGAGAATTACTCCAATAAGTGTGATCAAAGTATGTTAGTTCAATACCAATGACGCTATAGTCGGCTCCAATGGCTAGAGGAAAATTAAGGTAGTTTAGGCGAAACAGCATGTTACCTAGAAATCAATGAATTTGGTCTCACTTTAAAGAAAAATATATATATTACTTTTCCTAATGTACCAAAATATCAGTTCCGTACCCAACTACTATCCGAGATTTTGACAAATATTACCAGCCATTTCACATGGGAAATTGTAAGTAGACGCACTCTGGAGAGACCTTATATAGAAAATGAAGCGTTCCTAACCCTTAGATCCTGTCCAAATATTAACAGTAATTTGTATGATTACACGACTATTTTTTAAAATCAATCATGTTGTCACCACAGTAATTCTTTTAGAATCACAAAAAACCTTCCATTGTGAAGAAGTTTTGAAAGTACCGCGTGAAAAAATGAGTCAAATCAAAGATTTATGTAGATCTTTTTATTTTATTGCCAAGAATTTCACTCACATGAAAGTGTATTTTTGCACAGTTAATTATGCAGTATTTAACTCGGGCTCCCTACTATTGCTCAAATTAAATCGTATAATTCGTATATGATCTCCATTATGACTAAGGAACTATATTGCTCAAACTATCTTAAAGATATACTCGTAGAATAATCAGCATATTGTGTATTTTCATTTTGTTTTCCTAATAGCCGAAGCTTGTAATGAGTGTAAGCGGTATCTTCCAGCAGTGCAAAGAAAAGGATAGAGCTTAGTGACATTGTCTCACACAGCCCAGATGCAATGTTCTTAAGGCAGTTGAAGCACGATTCGTAAGTCAATGAGTGCACATTTAAATAACTTTCCAAGTAAGTCAAAAACTAATTCCTGGAAAAAAACTTAAGAACATCCACTTATACGTTGGAAAAAAACATATACGATGTAATGTAAATGTTTCAAGAATTATTTTCTAAAATTTTCGTCTCAATTGAAGCATTAATATGACTCGAGTTTACGGCATGGAATTGAAAATTTCAGCGAAAATTGTGCATCTTTTTTACCTGAACCACACCTTAATATTTATGAGGAAATATCATAATAATGCGGATAGTATTTTTTCGCATTTTGGAGAAAATCTGTACACATATCTTTGAACTATTACGATATATATGCCAAGTTCCATAAGGCTGCGTGATGAGGTTGCATCTAATTACCAATAAACCAGGTCGGCAACTTGCAATTTATTTTACTTCCATCTATACATATTACTAATAAGTCTGCATTTGCACACTTTCATGCAGATCTGAACATACATGAAAATCCAGCCACCTTAAACACCTTCTAAGAATTTGACCTTTGACCTTCCCTCCCTACCTAACAGCTCAGTCAGCTCTAAATGACGGATTCTTCCTCTCCGGAAAGTGGCCAACCGCACATCCTGACCTCCATCATTCAGATTTAACACTTCTGAGTGGATAGCATAAGAGAACTCCCGTGAAAGGAATGCATTCAGTGGTAATGAAAAAGAGATTGTTCAATTTTTTAGCGTAGAAATTCCGGACGAGTAAAAGATTTTATATTCTCACCACGGATAGACCGTAAGTGGTCATCCAAGCATAATGAAAGGGGATATTTTAATAATTGTCGTATCCCATTTCCTAAAATACACATCGTAATAATTTACGAACTCTCCCCTCCATTCCCTCCCAGTTCGAGTTGACATTAGGCTGGGGTAGAAATTCGGGACATTTCAAAATTGCGATTTCACGAAAGTAAAAGAGACGTGTTCTACTATGCTAGATCTGAATATTATTTATGTTTTATTCGTTATTTATCGGTATGTAAATATAAACTGAATAAGTCAGCCAACTTGATAATCTACATAGTAGGAAATGTTGAAAGCAAATGCTAGCTGTCACAAATCCCTTTGATGCCCCTAGATACAAGATAATTCCGCTTTTTCAGGACGTGTGACGACTTTACTCCCCCTTATTGTGTGATGTGTGATATATTTTGAAAGAACTTGCAGGTATTAACTATTTGATGGACGATGTTTTGGGCAGCGTAGGCTGCCGACGAAACTGCAGGACGTTGAAGGCTATGGATAAAAATTTTCCCCACCGATATGGAATATGGCCTAGAGTGTGCAGATCAACTCATGCTACCGGCAACCGCTGAAATTTGTCTCGGAGATGGTCTTAATATAAAATGACAACTATTTAAAGCTTCGTAGTTTTAAAGTATTGAAACAATGCACAATAATAATACGAGCAACAATAGCTGAGAATACGAGAATTATTGTTGGGTATTATTAGTGAATTTTTTGGCCTTTTGTTGGAAGGATTAAACAGCCAATTATCTCTGCGGTATGGCAATATTTTAACTACTGCTGAATCTCAACCCAGCAAAAACCACAGTTTATGTCATCTTGCTGTTCTTTAACTGAATATATATAAGCGCGGTAATAAAAACACTCAAGGTCAAATGCGCGGGGTTAGCCATTGGAAAAACATCTCATTCGACTGACGATTATGAGCATTGCAAGTACGACCGCATGGGTAATTATAGTATTAAACATTAATATATTACATAAGATGACCTAAAAATTCATACCTTGGCACGCATGAAAGTGTGAGGAGAGCCCTATCCCCATAGAATATCTTAAACAATGTTGGAAAACATCGAAACCGATCGCATGATATATTTATCACTGGAATATTGCAAATAGATCTTTCGTCACGTGTGAACTCAACCACATGTGCTCTAAAACGACATCATTGAGTCTTACTTGATACTTGACTGGTTTCTATTCTTTAAAAAAGAAAAACAAAGTAATTTTGCCAAGTTAGACGGACAAATTCGAGAAAAGTCGATGACTTTCAGCTAAACTTTGTCTTTTAACACTAACGCCGCGTGCGAGACATTTTTGTCCCATTAAAAATTGTAGTGACCTCTATCTCCCTTCATATTTTTCGTAAAAATTTCGGAGTTCTTTACCATTAATAATTTATGGAGATGTTTACTTTGGAAAGTAATTGTCATCCTTCGACTCTTAGTTTCCGATTAAAAAAAAAACTAGAAATACCTCAAACCGCGGATGGGACATTTTTGTTCCGCAAAGGAAATCAGCCGTGTTTGCTCCATTTCATAATTATAGCTAGGTAGTTGAATTCTTCAGCAATTCTTTCAGAAAATTGGTTAACGGACTTTAGATGAAATAAACACATTATTTCTGTTCTTTTTTAATTTGCGAGTTTTTTCTGAGTTACACAGTCAAACATGAATAGTTCCCATGTATTTTTTCGAGGATATAAAGTTTCATCAGTCTCTCCACTCTAGATCTTTCAATGCATTACCTTGCGACATTTACCTACGGCCCAGTCTCATGGTAACTTATTTCAGGTATTCTGAAAACTTGAATGTAATATCTTTGAAGTGCCTATGATAACCTGATATTAAAATAAAGTAGGGTTCCCGGGCTAGTTTTACTGTAATCATATATATTATTTCTCAAAGGTGTTTTTTGTCACAACGCCATAACTCCCATAAATCTTCATCAAAATTAATGATTCAAACATCGTTAAAAAGCTTATGTTCCCCGCTATTGACGAAAAATAGACAAATGGTTCAAACATATGAAATCGTTTCAGGCTTAACTTGGTGGAAATGCGATATATCCATGATAAAATATGACAGCAATAGTAATATCCACACTTTGTGTGTGTGGATATTACTATTGTTGAAAGTGTGGATATTACTATTGTTGTTATATTTTATCATTAAATGGTTTAAAATTAAAGTTTTTGTTAAAAAATGATACATGGCCATCAACTGACAACAAAATCAACTAATATGTTGGCTATGGTTACGTAATTAAAAGACTTAAGGAGGCGCCATCTGTTAACACATCGTTTAGTTGGATTGTTTACATTCTACATGCAATCAGTGTGACTTTTTACGTTATGTATCTTTAACATAAGCATAAATAATATATAATTGTCCATGGGAAGAAACAGGAAGAAGCTGCATACTGTGCGAAATATTCGACAGGTAGAAGAACAGAAAGAAAGAAGGAAGAAACAAGATGAACCTGCATACTGTGCGAAATATTCGCACGGGTCAACTAGTTTAGCATTAAAAGAGGATATCTTTACGTGAGGCCTCATGAAGAAACATATTCAAGCTTTTAATTGAAACTGGTAATAGGTGGTTAAAAGTTCTATCATACGTTCTAAAGTTAAAAGTTCTATATTGCCACCAGTTTTTTCAGGATATTAGTGAAATATTTTCATATGTGAATAATCTTTATGGATTTAATTATGGATTTTATATTATCCTGATATTAAGTTCAGAAATAAACAAAAATTTACCGAGTTTTGGTTGATTCCTGAACATTATGGAAACATTTTAAAAGTTACGACTGAAACATTTGAATTTTTCATCATTGAGGTCAAAAAGGGCTAATTCCATGAATTGGAGCCGCAGTCGGCTCATCTGGCTGGAAAATGTGGTAATTAAAAAAAAACTTGTGGAAACATCTGCCTATTTTATATCTTAAGGTAGTTTGAGCAAAATATAATTTTACCTTGAAATAAATGAATTTAGTTTCATTAAAAAAAAAAACACCCTTCCAGTGACACAAAAAATTCAACCCCTTACCACATTACTGATCGAGATATTTGGCAGAAAATTTAGCCCTTTTATATGGTAAATGGTGCGTAGTGGCACTCCAGAGAGACCTTATATTAAAAATGAGGCATTCCCTACACTTGAATCTCGTCAAATAATCAATAGTGTATAGTTTTTGTATTTTATCAACTATTTTTGAAAATTAATCATATTGTTACCGCAGTGAATTCTTCGGGATCACAATAAACGTTCCGTTTTGATGGAGTTTCAAACGTACCGCGAGGAAAAAAATAAGTCAAGCTAAAGATTTATTTAGATATTTTCATTTTATTACTTACAACTTCTGTCAAGTAAAACAATTTTATTGCACCATTAATAATGCAATATTTAATCCGTAAGTCTTACAGCTGGCGAAATTAAAACGTATAATTCGAATATGGTCTCTATTATGATTTGGGAACTATCTCGCTCGCCCGACCTTAATTTTGGTTTTTAATACTTAACCCACTCCATCAGCGGAAGCTCAATTTTTTTTCAAATGACTAAAATGATAAAAAAAAGTGTAACTTAGTATTTGACTTTACTCAAACAGTAAAGTGATGGCCACTCTATGACTGAGGAGAGTTTATGGGCACGTGGAATGGGAAACTTGAGCATCCACGTCACTGAAATCACTCATTCTCCTCAATGACACATATACATACACACTGGCACACCCTTTTGAAAAGGCGCAGAATGTATGTTCTTCTTGAGTGCTCTCTCTCTCACTCTTCCTCACCCCCCACCCGTCCACAATTCCTCTTGCTCACCGCCTCGCCGGCAGCCGGGCATTTACCGCTTCCCTCCCCCGGCACCCACACCCTGCCTTCCGTACCTAATTCCCCGCACCCGGAACCCCCGGTCAGAGTGCGCGCCTAGCCGCTCGTTGGGTGCATCGCGTGACGGAAGACATGAATTTGCCGGGAGGATAAGGCACGCCCGGGCGCCGTCAGCTTGGAACCAATTAGTAGAAGCGGAGCGGGTTACAATTTCCTCGCATCGAGGATAGGAGCCGGGGAGGGGGGGGAGGGAGGAGGGGGGAATCAAAGAGCAGGCCTGGCCGTGATGCGGGACCCTGTCCTCGACCGGTTACGCAGTGCCGACTAAGCATTCATTACGAATTTTGTTCACGATATAAAAAAAATAGCCCCCACCGAGTCACCGGGTGGTGGTGTTTGAAGTTTCTTGGAAGTTGTGCGCTTATGACGACGTGGAATTTTTCCAAGTATTGAATAGTTTCTCCGCAAAGAAACTCCCCAAGACCTTCAGCCATTAAATGGAGGCAAAGACACAATGTCCGCGAAACACGAGCATTGGCAGAGCTTTTTTCTTTTCCGCCGGCACGTGGATCACTGTTGACGAATGAAATGCTGTACATCCCGTTTCATTGCAGTCATGAAAATGTTATGGTTGACATTGCGTGGGATTTCTAGGAATAACACAGTTATTCCACCTCCTGAAATGATAAATGCCTATAGTTATATACATAGATAAATGCCTAATATATATTTTTACAAAGAAATGTAGCAAATAAGATAAGTAGCCGCAAAATGTCCATGGATGAATAAAAATATGATAGCTTTGATTGTTCAAATACGTCGACATTTGTTGTGAACTAACAAGCTGATCACATATCCATAATGATAGTATTTTTCTATTTAGGCAAGAGATTTTGAATAATGTATGCTGCATGATTATAAAAAAGTTATCGCTGCATTAAAATGAGGTGTTAATCAATATTTTTTCACCAAAGTACGATATCAGTGGTACCAAGATTCATATTTTACCACTGGTTTATAAATGAAAGGGAACCACAGTGATTGATTATGAAGGCATTTGTAGTTGGTCTACAGTGAAAACTCATATTATTTCAAGAGTAATATATTACCAGCGTATATCACCCATATTTTACCAGCGTGTGTTTAAACACGCGCTAAGCAAGTCAAAATTTAACAAATTCTCTCTGCATTTCCTTGTGCATATAAACTGTTTTTTAATATTCTTTTATTTCTTTGGAAGCTTTCATAAAGGAAGGCATAATATCTCTTACATTGCCACCAACTCGCTCCACGCTGGTCATTATTGTAAAAAAACCTAAATCACTGCATTTGTGCATTTATTGCCTCAAGTTAAGTTCTTAATTTCCGTGTGAACAATTCATAACAAATTAAAATTTTACTATAATTCATGCATTTTAAAGCTTAGGAAATATGACAAACCCCAAATAATTCACTTGGAGGCAAATGGGACAAATCAATAAGTGAGTAAACTTTGTGTGTATTTTAACACTCGGTGGGATAATCCATGTCTATTTCTCTCGCAGAGTATGTTATTGCCTGTACATCATTAGGCGTTTTCTAAATGTTACAAAATAGGCATTACCTGGCTACAGAGTGTTTTAACCTCTTTGTAGCTGGATGCAAGGGGAAATGATACGGTCGTAAGGCTAAACTTTTTTTCACTCCCTTTGGAAGCCTAGGCTAAAATGTAATTCACAACCCTAGGGAGTGGACGCTCTATAAAAAGGATACAAGAACTGATACAAAGACATATGATTGCATATGGTTGCTTTCTGGCTACTGTAATGTGCCATTTAGACGTATAAATTGGGAAACAAAACATTCCACCCACTAGTTGCTGGATCAATGAGTCGGAATAAATTTTATTTGAGTCACAATTTTCTCCATTTTGATGATAATACACAGGTACAGACAATTGATGAGATTTACAAAATTAGACTTGTAGTTGATAAAATGAACAAAAAATTTACCAAGATGATAGAGTGTTATGGCAATGATTTTCCTCTCGATGAAGGCATGAAACCATATTATGGGCGACTTTCAATAAAAAAGTTTATTAGAGGAAAGCCTATCCGTTTTGCTTATAAAATGTGGTGTGCAGCCGCTTCGAGAGGTTGTCTTCTTAAATTTAGAGTCTACGCGGAAAAAAACAGATAGACCTAAAGGTGTCTCTCTTGGTGCCTCAGTGACAGAGTCTATGTGTATTCATTTTCTCTCTCCTGGTTCAAACTAATTTGTTGATAAATTTTTTACATCACTCACCTTGATAGAGAAGTTGAAAGAAAATA
Organism: Ceriagrion tenellum; assembly: GCA_963169105.1. Classification (NCBI taxonomy): domain Eukaryota; kingdom Metazoa; phylum Arthropoda; class Insecta; order Odonata; family Coenagrionidae; genus Ceriagrion; species Ceriagrion tenellum. The sequence continues at coordinate 67,528,314 of OY720638.1, forward strand.
ATAATAACTGTATAGGAGCCATTAGAAAAGATTGTGTTGACGGAGCTCCTGTTGCAAATGTGAGCAAATAGGAGTATTCTCAGCTCTCACTGATAAGAACAGAGCAATTGCTCTAATTCGCTGGCATGGCAATGCGTAAGTTACCATTGCAGCTAATATGACGTCAGAATCTGTTTCCAGCCTGAGAACGTGCACCCGTTGGAATTCAAAGTGCAAAAACTTGTGAAATTAAGCCAACCACAAGTTGTAAAAATGTACAACCATGGCACGGCAGGTGTGGATTTTTTTGATCGACAATGTGCTGTGTATCGTTTGAGTATTAGGTCCAACTAGTTGTATATCATACGAGGTATAAATCTAATTAGAAAAAAATATATTTAACTGATTACCAGAGAATTAATGTAAAAACACGGTTAACTCTTAATTTAACTGCCAGAAAAAAACTTTTCAATTTTCAAGGAAAAGTTACTTCAATTAAAATGTATTCATAAACAATGCAAGCAATACAGTCTTCTATTTATTCGAAGTTTAGATAAATTAGTTTGAAGTACGAATTTTTTTTAGTCACGCTATCCTTTCAATCGTTTTCGTTTAGATTGATACGGACTTTATCCCTCCGTGTGTTTAAACACACGGCCTCTGCAACAGAAACTACATAGCATAGATTTTTAAAAACAATTTTCCAGTGACTAATGGTTCAAAGAGAGCAACATATAAAAAAACAGCCTTAAAATCGATTAAAAAATATCTTCGGGAAAGAATGGGTTAAAATGTCAAAGATGGAAAGATATGGACTGACATACAAAATTTCAGTTGTCACAAGTCATATCACATATTTACTCAGTTTTAACGTGCTCAGTAGCATTTGTTGTGAACTAATAAGCTCTACTAATGCAATGTAAACTTCGGGGTGAATTTTAATTTTTGGGGGGAAAAGTATTTAAGGAACAAAAACTCTTTCACGTTTTGAGAAACATACAGGACCTCGATTGGATCCCGTTCATAAAAAGTTCCCTCACTGTGCTGCCAATTGTCTTCTTTACTTGAAGTACCACTGCACTAGTGGCACACGGAACAGAATCACGGACAGCAGTAAATGCGATAGTTAACCCAATCCGCCGGCAAAATAAAGAGCTCATGCCTTTTCGTGCACAATTCTTAGGGGTTCATTTCGATTGCCGACATCGGAGCCATTGAATCAGTTAGCACAGCGCGGGCCGCTCGGCAGCTAGGTGGTGCAAGGCCGGTGCAAGGCCGGTACAAGTACCCCGGGGGGGCGCTGGAGGTCAGGCCACATGTCGTCACGCAGAGTTTTGCCTATTTTGACACCCCTCACCCCCCTCAACTCTCCACTCCCCCCATTCCGGCGTCACGCTCGGAGTCTATTTTTCATTTTACACTCCATATAATTCTTCACTCTCCATATTTTTCAAATCATTTTCTTCTTCACGCCACGGGGCGTTGTGCATTAAATTCAAGTCAAAGAAAAGGCATGGGAATCGTTGAGGAAAGTAGGTAAGAGTCCAAATATGTGCATTACTCGTTACTAGAGCGTGGAAAATTATTAAATGAAAACCCGTACTTGTTCAAAAATTATTTTCAACAAAATCCAGTCACGAGTCGAGTTAATACCTTCACGTTGATATCACCAGAAAGTTGTATACGTATAGTAACCGGAGATGGTTGAATAAAAATATAAATAAAGTAACCTTGGGGTGGTCCGTAGTTTATTAATCCCCCTCGCCCCAAATTTTAACCCTTTCAGTGCCGTGAGCCTATATATCGGCTTTTGCTTCTCCGGTGAAAATTGCTACGGGCCGAAATATCTGATCATGTATATACTACTTTATACGAAATTACAACTTTGAAGTAAATATGTTTTAAAATACTGTAAAACTTTGAAAGAATGTAATGTAAAAGTAGTCTCAATTCGAGTATAATAAAAAATAACAGTGATATATTCATAAACAAATTCACAACTATTTGTTGTAAATACACTTTACTGATAATCCCCTTGGCACCTCTCGCTGGTACCACTGAAATTCGATGACACTAAAAGGGTTAATATATATCTTGAAATAAGGCTTTGAGAGAGAAAATTTTGTTTGGATTTTTAGCACAAAATATGTTGGGAATATATGTCATCCGTCGGAATTGATATAAAAATGAGCTTCGCATATGGGGCGAAGATTTTTCTTTACGACCTATTTATTAAGATGATCACATAAGTAATTTTTTTGACGTAATTACTATAAAGATCATTTCATATTTTTATTACGGCTTTCTAAATTTTAAGACTTAAAGGTGACGCTATGTAAACACAAGTTCCCGATCACTCGCCGAAGTTAAGCACCATTTAGCTTGAATTTGAAGGAGTGACCTTCCTAATCGTCCAAATGTCGTTACCTCCGTCTGCAAACATAACATGCTGATTGATCTTACCCACCAAAGCACGTTCAACTCAAATACTAGTACTAAGGTATTAAACTTACATATTTTATAAATTTTAAATATATAAATTATCACTACGGTAAGGCACTAGGTAGTATTTCAATTGCATCTTAATTATAATAAGGATCACTTTAATTCATTGAATATTGATTTGAGTCATTTTTTCGATAGCAAATGGAAGAAGGAATAAGAGTGTGTGGTTTTGGACTTCGGTGCTAATATTAACACATCTTGTTTTAACTTCGGGTTTTCATTATTTTACGTCTGAGCCAGAGAAAGTTGTTTATAAACATTTGCCTCAAGAAAAGATGGAGAGGACGATAAAATTAGCTTTCAATTCGTTAAAATTCAATAAAAATATATTCCATATGCAGCAAGCCAAATAACTACTATTGTCCAAATTCTAAAACTCCGTAGTCGTATTTATGATGGCTCCCAACAAAAATTATTGGTTATTAGGCCCTCATCAAAGCAAAACTCTTGCAACATAGCATTAGATACTTTACGAGTACTTTGGGGGTCTTTTCATAGTATTCCTTTCTAAAACCCTGGTTACGCAATACATCAACCCGTAGGCATTAATGTTCGAATGAATGAACGCGTAAATGATTGTGAAAATTCACTGTTTTACCGCACCAACTTATACAAATGCATGAATATGTGAACAGGAAAGTAGACCTGCTCTATTTCGCTCATGCATTTGTACATACATGAACCTGTACATGGCCACGAACGGGTTAATGTGTCGTGTAACCAGACTTTTAGAGACTGAACATGCAAATGGTTTAACCTGCGATGAAGCTTATGATATGCCACGTATTTGACATCACACACCTAAAAATAAAAACTTTATGGGCACAGGCACTGCATTGTAGAATTTACAAATCACTGATAAATGAAGTCCTCTCGGGCTCCCATCCAGGTGAAGAAGGCCATTACTGCTTATGTTTCGGTGACTTTCTCTCGCATCGTCATCGAAGCTAATGTCGGGCCAAGGATCTTGTCAGGTAAATAAAGCCTGGCGTTGAGGAGCACCTATTCTCCTTCTGGTACATAACCTCTACGCCTGACCGTATTTACCCGACAATATCCTTGGTTCGACATTAACTCTGATGACCATGGCAGAGAAAAGGGATCGGAACGTTGGCAGCAAAGCCTTGCCCGGCTGGAAACTCGAGAAGGCTACATCAGCCGCGTTTGCTGGTAAAACACCAAATCCTTCAGTAATCACTGATCGTATCAATGGCCTTTTCAAAATTAATTGTAGACGGCGTGAGTTTCTGGAATTCGTTCAAAATAATGGTTGAAATATTCTTGGTAATTTTTCACATTACTTTTATCATTGTTTACCTGACCTATCTCAATGTTTTAAATCATTATCAAACGTACATGAATGTTTCTTTGATAATGAGATAAAACATCGGAAACTTCATATTTTGGACAAAGATTTCATCTTTGATAATGAGGTAAGGCATCAAAATCGGTCAGGTACCAATTGTGTGGAAAATTAATCAGCATTTGTTTACCCGATCTGATAAAATTACATACCGACACAATTCTTAAGCCATTAAGTTAGGAATCTGTATCTTAATGAATTTCATTCCTGAATTATCCCAGGAATGGGAGAGCTTTGTAAATAGCAGTGGAAAAAGGCACCCCTGAATATTGTTTAACATAAATTGCCCTCAGGGAGCTTTAGATATTCCGACGGCCATAGAGAACTACGAGCGAAGAGTTCAATATAAATGTAGGAAACAGGTGGCCAGAACTAACCCTCATGATACCACGTGGTGCTAGCGAGCGCCAGTGGCTTTTAAAAATTATAACACCTTCGCAAAGAAAAAGTATTGAGAAACAGTTTTTGAATATTTTCCTGCAGTTTTTTATTTACAAAAAATAATACTTTTTGCTTGTACATTTTCAAATCACTTGAACTCTACACTGTATAACAGCACTATCATAAATGTAAACAGTGTGATGTTCTCAAAAGCAGATATATTGGTCCAAGGCAGTTCTCGTTCAAGACCCGGAACCTATTATTTCGGCCCGTGGCACTAGGAGGGTTAAAATCCTAAATTTAGAAGAGAATCTTTTCTTGACTCTCTAGGGAATCTCTCGCCCATTCTTGTACGGGAACGAGATCTCTTCCAATCTGAGTGCTAATTCAGGGGAGAGTGAGAGGGACAGTTTACATTGTTAAACCACTACAATGGTATCGCTCGAGCGATGCCGTGGAGGAGATAATGAACGGCAGGCTAAGGGATCGGGAGGATCGTAACTTTCCCGGCAATCTACCCAACGGGGAGTTATCAGGGACTTGCTTCGGCATCTTAGCGATGAAATTCTATGTTTCGTGATCATGCCATCCAGACTAAGTCGCACGAAAGCTACCATGACTAATCAAATTAGCGAATTGTTCGCACCCTCCATTACTTCTCAATCTTAGGCAATCAATAAACGGTTCAGACTTCATGAATAGTGTGAATGTGATCTCGTTTCAGACGACGAGTTGGAGCAAGTAAACAATCCGCTAAGTAGCTTCACCGAGATAGTGTAATATTCCCGGCTGTAATCTCCTGGTCAAAAATTAGTACATATTTTCCTTCGAGTCACGTTTTAAAAGCATGTGCATATATTTTCAGCTCGCTCGTTGCATAATTCACACATTACCTCGCCGCAGAGTGCTTAAAATTCAAGGTTTTTCTTGCGATATCTTTTTTATGAGCTGAACCGCAACACGCGTATAATTAACATGACAGCCAAGAAAGGCAAACTAATGAAATCTTTTTCCTTGCCAAATTTTATTTGAGAGAGGTGAAATAATCCCTAAATGCATGCGTGGAGCTTCAGTTGAAATATATTCACATTTAAGTTATTCTACTAGATTTTAAGAATGAGAGCTCAATAAAAACAAAATATGTTCTCTCTTCCAACAAGGGACTTTTAATGGTGTCTATTCATTAACACCACTTACATTTTGGGAATAATATCATAAGATAGACCACAAGTTAAACATTTTGAGGAAGCTGATCTCTTTCAGCCAATGAATAAGACAAATAGTGAGACGATAATAATCTTCTGAGGTGCTCATTGACTCTTGCCGTCGATACACCCAATAAATTCATTACTTCTACTTCCACTTACATCTCACAGATTACATTTGAAGAGGACGACGAAATAGAGGTGTTTTTAAATTACCCATTTATTTAAGATATGATGACCATGATCTAGTTCTTTGTTATCTAGGTTACAATTTATTTGGTTATAAATAACAAAACTAGTCGTGAAAAACAAAGAGAGAGTACGAAAATAAATTTAACATAAACAAACAGGGAAAAGAGTCTTATCATTTTCCTTGTATACTTGTAGATCGCTAAACTGACATCACTGATATATTTCCATCAGTGTAGTTTCCCCTTTGACGACTACCGGAACCGCTAAAATAGGCAATGAAAAATACTGCAAACGGCCAACCCTAGAATATTTTGAAAATTTGTAATAAAAAATTACTCTCTTCCACATTGTCACTTTTTATCTTAATTCTTGCCAAACAAGTCATTTATTTATTCACGATTATCACCAATTGGCATTATTGTGTTCCGAAGTATGGTTGGTTAACTTCTGGACAGTCATTAACTCATTTTAGCCATCCGAGGTCACTCGAAGACTATCAATGCTCAGCACATCAATGATGAGTCTCACATGAAGTAAATATTGTAATATTAATGATGTAATAATATATTTTTTCATGACTGAAATTATCATTAATCAAAGACTACATCTGTATGAGTCTTAAACTTGAATCGTTTGTTTTACACGGTTTAATAAAAACTCCCTCAAAGCGTAACGTTTTTTTGTGATCCTGAAAAAAACTTACTGTGAGTATTATACGATCAATTTTCAAAAATAGTTAAGAAAACATACACACTATAGACTTCATTTTTTACGGGATCTAGAGGTTGAAGGTTGGATATTCTAAATTTTTTTTTTAAATAAGGTCTCTCTGGAGTGTGCGCACGTACCATTTCCCATGCAAAAGGGCTGGTATTTTTCTTCAAAAATCTCGGAAAGTAGTAGAAAAAAAGGCTCTTTTGGGCTGATATGTTGGTATCTTTGTAAGGGTGAGATACTTTTCTTCAGAATGAGACCAAATTTATTGAATTCTATATGAAATTTCTTTAGTCACGAAACAATTTCTTTTTCCAGTTAGGAACTTAATTTACGGAATTTTTCACGTAGTTACGATCCTATGCTTAGATATTTGGTTATGCTCTTTGGTTATGTATTATTTTCTTTTTCTTGTTACGTTCTTTTGTACGTAAGTTCTTCTTTAATTACAATCTTCAATCACGTTCTTTAGTCTAGAAATCATTTCTCTTTCCGGATACGGTCTCCATTAACGAAATTTGCCTAAATTCCACTTTCTCCGGCGAGATATTGGAGAACAGCATTTTTACAATGATACACAGAAGACATCGTGCTGTCTACCAATTTATTTCAAACTCTTACAACACGTGTTTCAACTGTCCTAAAGTCTTCATCGGGTAGTCTTAACAATCAAGATTAGTCATACCTGATGATGACTGCAAGACAGTAGAAACACGTGTTGTAAGAATTTGTAATAAATTGGAAGACAGTACGATGTCTTCTGTGTATCATTGAAATTTGCCTAGTTACTATCTTAAGTTACGTTAATTATTTACGAAATATTTTCTTTTTCCGTTTACGATCTTTAGTTTAGGTGGAATGAGATTTAGCTGGAACTACCTTATTAGCGAAGGTTCCTGCTGAAGACTGGGTATATTTACCGTGGAGATCGGCATATTTTGGGGAGATTTCGGGGAAGATTTACCAACTATTGAAGAGCATGTACAGCGACGAGTTACGGTACCAATGTATTCTGTAGAGAGGGTCCTTCCTTACTGAGTTACTGGCACACTCAATGAATTCCATTGATTTCAGGTGCAACTGCATGCAGTTTACTTCCTATGCTACAATGATACAATTAACCTTGTGATTTCGTGTAAATTTATTGGATGCGAGAAATATGGTTTAGACGTTCCACATAAATTTATAGCATGCATGCAATACATTTATGTGGAATCACGAAGTTATATACTTCATCTCAAAATGAATAGTTTATTCCATCAAACTATGCCTGAAAAAATGCTGCTTTTTCTCTTGTTCCCATGCTTTCAGTATTCTTTGTTCTGCTACAGTTATCACCAAAGCCTTTCTTTTTGGCTCGTTTTTACCACCTATAGTTAAGTATTTCCTCATTATGACAACTGAATGTATTACGTTCTCCCATTGTTAAAGCACATTTCATCTGACTGACAGTGTAATTCATAACCGAGATCTTTCACCGAGCTTAGAGTTAACGAAAAGACTACGTTATATTGCGATCAACGTTTACCAGACATTAAAAAGTCATGCGTAAATGACACAAGCTATCACACTGACTTCTATTTGTCAGACATTAAGTGCTATATGCAGGCACATCGGGTCGTGAGTGTAGCACCAATAAATTATTTATAACTTATGTAGGTTTGTTTCTCGGCTGACCCTGTTATAAAAATGAAAATGCCGATAATAATTAATGAAATATAAGAAGGTACAACCTATATTTTTTTTCTTTCACGTAGATGATAAATGAGAATATTGGACATGAAAAAAACAAATATGAGACAGCAAGCACTAGCTGCAGATATATATTTTCGTTAATAACCAATTCTTCTATTTTATGAAGGGTGATTAATGATTTATTAAATATGATACTGCACTTGACTAGATCAAGTCTCACTCAATAGTTCTCAGTTATCATAATTGAAATCATAAAATTTTGGAATATTTTCACAAATTTTCCTTCAATCGGTCGACGCGTTTCGCCGAATTAGGGAATCATCACGTCCAACACACGTTTGCCGATTTTCTATCATTTACTACGCAATGTTTTGGAATTATAAATGCTGGATGAGGGATGAAGAAGGTAGATTATATAAATACAAGGTGGTAAAAATTTATTTAAGATTAATCAATGCAATGCAAAATTGTTTCCCAATAGTGCCCCTTTCAGAAGAGCCACATGTAACTTACGAGTTACCATCGGCATTTCGGAAAGTTTCCATTGAAAATAGACGACTGCAAGTTTGTTTGTGAAGGAAAAGTGTAACTAAAGGTCGTAAGCGGAAAAAGAAATTACTCCGTAATTTAAGAACGTAACTAAAGATCGTAAGTAGGCAAAAAATTCCATAAATGGGGATTGTGTCCGAATAAATAAATTATCTCTAGACTAAAGAACGTGACTGAAGATTGTAATTAAATAAAAACTTTTGTGCGAAAGAGCGTAACCAGAAAAAGAAAATATTACGTAATAATAACCAAATATCTAAACTTAGGTCCGTAACTAGGTAAAAAATTCCGTAAATTAAAGTTCGTAACTGAAAAAAGAAATTATTTCGAGATAAAAGAACGTAACTGAAGGTCGTAGTTCAAAAAAAACTTCGCTCCTAAAGAACGTAACCGGAAAAATAAAATATTTCATCCTCAAATGACGTAACCAAATATCGTAACTAAATATCGTGACTACAGAAAAACTTTCGCAAAAAAAGATCGTCGCCGGAAAAAATAAAAAAAATCTCCAATAATCGCGGCCAAAAAAATCCACCTTCCGCTGCACTGATGAATACGCCGAATTCAACGCCGAGAGTGCTCAATAACTTCCGCCACCAACACTCATAACGTTCCCAGAACCCCATGAGGTTTCTCGTCACGTGTGTGGCGAGTGTGGTGTGTGGCAGTGGCTCGCGATCGCGCTATTCCTGCGCTGCAATCTGCACCTCGCACGAAATTGACGTCACTGATGCGTCAGCAAAAGCGCCCTTCCCTAATTTTGCATATCATTAAGACCGATCTAAAACCTTTTCCCCTTTATAAGTGACGCAGTTTATTCACGAGGAAAAACTCATTTACAACTTTGCACCACCCCGTGAGCCTCAGCGAGAAGTTTTGGCAGGAGGTCTTAGAAAACTAGCCACCTACATCTACACACTAACTTGCAAGCCGCCACATGGACGAGAGGCAGGGGGTGTTAGGACACCAGCTGTGTAAAGATGTAATGCTTTGGGAATTGAAATGGTGACGTGTATTATGGGAATGTATTTAGAGGAGCTCAGTTTTATTGTGATCTCTTATTGTGGGCGGAAAGAACGAGTTCTTTTACCTATCTGCTCGGCAATGTATCTCACTTCTTTTATCGCTTCTGTTAGACTTAGAGATGTAGTGAGGCGTCATGATAATATTCTCTTTGACACTCTGAGACCCACAAGTTCTGAACTTCCCTTGCAACCTAAGCCAATCGTATAGCCTTAGAGTCTCTAGGGGCTCCCACGTTAATCCCTCTAACAGTTGAGAAACTGTATGTAGAGATGCGTATATTCGCTCGTAGAGGTTTTTAAAGAAGTACGTAGCTTTTCATAGTATTTATCAACTTTTTTGGTTAAATCTTTATAACCAGGGTCCCAAATGCTCGTGGCGTATCGAGGTGTGGCCTAACCAGAGCAAAGAAGCATTTATCCTCGACTTTTTCATCTGAGAACCTTCCTGTTATGCGCTTAGCAAATCCTAGTTTCAGCAATTTTGTGCCAAATATGTTTTATATGAGTATTCCCCACGATATATTAGAAGTTAAGGTAGCCATGATAACGAGAGAAAGAGAAAAACTTGTCATTTGATGGAATGAACGGAAATAGGGGCGCATTTCGGTGAAGATGAGTTAGTCTCTGCTCCGGTTTTAGGGAATAATGTTGCTCAAGAAAGAGTAATTTTGGCAGTAATATTCTTAACTATGTCTATAATCTTCTATCATTTATGTCCTTTCTGATTATTCAACGATGACAAAGCATTGGTTTATCCGTCCGCAAGGGTCTATTAACCCCGAAGACACTAGGAGACTAGAGTCCGTCGTAGATAATGACGCAGTTGAAAGTTAGAAACGTAGAAAACAGGACTCACGTCCAATGTCGTTTGGTGGAAGGAAACACGTGACTAGGGATTGTAATCACTCCGAAAAAGTCGACTTCCGACTTAGACATTGGACGCTCCGACTTTGAAAGTCGACCAGTTGGCACAAAAAGTCGACTTTCTTCGACTATTTCCGACTTTACCTCAAGTTCCAAAAATCGAGTTAACATATATACGCTTCTACAATGCTATAGGGAACTGAAACTAAGTTATATTATGACATAAAATTAAAGATGATCATGTTCCGATTGTATTGCCATTAAAATAGCTTAAGCCAAAGTAAACAGCGCAAAAATAGTTCGTGAAACTCTGATTTTATTCTTTAAAAAATTTAGACTACACTCTATACATACAGCTCAAACTCATTCGTGTTTGAAATAAAAAACAAAACAATTGTGATTAAGAACAAAGATGTTAAAGAAAATATCATTGGCACAATTAAAACAACCTACTCTTCCCACAACCGAAGGGGGATAGAGCAACGAAATAACTGCATTTGAATTGTGTTTCCCCTGAGGTGAGCCCTATCTTTCTTAAATATATTTCCCACTTTGACAAAGAGTCTTACTCAGGGCACCGATGTTGCCAATATTGAAAGGTACTTCATGGCCACTTAGCGACAGTCAGGAAACTCTAACATGATTCTCTTCCGTTACTGGACGGGTTTCGTTTTGCGAGCACACGCATCACGCACGTCCGCACTTCAGCACGAGTTTCGTTGACTGGTCTTAGCTACCAGGTGAAAAGGATGAAAATCACATGAATGAGTCCACTGGAATCTATAAAAAGGTGAAATCAGTGTAGAAAATGAAGAAAGCAGAGAAACTTTCAGAAGAATAATTGCGGAGATGAAGAACCCGTTTGTTGAGAAAACGATAAAAAGCAGAGTATTCTCGGAGGAAAAACGAGTATGAGCAACCTAAAGGATAAAGGACTAGCAAAAGAGGAAAAAGAGCAAACTTGAGAAAGTGATGACATTTGTGTAATCCTAGCTTATGGATAGCTAAAACGAAACTATTAATAACTATGTGATAAATGTGAGGTGCTCGAGCATCCGGATCATTTCCCATCTCTTTGGCTGCTTGAAAGGGACTCGCTGTTCAGACGAGTTGTTTTTTGCCGATGTTCTAAGTTTTAAGCACAGTCCTATGCTCGGTCCTCGAGTGAGCAATGCGAGTTGAAGTGCTATAATAGTACTAAACTCTAAAGGACACATCGTAAACTTACTTTTCCATCCTTCAGTTTTCTAAAATATTTCTTCGGACATAGCAGTCTTATACACCGTTGCCGATACCAGATGTCACACAGTGGGGCAGAAAACCACGTACCGACTTTGAAACACAAAAACAAACTTTCACTTACCACCGATACACCTCGCGCTGAAAATGAAATAGCGGAAAGAAAACATACGCCTCATAGCTGTTGAGGTTGAAAAAAAGATGCTGTTATGCCTTCGTCCAGCTCGTTCTGTTCGTTTTCTCCTCTACTCGGAGTCCCAGGCTCTATATAAAGTGAAAATGAACTCGTCCAAACGATTCTCATGATTAACAAATTAGCTACAATCTTAAATTAACGATATACAGCTGACCAGCCGGTGCACCTGTTTGGCGCCTATATGTCTTGTTTAAGTAAAAAATAAGATTCTTCAATAATTGGTCATTTATGTATTTAACTCACAGCCAATGTTTTGCCAAATATTTTCGCATCTTCTGGACATTGAGCTTAATATTTACTTTGTTAGTATTTAATACGGTACAAATAGTTTCTGTAGCACTGGTAGCATACCAATAATGTAGTGCATGTCCGTGAAAGTTATCGGTACATCATAGTGTATGTTGGTGATAACTCACCCCCTGCAGCATCCATGAGGTGGGAGATATGTAGATGTAGATTTGGAGCTAAAACTATAAACTGGAAGAATTTGTGATGTGGGTTTGAAAAGAATGGAGAGGATGAGATGGGTGGCTAGGAAGACGAACGAGGAAGTATTGTACTAAGGTGACTCTGGCTTGACTATGTGAGCTAAGACAATTATTGTTACAAATTATTACAAATTCAGTTTTGAAAAAATCCTACTTCCACTAGTGAAATGGATCACCCATTGAAGACCAAAATTAATGTAAAAATATGCAATTTATTCCATGAATATATTTTTTAATGATCACATTATCCCAGGAACAGGAGTCAAACGCAGCGCCATTTACAAGGAACTAGCGCATTTTGACTTCAATTACGGCAGTATTTCGCCAATAACTTGAGTAGAATAGGTGGTCATCCTACTATACTTTCATTCTATTTCCCACGACCCTTCACTTCTTATAGAATGTTTTAATAAAAAGCTTGAATATGCTCCGTTGTTAAAATAGACGTTTTTCTGCTGAAACCTGAGCAATCTCCATCAGAGCCGACGTTAAAAATTCACTTTCACGGATGGATTATATCAAATTGGCGCCGAAACCGTATTTTTTTCATCTCAGGTTATAAAAAACATATTAAAGATGCTTTGCTCATATAGTCAGGAAATCGAGATTAAGTGACATTGAGGACAGAGCCAGTATAAGTGGAAGATGGAAGCAATCAATGACATAGATTCGGAGAAAGCTGAAAAGGAGAATGGATGACGCGTTGAGACGTGCGCGTAAGGGCATGTTGAAGAGGGTTAAAGGGAGGTGGATAATGGAGGAATGCGGCGGAGGACGACAAGGAAGAGGGATTCAGAGCGACAAAAGGAGTGACAGAGGGCATGAGCAATCAACAGAGACTTGTGAGCGAGCAAGTACATCCACATACTACGGTGCGGGCCGACATATGGGCGTGTGGCAGGGGGTTTGAGGACATCATCCGCGTAAAGTTTACGGTTTTGGGAGGTGAAATGGTGAAGTGCATTATGGGAATGTTTTGAGTGGAATTCAGTTCAAATTAGGGTCATTTATTGAGCGAGGAAATAACGAATTTTTGTATATATTGGTTTGGAAATGTATCTATGTTATTGGATCATATCGGATTGGAATAGATATTTGGGGAGGCAACTGACTGCTAAGGTTATTTGAACCATAGGGGATAGGTGAGGGAAGAAGGGTGGATAGAAACCTGGCGTCGGCATTGGTCTGCTCTAAACGAAAGACGCCAAGAGGACCACGGTTTAACGTCACATCCGACAGACGGAATACTTGAAGTGCCCTCCACAAGGCACTCAAGTTGAGATCGGGATTCCTCTGAAAAACATCCACCTCTGCAGGGATTTGAACCCTGGCTGCCCGTATGGCTATCCAGTTCTCTAGCCACGACACCAGCCCAGCCCCCTTTGATCCGGTGACCTCCTCAATGTACTCTTACCATATGCAAGTCGATCTGCAAATATTTTTGCTTCGCCGCGATGACGACGCTGAAAATACTTTATCTTTGGCCGCGACCGACGCCTGGAGCCTCTCATACTACGTCCCCGAATTTGAACGCGGCAGTAGCGATCTCTGATGCGGTATAATTGAACCAAGTGAACGCATGAAGAATACGAATAGGGAGAAAATAATACGAATATGAATTTCGTATTTTCAATGTAAAATGACATTTTCTAAGAACGCTTGTTGAAAACCAGATACGCTGTGAAAGGGTTAAAGTCAGGGAGTATAAGGAGCCTTAAGGATTAGAGAGCGTGGAGAAAATATTTAATATTATTATGAGAGTAAGTACCTACATAAAAAAACTTTCATTGCTAGCATATTTTAAGTTAATGCTGTTGCTTCAAGTTCGCTTACGCCAGGTATCGGCCAAAAAATTCCCCATAAGTCGTTATGTGTTTCTATTATTCAGAATTTGATGCCATTTCATTCTTTGACATTTTCCTGTTAGGATCCGCAATATTGATTTAGAGATATTAAGCTAAACTATGTCCATGGAATGCGCAAATTGTTCACTATTTCAAAACTTATATATCTTGAACTTATCGGAAGAATGATCAATACTTTGTCAACTCCACTTGTGAGATTTTTTTAAGATTACGTAGGCTTCGATACGTTCTGCCATCTTCAGGTCTGAAGCCTGAGACCTGAAGATGGCGTGATGAAATGTCAAAACTCGGGGTATGTCAATAAAAGCTTAACAGATGAATTAATTGAGCTATTTTAATTCTTCTGAGACGGCTAACTCTCACTATGTAAAACCTACGAACGTTTCCTTTTCCTTGAATCTGTTTAAACTTTACGAATTAAGAATTTTTATGGCCTGCTCCCATTGAAAATTGGAAGTGCTTTCATATAGATCCAATCCCGAACTCCTCACATGTTTGTCTGTCGAGCTACGCTAATATCACGCTGACGAAGAAGTGTAAATTTTATAACCATATTTGATATCCATCTAACACTGAATAATCTTGTCATTAAAATAAGGTAGTATTCGATTTTACCTTTTCGCCCTATTCGTTGGAATCGCATGTGATAGGTTCCAATATCTTTTAATTGTCTTATACTTCACAAACGATAGAGACATGTCTAGTATTAAAAGTTTTGTTTAAATGCGGCCAGACGTAAATAGCTCCCATAAGCACGAGTGGCATAGGCCTCCCACGACGAAAATACCAGTACCAGCTCAAGCACTCTCTGGACTCGCCTAGAAATTTAATGGATGATCACCCAATTTATAAAAATCCCTCAGCACCATCGAATAAATGTAAAACAATCAACGCGAAATGTTTAACAAGAGAAGCTGAAAATTATCTTCAAACTTTCTATCCCAATAGTAATCAATTTTAAAGTTCATGAGTTATTTCTTTCATGTATAGCGTAACCATGTTAGAAATTTTCTCTGAAAAATTATCACATTCTATTATGTCTTGAATGGTTTTGACAATTTTTTATTTATTTTTACATTTATTATTCATCATAGCGATTAGCATATTATACATCATAGCGATTTAGGTTCGCCTTTTCCCGAATAGATGTTGTAATTCAAATCGTAATGTAATATCGGAAAAGTCTCCGAAATTTAAAGAAAAATAAAAGAATGGCTTTATTTAATTTAACAGCAGCCCGTTTACAACGAAAATCTTATGAACAAACAGCAGGCCATGCTTGAAGTACCGTTTTAACAACTCTATGCATATATTAATAAAGTTTTATGGCTGATTTGACTCAATTTCCAGGGGAAAGCAGTCATTACAGTCGTACCTTGATGTGTTACACACACGTATGTTCTTTTGACTACCAGAGAAGTATACGTTCATAGCTCAATGAGCTTTAGTCCTCCAAAACTGAATATCAGTCAGAGTGACTGCCTTCAGGGTATTAGTGTTAAAGAACTCTCTTTCTAGCTAATAACTTTCACGGAGTCACACGCTGAGTATATACATATAAGTAAGCAAAAGTTCCAGTGGAATCACCATTCTAAATAGACTCAAAAGCCGTTCCCCAAAATTCAAGCCAAATGATTTGATTTTTTTGCTACTCAGGTGAGGTCCTCGTTCACAGTGAATTATATAGATGCTTTCAAAAAAACAGATATTCCTCAAGGTATTAAGCATAAAATTAAACATAAAGTGGTTACATGTTCTTTGGAGAACAAAGGTGAAGCTTGGGTGATTTTGGAGAATAATCTTCTCAGCCTGGACATCGTGCTAAATTTACCATTCACGTGCTCTTATATAGAGAAATTTCATAAATTGGCTTCCCTTGCTTTAATATTTATTCATAACTAAAATCAACGCACTGTACAAATTTTACAAAATCCTCTGATTTGTGCAAGCGTTTTACCGACTTAAGGCACCGTATGATTTCGTAAGTCGGCGATACGCATCTCCCCACTCTGATAAATTTTTCGGAATGTACAAGTGCTTTCATTTCAATCACGAATGCTAATAACTTTGAATAATTGAAGCTTGAAACATCATAATGTATTTTCAGAGTTACTATGCACTTTTTCCCCAGATGAGATCCGAGAAAATATCCCCACGTCTCACGAGATCAAAGTCAGATATGGCATTAAGACCACCAGAAATTTCTTTCCGGTGAAGCTGAGTTCATTTCATCGATTTCTGGAAACTAACAGTTGGGCTCGCGCCAATTTAGTTGAAAATTTGCCTGTACAAGTATCAGTAGAATAATTTCCAACCGTTACTTTGCAGGGAAAAAATTGTTTTTGATGATCATTTCATGGGAAAAAATTGTTAAAATACGTGTGATAAGAACCTCATAAGTAGGTGTAACTAAAAAAATGATGACGTCCTAGATCATGCCGTGTCGCCATATTTTTTTCATCACACAGCTATAGAGTGCATATAAGTTTCACTGAAAAAAATAAGTTTCACTGAAAAGAATATCGCAAAGTTTTAAAAAGATCATTTATTTTTCCTGAAATGTAAAGCCAAAACTAGGGTGCATCAACTCTGCTCAGATGCCTTATGAACAGGAAAATAATTTCAGTTGCGCGGAGAAAACTTATAACGGTGCAACAAATAAAGTTCCCAAACATTGCTTTTTGGCACATTGACTGCGCAAATGCTTACATCAACGTTGCTGACTGCTATTATAAATTAATATTCCATATTGAAGAAGAGGGCTCATAGAACCCTCTTCTTCAATACATGACGCGTATAATGCCACGAATTCCGATACT
The DNA here is from genome assembly GCA_963169105.1 of Ceriagrion tenellum. Taxonomy (NCBI): domain Eukaryota; kingdom Metazoa; phylum Arthropoda; class Insecta; order Odonata; family Coenagrionidae; genus Ceriagrion; species Ceriagrion tenellum. Next base: position 67,545,393 of record OY720638.1, read on the forward strand.
TTGGGTATTCCAAATAACTTTGGCCAATTTTGTGTTTTATGGATCATCCACCGACTAAGGAGAAGACCTACGTCTTCAAGGACATATAGGAAGGACGTTAAGCAAAGGAGAATTTGGAGAAGGATGTGAGGAAACTGACGCCATCGTAGGCCAAAAGCTTAAAGAAAGAAGCCTGCGGTCCTCAGATCAGAAGGCTCCGCCGGAGTACAATTCAAGTGCTTGAAGAACATCCGGACGGGAGGCGAATCCCTTTGAAAAATCTCCGCCAGAGATTTTAACCACGGGTAACTGGGGAGAAAGTCCTCATTCTATTGATTTTATCCTAATTCCGGAACCTCTCCAGAATGGTGAAAGGATTTTAAAGAGGAAAAATCGACTAACTCACAGAATAAATATACATAGCAAGTTTCGTGAATATTTTCTCCAAGTCTTTTTTCCTTTAGTCGAATTAAAAAAATTCTGTTGGATTCTTAAGATTGCAAAACTGTTTAAATTCAACTTAAACAGCATCATGAAACTAGATGCAATGAATTCGCGTGCAGGAATTGGCCTAACATTTAGAAGACAAATTACCAACCAATATCATTTCAACACGGATCCACACACATTTAGTCCATAATTCTACCCTAATTTTGCTTACTCGAGGCACTTTGAGTAGGAATACGACTACTGTGAGACGCACACCATGCGCCACTCACCGTCGGGGACAAACACGTTCAAATAGAGACAGTCCTCGGAGGGCTTGGGGGCGTCCTGCAGGAACCTCTTGGCGATCTTGTCCTGCGTCACGTCCTGAGGGCAGGGCGGCGCAAAGCTCGAAGCGTTCCTCGTGTCCGTCCACGAGGGCAACGGCGCTGTCTTGGGCGCAGCGAACCTAAGGTCCCCAAGCGGCGGCTGCGCGAACGGCAGGCCCGCGTAGAGGGTGGCCCGCTGGGAGCGCGACACGTGAACCTCTCGGCCGACCACGAGGCCTTGGCCAGGGAGCATGAGGGGCGGCGGGTCGCGGCCGGGCCGCGCCGCGTCCCCCGCCGCCGCCCACCACAGCACGGCGGCCAGCGCGAGGCCCGCGCCCGCGCTCGACACGCCAGTCGCCCGCATCTCGCGTCCAACGGCGACTGCCGCCAGTTCCTCCCTCCCGACTAACCCCCAGCGGCCGCCCCCCTGCAGCCCCAGCCCCTCATGGCGGCTGCGCGTCGAACACACAAACAGAGCCACCGCAGGCAAAGGGTGGGGGATGCCCTCCTTCGTGAAGAGATGTTGCTCCCTTCAAAGACAATGTCGGCCAGTGATATTTTGCGTTTTTCTTACACCATCACTGGAGTTCTAAATGCTAAGTCAAGTACAGGTGGCGTCATCCACATATATAATCCTCCAGCAGAAGAAGGGTTCTTTCCCGAAAGTTTCCTAAGTAGTGGACACCATTGTCACCATGGATCAGCTATCTGAGAGAGTCCACTGATATACTAATCAACTATTCCCACAACTCAACGTTTTGTTGCCAGCATAAATATAAATATAACCTGCAAACCTATTCCTTGACATATTAGAGGAGGCCTTCCTGTCCTCATTATCCCTCCAACCCCTTCTTAGATCAGGTATGTTGACTCTACCTTCTTTCTCTGGCCACTTGATGTCAACTACTTTAATTCTTTCGTTTCTTCTCTTAATGAACTCTCATCGATTTCCTTCACCTCCGACATCTCATCTTTCTCAGTTCCCTTTCTCGATGTCAACAACTCTATTCCTCTAACCACCTATTCACCACCTCTACCCACATTATACCTACCAATAAGCAACAATACCTCCACCACAAAAGTTTCCATCCCTCTCACACCAGAAGAGCCCTTCCCTACTACCTCTCCATCTGGGACCATCACATCTGCAATAATCCTGACTTCCTTGATAAAACCCTTACTTGCCCACTCCTGCCCCTTCGACGAGGCAATCCCGAATCTCTACCCAACTACAAAATCCATAAACATTCCTATTCCTCAAAATTACCAAGAAAAACCATTCAACTACTTCATCTGCACTACCTACTCCTTAGGCGTCCATTACCTTAAACGGATCCTTATAAGCCTTTCCCCTCTCCTCTTAAGGCCGCTTTACACGGGGCACGAAATTGCACAACTTAACACTGCATTAATTCCGCAATCTGACGTGCAATAATTACTGCGAAAACGAATGCGTGACTGCTTTACTTGGTGGTCGTAAGCATGCATTCATTCGTGAATTCCAGTCATCTGATAAGTACGCTAAGATCGAGTGTTTTGTTCAAACAGGAGAGATATGATATTCTGTACACGACGTTGTTGACATTCAGTGAAAAATAAGGTTATGGTGATTGTGGGATTCTGTGATATTGACATTGAGTCACTCTCTCTCTGTGAGAAAAATAATGGATCAGGAGGAGGCTGCATTGATTGCTGCAGAGCTAGCAGTAGTGGGAATTATGATCAGGGCCGCAGAGCTCATAGAAAGGCGTAACCGCAAGAAAGGAGCCAGAAGAGCACTTTGGATGCGGGAGTGAATCCGTAGGCGAGGGGAGGGAACGGGCATTCTTAATATGGTCCAACAGGAGCTGGCTGTAGAAGACAGGAATGCCTACCGCAATTTTATGCGGATGTCAGAGGAACAATTTAACGAGCTAAATAAATAACAATTTAAGTAACTTTAAATATTCTCCCACACAAAGAATAACTGGAAACACCCTTTGCTCAGGTTATCGAACCTTTCCATCAGTCAACATCCCGTGAACTTAGATGTCGTTAATTGTGTGACCGCTAGATGGAGTGCTATTCGTACAAATTGCAAAAATGCGACCACCGAATTAGAGTAGGGGCTATTCTGACGTCTCGCATTCATGCATTCGCGCATTTGTTCTTGAATTTCACCGCTTTACACGGTGCATTTTGAAATTCACGATTCCACATACATTAGCTTGTGTAATTATGTGCCCCGTGCAAAACGGCCTTTAGACAACATCACCAGCACCAAAATCTTCTCTAAATGTCCCTCTCTCACCTTCCAAAGCCCCCAGTCTTTCCAGTATCCTCAAAACTACCAGTCTCCTCAATAAATTCAAATCCAACAACTATACTAATATTCCTCCCAACCCCTACCGTCGCCTCAGATGCAAAACCTGTCCCCTCCTCATATCTAAACCCCTCCCTTGTAAATTCCGCGCTTCTCCCTTCCCATCATTTATTCTCTCTCATTTATCACATCCTTTGCTATGTACATTCTTCAGTGCAATCTCTATAAAAATTTTTACCTTCAGCTTGCTACCAATCCTCTCAATTTTCAAATTAAAGGCCACAAATCCTCCTCAAACCCCACCTACCCCACATGCCTTGTGACGTTTTCCGACCGGATGTAGCTCGCACTTTCACTTCGCCATTTTACTCGCACTGGCGCCCATCCTTCCTCTCTGTATTCCAGAACTCATGACTCGACCGGTTGTAGGTGGAGTCGTGATTTCAGGAAAGCAGGGAGGGAGGTTGGGCGCCAGTGCGAGTAAAATGGCCAGGAATCTTCCGCTCGTATTAGGAAGAGGTTTGGGAAAAGTATAATGGGAGGAGTCCAAAGGAAGAACCTTTGAATAGGTTTTGTAATTCTCTCAGAAGCAGTGTCAACCATTCACTCGATGGTTCGGACTCACGATCATCACTGAGAACAGTTACGGGGAGGAATGAAGGGTGAGGAACAGGGAAGGATGGGATTTTAAAAGAAAAATAACGAGGTAGCCTAACATTTACTTTATTTCCACTCAAGCTTTATTACCACATTCATAAATACGTCATTTTCAAGGTAATTTTGGAAATGACACTGTATTTTCGAAACCTAGATCGGTGTATGACAACAAAAATTATGAGGATACATAACAAAGTTCGGTCATTTTGAGATCACAATATCTGTAACCAATATTCCAAAAGGTATCACTTGATTCTTTAAACTTTATCCCATAAAATCTTAATGATGACTTTTCACTTAGACAGCCAACGTGTCCCGATCTTTACTCGCTTGTGGACCGATACAATTCGTGAAGCGTTGCTGCACCTTTCCGCTGTTTAGTTTCACTGGTTTAATACATCGAGAAGTAGCAATTATTGAATGAATCCTTTTGGTGTACGCGGCACTTTAATTATATATTCGAGAATATTAGGTAGTTTGTGACAGGGTTTCCATTCCGAGGGGCCAGGATCAAATCCGGCAGAAGCAGTAATTTCGTTCGTCGGGCAATTGAATCTTACATAGTGACACTGCTCGGAAAGCTTTTTATGGACAGAACCTCATCCATGGAATAGAATAAAAACAATAAGCTCTTTGTTCTCCCTTCAAATAAGTATTCAAAGCCAATCCACGTTGCTATTCCGTCGTTGATTACCGTGAATTAACCATTTATGAGGATTGGAGAGGGTCGCGACAGTAATACCTTACAGCAGTAATTCTTATTAAGTGCTCACAGGCGGGGTGATGGCTCATCAAGTTGAATGCTGAGACCTCCAGGGGTTACTAAGACGGCGGTTATGCCATGAATGCCATTGAGAATAGCATCTAGCGTTGCTTTCATGTCAGCTCCATATTATTAGAGGCTGTCTTCCCCTGGTAGGCTTGGTTGGATGCATTTGTAATACTCTCTGATATATTTAATCACCAAAGGTCTACTCTTCATACTACTTGTTTCCTCTGCGTGGCAAATGCTTTGACACTCTTCATCCCGTCCATGTATCTAATTCTCTTTATTCCCATTTTTCGCTAGTCCAGCATCTTCTCTCCTACCAAAACATTCAGCCTCTCCCTCAGTGCTTCATTCAACCACCAACCCTAACTCAAGTCAAATTCCTCCAGCTGCCTTCTTACTTAACCAAAATATAGTGAGCAAGTGCTAATATAATCCGAAGCTACCTGACGCCCGTGCACGCAGATTAGCCCATGTGCAGCTGCTCCTTCCGGTGGTTACAATGTTATTCTTAATCTACATATCTATTTGCATACAAGCCTGCGAGCCTCCGCAAGGGCGAGTTGCAGGGTTAGTTAGGTCCCCAGCCGTGTAAAAGGGTAAAGGAGAGGGTGATAAGGAGGTGAAGTGAAATGTATTATTTGAATGTTTTGAGTGGAGCACAGTTTTTATTGTGGTCACTTATTGTGCGCGAAAAGAACGAATTTTTGTACCTAAATATTTGGCAAAGTATCTCTCTCACTTTATCGCTTCTTTTGGACCTGGGAATGTAGTGAGGTTTCAAAATGGTATTCTCTGGGTCGCTCAAAAACACACCTGTTCTGAATTTCTCAAGCAAACTAAGCTTAGCGTGCAGCCTCCGAGTCTGTAGTTAATGGTTCCCTTAGATGATTAAATCAATGGATTCGTAGTTTTTGGAGTCCGGTCCATACATCTTAGCTATGAGGTACATAAAGCTGTCCCTAAAGCCATATCGAGATATGATCAAGGGCTTATTGCAGACCGCTCTGTCCTTTTAGAGCTCTCTGCTTGCCTCTTGAGGCAACTGGAACAAAGTTACAGCATGGATTTGCCATTACCAACGAGGAATGGTGTTTAAAGTGCAGTCATGACACGCAATCCTGCCCTGGTTATTATATCAAGAGAAAGAGCGATATAATATGTTACCTTTTTTGCTGGATATCCAAGGGTTTTACACAGAGAGGGAGCTTCACATAATTAAAAATACGATTACTTCATCCGCCTCAGTTATACAAACAAGTGATGGTAAATGCAAACGGTATTGGTAATTTAAGAATCTCAATAGTATATTGTTTCAATATTGTCAATTGCGTTTGGACACAATAATTTATGACACGATATCGGGTTTGGCGTTAAGTGTAAGTTTAAAATAGACAGACCTTTGAATTATATCACCGAATTGAAAGCGGAATATGAGAAAGTTATGCAAGAATCTTTGGATGGCTAGGTTTTATATCTGCTGATGACGTAACCGATTTCCATTACTTGCCTCATCATGCGGTCGTTAATATCACCCAATCGGTCAATAAATTTCGGACGGATATCGGGGACTCCGCTCCCCACGCTGACGAGAAGACATTTAATGATGTTATATTTTTGGCTTTCATGCTTCAAAGACTTCAAGCTTTTGATGTTAAATTGACTTTCCATTCTGCGAGGTGGCCTTGGAGCTAGATATGATCAAGGTGAAAGGGCAAATATTGGGAGCATCCCATTTGTTGTAGTGTGCTATCACTTCCTAACAAAAGAGCACTCTTGACCCCCATTTGTAACAAACCCGGTAAACTACGTAGCGCACTTAAAAAAATATCGAGAGCAGAGATTAGGTGCGTAATGCATCCAAAAGTCAATATTACGCACTGCATCCGCAATATTAGGAAAAATTACCATTAATAACTCAGGAGCATCATTTAAAACATTTATTGCGGAAAGTAACTACATTCGTGGTACCAAAACTTGGATACAGGCTGGGAAAGCAGAGGCCAGAGTCGTTAAAAAAATGCGTACATAATCTGTGGAGATGCTTTAATAAGCGAAACCGGTCGTTATATATATTATATCTGTGGAAGTTGATCATTTTTTCATAGAATAGTTTTTAAAATGCGGTTGAATAAAGGGGCAAAGTATTTTAACTGAGCAAAATGGAATACTATGGAAGGGATTATAAATATAATAGGGACCTGATGAAGCTGGTAAGAGGAATTCAAATTTGGCATGCATATGGTACATATGTACACTCATGTTGATAAGCTGGGGAAGGAAGACTAGCGGAGACAGAAGCCTTTGAAAATGCAATAAAATAATAAAGTCAAAGAATGTAAACGGGGCAAAATGGAATACAACGGAAGGGATTTTAATTATAAATGGGACCTGATGAAGCTAGAACGAGAAATTCGAAGTTGGCAGGCCATTGGTACATGGATACAATCATGTTAATAAGTTGTGGACCATTGTAGAATTTCACTGTCAACAGAGTAAGACAGCCAAAAATGTAATACAAGAATAGTAATTAAATCAAAGGGAATTGAGCTCTACGGCCTCTCAAGGTAGCAAAAATTAAAAGATTCTCCAATGGCCGTAAAAATGGCACCACTCGTCAAACATGTTACCACATGTTAACAAACAAACATGTTACTGTGTTGGTTTGCGGGAAAAGGGGATTACACAGCAGGGACCAACCACAGCCTCTCTACCAGAATACCCTCCTGTGATGGTTTACGGGAATGTTACTTCCTCGCAAGTGACCACCACAGACACACACACTCAACCCAGTTGGGATCCTTTTCGAGGGCTAATGGGACCCTGATAAGGATGCCTAGGTTATAACCTGAGATCCTTCATAGGGCTAATGGGACCCTACTAAGGATGCCTGGTCATTACCACAATCACACTCACAAACACTCAAATCACTCACACACACAGACGGGCCCAACTTCTGGGAGAAATCGCTCAAAAAGAGCGTGGTCAAAATATAAACACAAAGACAAACGAGGGTGAGCGTCGAATGAATGAATGAAAAGGTTACCGAGGAAGGAGGAAGATTTAGGGTAGTGTGAGAGAGGTTAGAATAATAGTTTCAGGCTGAACTGCAGGGAGATCGGAATTTCATAAGGTCAAGATATAAAATAACTATAACTTTCATAAATCTGTCACTTTTGCGTAAATAATTGGACGTGGATTACAAACATTATGTTCAGCCATTTTTCATTTCAAAAACCAGTGATTAAGATGGAGGGTGGATGGACCAGGCCCATTAAGCTCGATAGCACAAGGGATTACAAGATATTATTCAATTAGCTCTACGGGGCACGTAACGTACACAAGGTCGCTTTACAATGCACAGACGGCCTATATAAATGGATCAGTTATGTAATTAGAATGAAATATGTGGGGATAAAATTCCGCAATAACGTCCTGAGTTGTCTTAGCACAAGAAGACTGAAAATAATACACTTAGAATGTAGTAACTAAAATAAAATAGTCTCTTCTTATGGAGGAGTTTGGTCAATAAAATTTCAATAAGATACCTTTTCCTACATTTTGATGTGTTTAAACATCTGTATGGGGTTAATGTTTAGAAATGGACTTATATACAAGCGTACATACCAACGCATTGTAACGATAAATAAAAGACAAAATAAGCTAACGGATCATAAAAATCATACAAACTTAAAAAACTCAATTGTAAAATATACAAAAAGAAGGTTGATGATGATTACGGCTCAAACCTGTACAATTTGCGTATTAATACAAAATAATAGTTGACTTCTTTCTTAAATATCAAAAAATTTCTGCGCACAAAACATTATCATAAAAACTTTTCTAGGCAGTTGTAATTTTTTTACAATTATAACATTTGAGAAGAACATGCATACAATAGCTATATCTACATCCCTAATCAACTTATTACGCTACCCTCCTGTGAAATATCGAATGATAGTCGCATATAAGTACACAAGTAACATTTGCAATGTCTGCCGTTTTTCTGCAAGAGTTTTGGCCTTTCAACATATGAACCATTTTATTAGCTAGCCTTTTGCTGGTGCTCCTCTCTACATCAAGCGCGGTCGACACCAAGATTTACAAAATGGCCTAGCGGTAAATTTCGCGCGTCAGCCATGATGGGTGGACCATGCGCTACGACGCCATCTATTCCCTTCTTCAATCTACGGGAGAAACGGAAGCCGACTAGGATCAAGAAACGTGCGGATGTTAACCAGCGATTCCCATTCTCGGCAAAATGGAAGTACACGGGAGAAGATCGGGAGATATCGAGAGTTAAAGAGGGGGGGACACAATGTAGGTCAAAAGCAGTGTTGTGTGCTCGAGAGTAGGGGAGAGGGGAGGGTTAAAGATGGCCCGGCGGATGGTGGGCGAGCCCCGTCCGACGCCCATCCCTCCCCACGCCCACATTTCAAAGGCCAACGCAATCTGCCGTCATCCCCCCCAACTCATTCACCGCAGAGACCAAGTTTCGGAACCGTGAGACGCCGCACTCTCAACCCGTGTGGGGAGCCGAGTTTTTGAAATATTGGAAACACTCACGCTCCCCTTCGGCGGGGGTTCCGTGCAATCCAATCAAAATCCGCCAGGTGCCGCCCCGAGCACTGCACGCCACGCAAGGATTGCCCGGTGCGGAGCCTCACGTATTTTCCAATCGCTGTGAGCGGGAGGGATGGATATGTACCCAGCCAGCTCAGCAGATATTCTTGGGAGGTATGAAAGGGCAAGAATTGGGAAATTACATCACTAAGGTATCTGGAATGGTGTAATGGGGCCGCCGTAGAAGGGCAGAAGGCTCCATATCGTGTAATTCCAAAAACAAATTCAGTTAAGGGCTAAATTGATTATGACGATTGATACTGTTTGGAAAATAGCCGATTGCTCATTAATCTGAGCGTACAACTGATTGGAATACATTATTTAGCTTCTTTCAGTCCTCATGTGGAGTTTAAAGTGCGATAAGTTGGCATTTCTTGTTTTTCTTAAGGTACCTCTAAAAGAAATATTTGGCCAATGGTAGGCATTTCCACTTCTCTTAACCTCGAAGTTAATGTTCTTTCCCTTAGCATATTCCAAGTTATGCTGATTCCGTTTTTATTGTTACGATATCCGTTATATTTTGGCAACCCAGTACTGATACATCTTGCAATTTTCTCAGCTATACCCCAACCGCATTGAGATATTCTTTCCGTTAGAGAAAATTATTTTTCTAGGAATACCAGCGTATTTCCTAGATATTTTATAGCAATTTTTGGCAAAGTGCTGGCTGAGTATTCTAAACGATCATTGCCAGTATTTCAACTTGTCAGCACCGATAAGGAACGCAATGGTTTCGAAGGAGTCGAGCTTAAAATAGTGTGAAAATTTGTGTTAAGTGAAAGGTAGAATACTTAGCATATTTTCTCTTATATTTGATTATGGTAGGTACAGCTAGTTCAAACGCATAGGTATCACTTTCAGAGACAATGTTCGTTATTCATTGACACCTACAATAATTAAATGTCAGCGAAAAGATGCTATACTATCCTCCCTTCCTTAAAACAATATGACTTCGCAGACCCCTTTCCAGATTAAGTGGTGTTCTAAATTTTGACATTTAGATTTGATAGAGTCACTAAATAAGATGCAGTCTTTTAAATTAAAAAGGGAACTTCGATATTTTCAACCACGCCATTCACGGATAAGTGCAAAAATTACGAAATGAAATATGATGCTACAACCATTCAGTTCAATCTCTACATTGACTTAGGAATGTGTATTATTCATAGAGGAATTTAAAAAGTCAAAAATTCCAAGAGTTATATTAATTTTGATCTCCAATAAACAACAGCACAGTGACTGGCGCAGTTTGAAAAGAATACGCTAACAGCAATCGTTTCCCTGAAAGGCTTTGTAAAGGTAGACATTCTCACGATAATCTATTCATTACATTTAATTATGCATTTGTAGCGTCTTATCAAATTAAATATGGAATTGAAGAGAATACTATTTATTTCACGCCAAAAAAAGACTTTCAAGTCTGATTCGAACCCACGGTCACGTAGCGAATTTTAAAGCAGTTTTTTTACACCTCCCTCGGCGAAGGTGGCAAATTTTCACGGCCACATCAGAGTGGGCGGTTTCCTTCATCAGTCATTGCTTTTGCAGGGGTGTCAAGCAGACCGAAGGAGAGTCATTTATCAAAAAGATGAGGTTGGCACATTATCATATTTTCGTCTTTAGAGGAGGACCGACGCAGTGATCGGACACGACACTCCGGTTAATTACCTTGCGACTAGTCTTTTGAGCATTCATTTCCTAATGAATAGTTAGGCCCTGGCATCACTAAGCAAACCGTCAGACTCTAATATTGACCCTACCAGCAATAACAGATCACCATCATTTACCTTTTATATTTACAAGGCAAAAGTGGGATCTTTGCTACATGAGGAAGCAATCAAAGGAGCTAAGTCAGTGAAATAGCTTTTGCGTAAAAAATTTCTCTATGAAAATAAGCTTTCACAGCCAGTAACATGTAATCAACCACTGTCTCTATGTCAGCACTTTAGCACTCAATATTTTAATGATGGGTTCTCGAGGAATAAAAAGCGCAATCAGTGTAGTTCAAAAGTCAAAACAAAGCATATATTTGAACGTCTCAATCGCAATTGCCATAGAAGAAAAGAAAACCCCATTTTATAACCTCTGTTACAATATTTTTTTGTCGCGTAAGTCGAATTTAATACGTTCTTCTGATGAGAACGGTCAAGTCAACAGACCAACACTCTTCACGACTCAAACTAACAGTTGAAAGTATGTCAATGAAAATAATAACTCATCATACGGTAAACATTAATAAGAAAATATAATACCAGACGTAAATTAATTAATGGGTGCGTAGGGGAAACTCTTAGGGGCGATCACGATAGGAATAACCTGGCTTTTCATTTTATCTAGGAAGTATAATTTCTTCACACAGTATGAATAAAGAGTTTTGAAATGTAAAGTATTTTAGTTATATATATTATTTTACAAATAGAATAGAATTCAGATTAGGAAGTGGTATTTTATAACCAGTTATGTGGCCGGTTTCTCGATTCTTAGCCGCCATACTGAGCGTAAGGAGGGATTTCTTTAGTTAAGGTATTATTTGTGTGTTTAGGCAACTAAGACTGCCAGAAGAACTGCGGTGTTGCAACCGATATTTTTTAAGCTAAACTCTTCAAACTCCTGACAGTAGAAAACCCGCAATTATTGAAATAAAAGATATAAAAATTTCTACAGAAAAGATTGTTCATATTGAGGAATAAATGCTGTCAATATTCTTTGTTAAAAAGACAAATATGGCTTTCTCCTTATAACGCTACTTAAAGTGATGAATAAAAAAATCGCGGAGATTCTAGATAACATGAACTTCCATTCCCCCCGGCTACATCACAGCTTGTTAGGATCATCTGAGACCGTGGAATAATTATTCGCTGACAATGGGTTATCATTTCGTCGTAGAAAACTGTAATTCGCAGGCATTTGGGATTCTGTGCAGGAAGATTTCTCGGAGAGAATACAAATGAAATCTGCGTGCATCGTTAAAAACTGCCATGAGCGAGTATTCTATTTCACAGCCTATATTGAGATTAGGTTGGGTGACGCTAGAGATTCGGAGGCTGCTAGGCTTAGATTTCTTGAGACATTCTGATCAGGTGTGTTTCAGTGTGACAGAGACAATAGGTATAATTTGACGACTGACTACATCTCTGATATAAGTGATAAAATGAGAGAGAGATACATTGCCGAACAGATAGGTGCACAAATTCGTTTTTTCAAAACACAATAATTGACCATTAAAAAAATTAAGCTCCGCTCAAAACACTCTCAAAACACACTTCACCATTTCCCCTTCTCTATTACCTTCAAATTTGCCCGTCTGGAGTCGTAACATCCCCTTCCACGTGGAAAAACGGCTGCTCGCATGGTAATGTGTTGATTCAGAGGTGTTGACTATGGTTTGGTGCACATTTCAGGGCCCCACAAGGTCACTCCGAGCACAGGTCTTGAAATGCTTTGGCGTTCCTGTCAACCTCCTCTCCTCGGGAAAAAATGGAATAAACTAAACGAGGCACCACCTATTAGTGGTAATAGATCATCGGCTCTATTTTTTTTTAAGTTAAAGCCTCTCTGACCGGTATGCTATATTAACCCTTAACTACAATCGTGGTTTTTGGCCTCGTACACACTATCCTCGGGTCTTCTTTAATTCGACTTTTAGAATTGCTCGTAAAAACAACCATCACCCACACTGTCTTAAGCTCAACTGGTCTGCCCCCCCTTCTCCCCTAGGATTACATTGTAGCCAAGGTTGCTATGTACAGCCGTTTTAAAACAACAAAAACGAACAAATTCAAAAAAGGAGGGTCATCTTTTCGACCGGTCGTCTAATCGTCGGGTCAAAAAAGACACGACAATAGCGGTTAAGGCTTAAATATTCGCCGTATAATCCCCTACTGGAAAAGTCTCTCTTCAATTATTAATGCACTTCCCTTACTGTATGCCTAGCAAACTTGGTTTTCTTCCAATGACTGAAAATAGTTTTTCATACATTCGCATGCTTCTTCCCTTGCATAGAAAAAAGCGAATATTTAAAACAACAACAGCATGGCACAATAGTACAGAAGAATGTTGAAACCTTTTAAAATCCTCAATCCGCCATACTGAGTGGATTAATAATGAAGTTAATGTGACTTAATACAGAGGAATAGTCACAGATCGAATAGTCCACGTTATACAATGGTTTATCAGCGTTTATAATTACGAATTAGTCACAATTAATAGAGCATTGAATTGAAAATTGAGGGCCCTGGTGGCGAGAATGTAAGGCCTGCTAATCCGAGGGTCGCCGGTTCAAATCCCGCCTGAGTGGATTTTTCGCCACTCTCGACATGGTTGCTGGAGGTCATCTGTCATTAATTGTTAGCACACGAGATGCAAAAGGCCAGCAGAGCTGATTTTGGGATTGAGGAAATACATAAATAAACGTTAAAGGACTGATTTTGAGCAAAAGCCGAGATGCCCTTTTCTGTGGAAACCACACAATTAGCCCTTTTCTGTGGAAAAGGGCTAATTGTGTGGTTTCTGTGTGTTTCTTTGCCTAAGAAACCATCCTTTTCTCAAATTCAACCATAGGTTCTTTTCTTCAGAGATGAATTAATAAATAAGGTCAATAGATAATTAACGCGAGAGCAACGGTTGTCGTAAATGCGGATGGTTTATTCCTTATCATGTGATTTTGAAAGTAAGTCGAGCAACAATACCTTTCAAATGAGTTTGCTCAAATATTTTTCATTTCCTTGATTCAATCCGACCATATCAAAGGCATGCGCAACGTTAACAGCGAACAGAAGTAGAAAATACTCGATGTGCAGGAAGTAAAAGCGGCCCGTGCCTAAGCGTGCAATTTGAGCTGCTAGTCAAGATGGGCGATATAACGCGTCATTAACCTTCATTCCATCCGAGGCCGTATTTTTTCCCATTAGCATCACTCTTCCGTTTTTTCCCCATTCTCCCTTGTCATTCCAGCCCGCGCACTACACAAATTCCTACCCGCCTGCCCTCGCCCCCTCCCCCCCCAGGTCTCCATGCGCCCCGTCCAACCGATTCCCTGGGGCCCATCAAGCGTCACGCAAGCCCATCGCGTTCCGCGGCATCATTCAACTCTCCAGGCCGGCACCGTCAAAATATCCCCACGGAAATTCGAAATTTTGAACGGCGTATTCATTGCTAAAAATGTGATTTGTGGAGAACTAAAAGTGGGTTTCAGCCTCCTGAAATAGGGAGCTGCAAGTGAGCTCGTCAGCCGACTGAATCCAAAGGGAATTTTCCACGCCCTGCGTCACAAGTTTTGCGTCCCGAATGAAAGTTCTCGAATACTCGTGGCGTTGATTCTTCGATTGTGCCACGCTCTTCGTTTATGAGGAGATGCTTCACCACATTGTTTACGCCATGTCCCAAATACGCCACGAGCATTTGGATCGGACAGAAAGACTTATTTCGCGAACTAAATAGGAAGCAGAGGAAAGCCGCACGTTTCGCAATAAACAGCTACAAGCGAACAGGAAATTTTGCTCAGCTGTTGTAAGGACAAGGCGAGGAGATGTTAGACCCTCGGAGTCTACAAGTCGGGTTTTGATCACCTGAAAATATCAAATCCGGCGAGTTTCAGTACGGCGCGAAGGATACTCTTTTGACCCAGAGCTGTATATGCGAAACTGAGAGAGGCGACAAAATAAGAGTGAAAAAACAGCCGAACTGATAGGCGCAAAACTTCCTTCTTTCTGCGCACCATTTGTGGTCGTTAAAAAAAGCCATGAAGGTACGTGTTAAAATATCATTCAATTACCCAGAAACCTAATCGGTAACATGAAACCATTTTACGTTTTTCCACACATATTACTTATGAGATCACATACGCAAAGTTTCACGCAACTCTGAGCAGAGGGTGTCCTAACATCCTCTGCCACAGCCTTTGCGGCCACTTTCAGGGTAGTATGTAGATGCTGTGGGTATACCTGTAAACAAAATATTGATAGTACATCTTCTTCACATCCGATGATACTCATACTCTATTTGGGCCGGGCGAGTGGGGAAACTGTCGCGGGCCCTGCGCGCCCGTGGGCCGCACATTTTGGAGGAATTCGGAGATCTTAAGATATTGAAATGTAACTAAAAAATCTGGCGTGACCGCCACATTACCGTATATGATATATGAAGATCACTTTTTACTTTATTCACTGCTAGTTTTTTTAGTTACGGAAGTAGTCAAGTTTTGGAATGTAAACTTCTTTAACTTATATTAAATCGAATGGTACATGTAAAATTAATTTATGCAATGAAAATAATAATTATGAACTACACAACGAATTGGTTTCATAATTTAGGGCTCTAACTACTACTTTTGCAAGGCCCGTAAACCATAGTTGCCCAGGGCCGCACAAATATTAGTTGTCCAAAGCCCCGCAAGCCAAGGCGGCTTTGCTGATACTTCAGAAACCCTGAGAGCCACAAATAAGGGTGAATATGGTATCCGTACACTGAATAAATTTTAACATCCTCTAACTAACGGAAAGAGGGTTTATAACATAATGACATTCCATGAAATTCGACGGTTTTAAAAGAATTGCTTCTGACATATTAATGTGAGATGAGACATTTTTGCCCACTCGCGGTAGCTGCTTAACTGCAACTTATTCTCTTCATTATCCAGAATCTTTCCGAACGCCAACATCATTTCATAACTCCACGGCTTAATTTTTCCCACATCCCAGTGTCAACAGAATTATGTACAATGTTTATTTTTCTCACGTTAATATAGCTAAAAAAATCCAAATTGATCATTCATAGGAAATTTGCTTACGGAAACGAGTACATATTACGAAATTATTTTTTCAGCAAAGCATGGCAAAATTTAGAATACATAATAGAGATTCGCTATCTTGATAGCTCTTGATAGATATTGAGATTGTATGTGTGTTCTGATATATGTTATTAGAATAATACATTCCTTGTTTTTTTGTGCAGAGTATATTCTTTTCTGCAACGCATGAACTCTTGCTGGCGATAATATTTCCTTCTAAGGCGAGTACATTGAAAAAAAGCCTAATTATTACCTATACAACAATGTTGCTCAAAAACTCAATTATCTCTCACACTGGCTTACCCTTTCACAAGCATATGGGTCCAAGAATAGAAATGTTTAGTCGTCAATTGAACATCGCTAGTGTTTATCAAAACCATTACCTGCAGACGGAAAGTGTCATCGACTGACTTTGGAGACACTGATCAAATCAGTGACGAAAACTTAGGTTGATCGGGCTGGCTATTTCTTAAGTTGAGGACCTACACCCGAACAATTTCTCCCTCAGTCCGACCAGGGCGATAATACACTTAAAAATTCACGCCTCCTTTATCCCGGTGTAAATATTCAATGGCTTGCGCGAGCATTTTGTGGAATTTTGAGTTCATCGTGAAAATGAATAATCTTTCCAACTTCCAATCTGATTTATTGAGAGCAACCCCCGACTAAATCAACACTTTCGAACCATAATCAAGGGGTAATTACTATCGTCTACCTTTGCTCGTTACAAAATTTCAGTATATTTTGCTACAGGCAAACTATAATGATAGAAACGATCACAGGCGTAAAATTAAGAAAATAGACTGCAAAACCAATAGATTTTGCAAGTCTTTTTCCACGCACAATAAGGGACCACAATAGTTGCGATTCATCAGTTCTATGAAATTTTAACCCTCACCTGGTAGAGTTGTATTTGTGCTTGTACTTAATCTCTTACCATCATTACTAACACCTCACCACGCATGAAATGTTCGATATGATTTAGCTTTCTGCATAGTTAAGTACCTTTTACTTTTTATCATTCGCATTAACAATGCTAACTATTAGTTGAATCATAGCTAGTGGTGCACAGTAGCTTTTTAGTCTGTATAACGCTCTCCTGGTTTCTAGTCTGACCGCGCATTGTTCTCTTGACTACTTTGGCCTGCACCTAGAGGCCAGGGGAAGGTGCGCGGATGTTATTTAAACTGGGATGCGTGCTGTATGCCTAGTGCGGAATCATCCCGGGCCTCACACCCCAGTGGTAACTTTCACAGAATTTCGTAGATGTAGATGGCACGAAATGGTCGTAACTGGTCGGGGTTGTCGCCGATAAACCGGCGTGGATGTTAAAAATTTTATTTGACTTCACAATTATCCCAAGGTATGCCTGATCGTCCTATATCAATAACCTTCAGCATTAAGTTCCTTAGCGTATTCTCTTAACCTAACCCGGCCCTCTCCATTCCAATTAATAATACCCCTTTCTTATCTCTGACCGTGCGTTTTTTTATCATTTCTAGCCTCACGACAGCCCTTTGACCCTCGTTTGCAGAAGGCTCATTTGTCTCTGTCCCGGCGATTTCTCCAAATGTTCGGTCTTCTCCGCCTTTCGGCTCCTCCCTCCCGAGTCGGCACATTTCTCGCCAAAGTTAATTGTTTTGCGACTCAAAAATCCTTCTCCCTCTTAAATCAGAGTTTATAACCCTGTATTTTATACTTTATTCCTTTCCCTCGATTGCCTTTCCTGGCTACTCTTAATTCTCCAAGAATATCACGCTGTTCCTAAAATATTTACCTTTCAAAACAAACGGATCAAAACGCAAATTAACAAGCAATGTTTAAGCTCACTATACGACCTTCCGGGTTTTATTGAATTATCAACATCGTCATCACGTGTGGGTGTAAACTTGTCATTGGTGACAGGCCAAATGGAGCAAGTTATGAAATTTAATTATCTGGTTGTGGAGATACCAGGATCTACGAAATGAATTCAAAGAGCAAACAACTA
The DNA here is from genome assembly GCA_963169105.1 of Ceriagrion tenellum. Taxonomy (NCBI): domain Eukaryota; kingdom Metazoa; phylum Arthropoda; class Insecta; order Odonata; family Coenagrionidae; genus Ceriagrion; species Ceriagrion tenellum. The sequence continues at coordinate 67,563,255 of OY720638.1, forward strand.
GAGCGGCAGCTATCTCTGAATACCTTAGCGATAAACTCTGGAGTATTTAAAATATGCTGGTGGAAAGCAAAGTCAAAATCTATAAAACATGCATCCGATCTATCACGACTTACGAAATGGAAAAAAATTCTGCCACCACCAAAGTTATCATTCTCATCTTCTTCTACTCAGAACCACTGAAATGAAGACACAACGACCATTGGTCGGAAAAACACTACGATACAGGATGAAGAGATCCATGAAACCTGGAAGATATTGTAAATTGGGCTAGAAGGAGAAGATGCTTCTGGGGAGACCATGTGGAAAGAATGGGTGAATCAAGGTTTGTTAAGGGTGTTTTTCACGGAATTTCAGAGGATCACCGTCTGCTAGGAAGACCGGCCAAGAGATGGAGAGATAGCTGGACCACTCCACCAAAGGATCAGGCGTAGGAGAAAATATTTCTGAAGAAACAGATCTAAGATCTATCATGAGGAAAAGAAGAAAACGATTATCATCACGTGATTTGTTCCGTTGAGATTCCAGTTTTCATTCTGGGTGATTTGGTGATGTCAGAGGAATAGAGTAGAGATAGAGATAGAGTAGAGTAGGACCTACGCTCTGACGCCATAAAATCACCCTAAAAAATCAAGAGTTTCAGTCTAACAAAATCCCTTAATCATGATTTTAAGTCATCGAAATCCGTAAAACCCTAGACACAGGTCTGTGACCGTAAATTTCTCGGTGGATTGTTCACAATTTACAAAAATTAAATAGGCCAATTTGCAATATCCTATTGAGATGTTATGAGATTATGAATTATAATATTCCTATTTCTTTCTATGCTGCTCTCGATATTCCCTTCAGCATATACTGCATCGTTCCTCTATTGGTCAAGCTGTTCTATTATCGCTAAGAAAGTTTTAACTAACTTTTAAGAACAACATCTTAACTGCTGAGATAATACTCCATAGGCTGGTGGGCACAACCGTAGCAATGGCCTGAATTATACATTAAGATATTAACTCTTGGCCTACCCCGAAAGTTTTTCCACGTTGTCTCCATCAAGACACCGATCCTCTCAGATCAGACACTTGTGTTTAGCCGCCTCGCTGACATACAGATGCTGCAAGGACTGCCTTATGCATGCTATTTTCCCAGTCTAGCAAAGCGGTAGTCAGTGCGCGTGTTAAATGAAGAAAGGCCTAAGCTATTTCTGGAAACTACGTATTTAGCCGAGAATGGCCCAATTTCCTGGGCATGCATTCACCGCGTCAGAGCGGGAAAACTGCCGAGTTGGTTTTACAGGAAGAGGAGTATACAAATGAAAAGGCATCAAGTAATCCTTCATAATTACATATACATGTGCATCTATATGTCCTGAAAGCTAGCTAAATCGTGTATTGCAGGGGATGAGTATTCACCAACGAACATTGCACTATACCGTATATGAGTTAACGTTACAATGAATGAATGAATGAATATGACTACTGATGCTTACGCAAAATCTACAAATACTTGTCAAGAGGCAAAAATTCACACTTATGCTACATCATAAGTGTGACACCATTGTGAGACTTTTTATAATTATTTATCATATCAATGTTTGTATTTATATTTTTTATAATTTCCAGAAGAAAAATACGATTTACAGAGAAAATTTGTCTGAGGGATTCATGGAGCACAGCGGCATGATCGGTTTGAGTTTTAATGCCGTTAATGCTATGGTTGCATAACCAAAGAAACTAGCTCGATATCTGCCCAGTTGGCTTATGCTTTAGTATTGAAGAGGAGGAAAGTTCAAAAGTTAGCCGGCTTAAGGCTGAGACACAATCAACGTGTACGTGTGACGCGAGACGTTAACGGGACAACGGGAGACGGGGAACGCAAGCCAGCGGTCACAATTGACGTTAACGCGGCACGGAGTAACAATTGACTAACGCAGGCGCAGCTAAGAGATCAGGTGTAAACAAGTGTGGAGCGGTAGAACCAGTTGAACGCTATTCATTGGTGAAGGATGTTTGATGAATTAGACGAAGGTACGGCCATGTATTTCGGCCTTATCTTAATGACGACGGGGTATTTGTTATTTAAGAAAAGGAGACGCTGGTATAGTCGTAGGTGGTGGGTGAGACCTATCAATCAAGATAGGCAACTTCGGGGTGCATACGAAAACATTTTCATGTCAATGCGGAGAATGGATGAGGAGGAGTTTTTTTAGGTACACAAGAATGAATCGGAGGCAATTCGACATGCTTCTCAGGTTGCTGACGCCCTTCTTGGAAAAAAGAAGCCGAAGAAAAGCTCTCTCCGTTGACCAAAGATTGGCGATGACTTTGAAGTAAGTAAGGTTTTTTCATGCTACGTGAATAATTTTTAAACTGTTTTTTGACTCAACGTCACACTCCGGCTTAATTTACAGCTAGCCCGGCCCGAGGCTATTTCCGACTGATGCTTTGCTCGCGCCGAGTCAAACGCTGTCATAATGTCTTGTTTGCGCTCACCCACCTCTCCGCACACGGCTTGTTTATGCTGAACTAACGCTCTTGGAAATGTTTGACGAAGGCTTCCGCGGGGCTTTGATGGAGGTTGATTCCTTCTTTCGGGTTTTCCGCCGCGTTGGTTCATGTTGAGGACCTCAACATGAACCAACGCGGCGGAAAACCCGAAAGAAGGAATCAACCTCCTTGGAAATTTTGTTTGCTTAAATCATTATACTCTCACTATTGTGGTCAGTTAACACATTTAGTGATGATTCTGATTGGCAGGGCAGCCGGGTATTTAGCCAGATTATGCCTGCGCAAAAATCGGCTCAAAATACTGTGGGTAGATAACTGGAAAATTTGTTGAAATAAAGTATTTATTATCGTAAAAGTAATGAGTTACTCTTTGGATTAAAAATTAAATTACTCTTCTAATTGAAAACCGTTGTTAAATAATTTCTCGATCGTTCCTCTTGCAGTTCTTCAGTGAGAATACATAATTTTGCAAATATCTAACGCAAAAAGAAAATAGCTGCATTATTTATTAGTTTTTCAAATTAGTAAATTAAGTATTCAAATTTTAAATTAATGACACATTTTTATGAAATATTTATATTTTTTTGATTTATTATACATTTTACTAGTTATCTTTTTAAATTAATAATTAATTGCATACCATTTTTAATTAACACACACAAGATAATTGGTTAACTAATAATTTCTCACATAATATCTTTAATCAGAGAGACATTTTATGTTGCTCTACTCTTTAGAAGCGAGTAAAATGAAGCCTTCAGTTGCCATATTTATGGATCACTTGAAGATTGTGCCCGATTACTTGATTTGGCCGAAGACTTGGAGTGGCGAGGTTCAAAATGTGTGCTTCATGCTGTCACCTGGAAGGCAGCGGTATTCCATAGGATAAGATATTTACCAGAAGAGATTTACCATGCCCTTCCGGATTCTTTGGGATACTCTCGGAATTTATAAAATCTTCCGCCTCCGTGATTAAATCATTTTCTCCCTCCCACTTTGGGTTATAATAATAATTATTAGCATAATATACTTCCTATTGTTAACATGTCGTTTCCTCACTCACAGTTAATGATCGTAATAATATCCTCCTTAAAAGTGATCTTAAAATTATCAACAGCACACAGAACTTAACCATTGACTGCCTCGACCTTGTATTCTTGTTAAATGTTAGATTATCCACCTGGCACACCAGAACTCATTGTTCCATATCCATACTCCCAGATTATCACTTATCAAACACTCCCTCATTTTTCGCCTCTCTTCTCTCGTGAATTCCTTTCCTGTGAACATAGACCCGTTCACCTTATCTGCCAACATCTTCGCTAACCAAGCCATACGTTATTCCCAAAAAGTAATATTTACTATCTATCCATATTGGAGTATAACTTGCTACCTTCCTCTTGTAATGTTTTTATGTTTGTTCGTTTGTGTTTGTCTTACGTTCACTATAAAATGGCTTCATGCTGTATGCAACCTCTTTCTCAAATAACATGTGCAGGAATTTATTGCTTTGTTCTCTCCTTTTTCGCTACTAACAACAGAATACTTTCATGTACCTCCAAATGGCAATTAGTTCAAACAATAGCTGGGCGATGGTAAAAAAGTACCAAAGTAGTCACCATTGAGCTAGCTCTCGGTAGAGATAGTTGCGTTTGAATTTCGCATAGAAAAAAATTATTCCTCTGGATTGGGAAACATTCTCCGATCCTCCGATTGCGCAATGAGTGTAGAATTTACTTCATACTGCCGTAGTGTTGACTTCCTTTTTTGTCCGCAATCTTAGTTGGGACTGCAAAGGAACTTGATATCCTCACGAAATTCCGTGCAAATGACGTAACAAAGTATCTATGCTCATACAAAAGGTGCTACAGTGCTCCAGGTTGAAGGTCATTCGACACACATGGATATTTATCTCAAGCAAACTAACATTTACCCGTAACCGCAGCCTCGTGGGATCACGAAACGCTGTGATTTTAAACAGCTTTATTCCATCTCTGCCTCGCTTGTAATTTTGTCAAAATATAGTTCGAGCTCAAATTGCGAATGCTTCCGCGGTTTTCTTGTTTATTGGTATTTTTTGGGTTCTCCCCGCGTTGCACCATTTATGTGGATGACTATTTCGCCGGCATTCCAGTCGGCTTCATCAGGTTCTAATGAACAGGAGCCATTTACTGGGTTTCATTTTCTACATTTGTTAGATCAAGCACCAGATAGTCTTAATTATATGCAGCAGTAGTATATTAGTCACTAATTAAGTCGGGATAGCTAAGGGTATAACGTGATCCCAACTGAACCCAACTTTCTGGATTATATTTGTTCTGGCCATAAATAAAACAGCAAAGATGGCGTCTTGGCGCACAAGAGGGAAGCATATTGTTTTCAGAAGGAAACGAACCACCTAACAGGTTTATCGCACAAAATTGGCCCAAGTATATTTAAAAATTTCAATGTTTATTCTTTTAACTATGTTCGATTCCAAAATCAGCTGCTGAAAGACTTCTCCAAATATATCAGTTTCTGGGAAACCAAGGGGCCATTCAAGTATTACGTAAAACATTCATAGAACACAAGAGTCTTCAGACTCATTTTCGAAGGGATTTAGGGTGGTTCGAAATCATGTGAGATTACGTAAGATATTCGTGTCACTCGCGGGTTCATACCAGTATCACTTTCAGAACCTCTGTTACCCTAAAACATCTAAGTTTGTAGCGCTGGAAACAGAGAGGTATATCCCATAGAGTTCTGTTCGTGAATGCGTATGAATATATTCAATATGCAATATAAAACTGCCACATTTTTTGCCCGATTTCAGTTACCCAAGGCAATAGTGAGCACAAGATAACGAGTTCTTTGTCGTATCTGTGCCACGTTGGAACGAACGCCGACTTCGGACAGGCGTGCTCAGCTCATACTTCTAGTGGACAGAAAATTTGTTCTTGCGGACGATTTTTAAAATATTCCACAAACTACAATAAGCGTTTAAAGGCCATCATTTTCTAGCATTGAAACTTTGATTAACCAAGGTAAAATGAGAAAATACTATTCTTTTTAGATATTATTCGTACTCACTATGCAAGAATAAATACTGGAATAATAATATAAATAGAATTTTATAAGTTTGTTGAGGGATTGAAAACCAAAAATTAGTCGAAACTTCAACAATATTTCTACTGCTTAGCACTTGTCAGATCCCTGGGTGAGGTCTGCCATGCCAATTGTCGTCTTTACGGATTCCCTCTTACCACGTGTACTTTCTGGGGGACGATCTTTGTTTGAATTGCATTTTTTCCGCAGAGCAAATTCATGAAGAAATCATTTTAGTGATGAGAAAATTACGTTTTAGAACGCCATCAAAAAACCGCTTACAAAGTTCACGAATCACTCACTTCTCCTGCCCTAACCAAGGTCATCCTTTTTTGTCATAACAAACAACAACCGCTGTATCCATGGTACTAATCTTGAAAACGGCACCAAACACTCAAAAGGGGTGTTAGAACTTAACTATTTGACTTTATAGAATAACAAGTTCAAATTGAACGACAGAAATACTAAATTCCAACTTTGAGGCGTAACTTAGTGTAACTTAAATGTTTCAATGTCTGTTTAATCATATTATAAAGTCGTAGAAATTAAACACTCTACCTTGAAGTCCCTATAGTTTCCGATGCTTTTCATTATTTGGGCTTCGAAAATTTTTAGGGTTCAAATTCGGTTCATCAACGAATTTTTCTGAAGATTAGACCACGTAATTAGGTATCCAATACCTTCATAATATGCCCTCTAATCAGGATCTCTAAGAGCCTTGTTCGAGTTTTACTGTACATTCTTATATGCTAATATTATTTGCTGAAAATTATGATAGAGGGGTCTTCAAACTTTACTGTGGTGCGACCCAACCTAGAGCTCGAAAATTTATCACAACTTAACTTATATGAATATATTAGGATTTTAATAATGCCGACCTGATGTTTAAAAAGTACTTTTGCCCGAAAAAGTTTTTAGCCTATTCCGTATAAGTAAACTAACGCGCTTGCGTTAATTTTTACAGCAAACGAACTTATAAATCCAATTTTGTCGACCTGAAAGGTCGTTCCGCGACCCACCAAGACATCGTCCGTGAATCACCGACGAATCGGCACCCATAGTATGGGAGCCGCTGGTATGATATAATGGCCTGGCTCATCGCGCACTCAAATTTTGGGACCCTCCTCCCGCAAACCATCTGCGGCAACAGCCCCGAGAAGGGTCGCATGTGTGACGCTCACCACACCCGGCTGTAGAGGCAAAAAGGGACCTGAGTTTGGTGGGTCATCGAGACGTCACAATGCTCTCGGAGGTGGCCGCGTATTGCAGACTACCTCCTCGGCGGGAGGGCGGGCCCTAGTGAGGGAAGTGACGGGGGGGGAGGGAGGCGCAGTCTCGGTGAGAGAGGAACGGGGTGTGCCTTATCCTCCTCGGCTCGCTCTGAGGGGGAGAAACCCACCCCCACAAGCCCTTACCGAGTCGATATCCGTGCTAGCCCGTCCCCGGGTGATATTCCGGCCGCGGTCTTTAAATGCGTGCTCTCTGCGGAGTCGATGCAAAAGCGTGGGATGAGGGAAGAAGAGACGAGTGTGCGACCCCCTTCCCCCGCCTCTTCTCCCCCGCCCCCTCACCCACTCCCCCTTTGACGGAATCCTCCTACGTCTCCACAAACGCCACCGGAATCCACAATCGATGGCCGTTCGATTCCAATCGTTTCTCCTTCTCTTTCTCTTTCACATGAGAGATGTACAGTCAACAGCAAAAGAAACGGCGGAAAGCTCTCCAAAGCCACCACCGAAACCAAGTAGGTTTCTTCATGAGGGTCCAACGTAGCTGAGCGAGTCAAAATAAATACAGGCTTTCACCTTTTCGTTTTCACCGTCTAAAAAATTCCGCTTTCTCTAACAACGATCTTTTACCGATTAAAAACGAAGTTAAGACACAGAATATTCATGTTTATCGACGGAAAAGTTTTTGAAAATTTGTTAACTTGAAGTGGCCGATTACAGCGCCAGTCCTAATGAATGTATTTTGACTTAGAGTATTGCGGTGGTTTGCTAACAGCCCGAGAGGGTATTCAAGTATGTCGCAAACACTGAGGTGAAATATGTTGAAATCGTCACATTAAAAAAATCGGTTTTAAGATCCAGTTCCATCGTGTCCTCCAACATTACCTCGGGGATTAGAAAGCCTGGGTGGCGTAGTGGTCAGCGCATTGTGCTGGATAGCCAATGATCCGTGGTTCATTTCCAGGTCGAGGCCAATAATTTCTCGTGGAAATTTCGATTCATTACCCCAAGAAATAAAATAGATAGAGGCCTATGTTTTATTGTCATAAGATTCTTTGGGAGAGTCCAATTCTAAAGTCAGTTTTCTGCACAAATGACGCTAGTTTTCTTTTGAAAGACGCTCCATTATTACCCAATATCGCATTTAAAACCAATTTGTATTTCAATCTGTGAACAAAAAAATGCCTTGTAAATGTATGATGTTTTCGTTCATGTCAATCTCATGATACGTCACGCCTAAAAAAAACATGATCACAATGACTTCTAAGTCATTTCATGGTGGACCATTTTAAGAATACTTTACATATGTTGACAGGAAGTACCTGTCCTTTTCTCTGACTACACGGAAGAATACTACTGGCTCACGTACTCAAATCCACCTTGCGATGAAGTTGGTCTAATTGTAAATAGTAACGCCATACAGCCGTCCAAACATGACTATGCCATGGACTGTGCAATGCAAGTCGCTAATCTTTTCAAGTAATATTACGAGTACCATTCTTTTCGCCGAGGGCTTTGGCGTAAGATAAAAGTCGTATAGCTGGGCTGAGCAAGGCAAGATCACTAGTAATCAACAATAAAATTTTTTTTTAATTAGTGATTTGATTCCTAGCTCTTTAAACCTTCGTAAGACTTAATTAAAACATTGCTATTAATGTACTAGTTTAATTCCCTTCTTAACCGCACTTGATTGAATGGTAGTTCTTCCTATTCATTGGCCCCAGAACTTGGGACATTAAAAAAAGACTAGTTTAGAGGTTATAAAGGAATGAAAATAAAACTCAAATGCAGTAGAACTAACAAGTTGCTTATATTTTGTTGCTATAATCAAACAACCACCCACAGTTAAGTCGCAGACTATTTTTTTCACTTCTTTTCACGTTTATTTTCAAATGATTTGCCCTCTACAAAATGAATGTACAACCTTTTATCAATAAGTAATTACGCGCATTGATCTTACTCATCAGAACCTCGAAAACTATTTGGACAAATCAATGAAGAGTGCGTGATATGTATCCACAATATCGCTTGATTCATTGGTAAGTTTTCCGCTAAAATTTGCAACCACATTATTTTTTAAAGAGTAATGAGGATAAAAATAAGTTTCGTGTTTTAATGAAATCAAACTTTCAAGGCCGAAGTGGGTCGGCTTGTATCAAGGCAGAAGGGATAGATTCAAATATTAGGGAGTATTTTTGGATTAGAAATGGTTTGATTAGAAACAAATTGGTGAAATTTATTTTAACTACGAGGCATTTAAGAAGAGTGGGCCAACTGTAAGAGGAAATTAAGATGTAATGAAAAAAACCGGAAAAGAAGTTGCGTTTGATTAAAAATGGATCGAACGGCTTATTGTTTGGAAACTCGTCCTATACGAGAAGGATGAGCAAAAACTGGAGCCTTGCTAATAATAATATTTCTAGGAAAAATGGACAGTTTCTAGAGTAGAACTAAGCTGATAGGTTAGGAACTATGCTGGCTAAATGAGCAAGTTTTTGCTCCCTCGTAAGGGTCGTCGATTTCAATATCTCATCCCGAAGTTTTAGCAATCCCACGAAACTCATTTTTGGTGTCAGCCACAGTAAGTAATTCCAGTAGTACAGTGTAGTATGAAGAATGGACACCTAACTCTAAGTGAAAGAATGTGTCAAATGATGGTAGCAAATTCATTACCACACGAAATATCCTAGTCTGCTGCTCCAGAACGTTTTAACCTCCTTGATGGCTACGGTTCCTACTACCTTGACTAAAATGGAAATAAACTCAGTCTCAAACTTTTCATTAGGAAAAACTATTTGATTACGAGAAATTGGTCTTAGCTCTAACCGATTGATTACCTGTCACTTCGAATGACAGCTTGCCCCAGATCTTCTCCTCCCATGCTCTCACACAAATCGAATCAAACTGACCTACACTAGCCCCGTCACGGAACGATGAGTGGAATGACAAAAATTCGATTTTCTATGAAACAAGAAAATTGTGTGACTGTCCATAATTTTATCATTATTTTTTTGCTATTATAATGCCTAACTCATAGAAAGTAGGACTGGTCGTGCAGTAGCCGAGTCATCCGTCAGTGGACACAAAATAACCGTGTGAAATTCACTATGAAAAAACATTCACCTTGACTGTGATTCGAACCCATATCACGCCGAGTCTTTGACCATACTCAATGACCTTGCCACATGAAATTTACAATGGACTCGGCAAGCATCAAAAGGCTCAAGTTTCGAGTGCCAGTCTACACAAATGATTTTTTTACATAAAATTTAAACTGTTATTTAAATATCGTTAAGGCAATTACTAGTGACCTTCTGATTACCTGTCGCTCCGAATGACAGCTTTCCCCAGATTGGTTTGGCCGGTTGGTTATATTTTGTGATTCACTTGATATGAATTTGACTAGTATTTAGAGCCAAACTCCAAACATTGTCCTTTTATCATATGTGTAAGACCTTTGCAGCATTTTAAATGATACTTGAGACTTACCTTGGTATACCCCAAGGGTTGGAGTTTAAGATGAAAAAATCATTCGAGCCCGGATCTTCCAACTGGCAGTTAGTCAGTTACACCACCAGGCCATATTCATTCAAGGCGCAGTTCGAGGGGGGTTTATGCGAGCTTAAGGTTCACGCCTCAAGTATACGTTGTGGCACATGAGACAACAGCGGTGCTTACAAAGCCACTGTGGTGGTGAATAACGTTATATAAACGACCATGTTGGGTCTCATGTGTCACAATGTAGACTTAAGGTGTAAACATCTCGTTTGCATAAACCTCCCTCAAAATTCACCTTGAATGAAGATGGCTCAGTGGTGTCACTACCTAACAGACCTGACCGGAAGTTGGGAGATCCGGATTCAAATCCCAGTCAAGTCAAATGATTTTTTCATAGCGAATTTCAACCCTTGGTGTACATACACCCCTGGGAGTGAATTCGTATCATAGCATGTGGTTTTATATTTGCTTTACGAATTAAATCTTTCTGATCAAGATCCCAAATACTCTTGGCGTACTTCAGATGTGGCCCAATGAGATGGGAGTGGCAGCTTTCTTTCAATGTTCCATGGGAGAACCTTCCCACAACTCGATTTATAAATTCTACTTTCTTGATACGGTTCCGTAAATATTTCTTTGGCGTTTCCCCCGCGTTACGTCTGAAGTCTGGTTGAATCCTAGGTTGTTGATCTCATCTGCTTCCTTTATACCTACGTCTCCCACTTGGCGTAAAGATGGCGTTGGAGTGATTTATTTTTAATAATTGTACTGTAATGCATTTACCTGTTAACATGCCCTTGAAACAGCCTTACCTCTGGGCAATTTTTTACCATACAGAGGTAAGAATACGAGATTCACATACTTTTGAACTTTTTTGATAGCAATCCGGCAATTTGGTTAACTCCTATTTATTTCCTTCAAATGATACATGAACCACGTACGTATGAAAATATTTTTCAATACCAGAAATTCCGTGGGTTATGGGTTCGATTTCAGCCTGGGAACATATTTCCGAACCCTACGCATGAGTTTTTCTGTAATGCATTGTGGTTCAGCTCCTGGGTTTGATAACAAGTGAGAGTGGCCTTATTGAATCGCGTGGTCATTCAGTTTTCTAGATTTGTAGGAGAACCAAAAACAAATAATGATTGTTCCTTTCATTCTTAGGTATTTGAGCAATAATTGCCGGAGGACGACATTTGGTATTCTATAAGCTTGGAAGACTGATTTTTATCAGACCAAAAATTCCTGCAAAGGTACTAACAAGGGAACATTCCAACACATCGGTCCATCACGCGGCAAATACAGTCAAAAGACCTGAATACCTACTCAATAATAAAATAAACACAATTTTGTCTTTTCCAACTTTTCCTTCTTAATACTACCGTGATTGCACCATCAAGAAATATGATTCATTGTTCACAAAGAACTGTATAATAACTGATTACGGCTTCACAGCCGATAACGAAAAACTCGAGAAAAACAAAGCAAAGGAAAACACAAGTAGTTTCGATTTAATTATGAAAATAATTCACGTACTACACCCTTATCGAGTACTATACATTCATCGAGTCATTAATACTCACATGTTACAGCTGAAAAATTTCTCCATTTAAAAACTTCAAAGACAATTTTTACTTGTATACCTTATTTCCTATCGCTATATACTTATCAAGTCTTTATCTGTAGTAATATTCGACTATGAATGGATATTTTGTGTTGATATCATCATTGCTAATACTAATACGAGGGTTACCCAAAAAGCAATGTCCCACATTTTTTCACTCGCAGAGTGGTAGATTAGACTTGCCAATGCCTGTCTTGCACAAAATAAAGACGGGAAGGAACGTAAATTGCTTCCTTATTTCTCTTTTCTCATCCATTTTGAATATCGATACTAAGTACCTTTCCACACGACTACTTTGGATGAAGAAATTTGGTGATTGGCTCAGTGAAAAACTGGCTCCATAACCAGAGCGAGGACTGGTACCAAGAGGGCATACCCGCCCCAGTAAATCGCTGGAGGAAGGCAATAGCATTTGATGGAGGAAATGTGGAAAAATGTAGAGTGATTAGGTGAAACTCACTCTTTCATATGTGTAAATTTCATTTTTTTGGAATACATAGTTTTTGAGAAAAAATGTCGGGCACTACTTTTTGGGCAATCCTCGGAGCTTAACTTTTGTTTACTTTTTTCATATTTGATATTTTTTCTCACTGCCTTAATGACGTGTTAATAATATAAGTTTTAGGTTTATTGCCCATATCAACTACCTATATTGAAATAGAGCAATTAAAAATATTTAAGGGTACCAAAAATTGACGCACACATATTCTACGAATCATCTTTCCGAAAGTAATTTATGAAGATATGTACATAGAGCCCAAATTGTCAGTTTCAAAATTTTATTCTTGTTATTCAAGTAATTACCTTCATGTAGTTTTTTCCTACAAGTCTTTTTCGTTTATGCTACACTTCTTTCTTAACGTGCTCATTAGGATCCATAGAATGTATGAAGAGGCGTAAGAACCCCCAGAACTCTTTCAGAAATAAAGCTAGTAATCCGTTCATCTCACAATTTCCACCCGTTTTCACTCCATTTAATATTGTAGCGTTCCCAGGTCCAGAGAAAGGCAATTGTTTTCCACAGCTCTTTCACAATGCATCGGTTTATTCTACGTAATCTACAGAACACCCCGCCAAGTCAGTCTTTCAACCCTCCCTCACGGGAAGTCCGTGTTTCTTTCAGAGGTAAACCCCCACGGCAGGTCCCCGATATTGTCTCCACCTCCACGGCATGCTCTTGCTTAACACTTTCACGGCTTCAACTGAGTTTGTTTTTGCCTCATAATACGCGTAAAATCCTCTAATAAATATTTCTATGATCTACATTTAAATTAGTTACTCAGATAACTAGAGTGTTTTAAATATTATTTTGATAAATTTACTTGGCAATTCTACTTTTCTCATGCTAAAACATTTTATTTTAGGTAACATGCTTGTGCTAATAATGACTATGACAGGTAGTTATTTCACTGAAGTTATTTTATAGGCATAGTAACAATATGAAACGCACCGTACTTTAGATTTAGTCTTTCAAACTATAGTAGCCCTGGTTAAACATTTTACTAATGTCTTTAAGCCTGTTAGTTCAAAGACTTGAATTTTATTTGGGTCACAGAGTCTAAAACGTTACTTTATCAATATGAATAGCTGATACCATCAATCCTTATTAATGATGTAAAGAAATTTCTGGCGAAGAATTTAACGTGGACTGTGGCTTTGTGTGGAGTTTCTAGATGGGCTTTGAAGAGAAGGGACGGAAATAGACTTGAAGCTTTTGAGATATGTGTATCGGAGGAGGATTGTGAGAGCGGAATTGACGGAGGATGGAAACCACAAACAAGCGCAAGGCGTGTCATTGGAAACATATGAGATTGCTGGCGGAAATTACGCGGAGACCGAGAATGTGTCAGGTATAGCTCCCTTGAAAGTTCCTGACGCAGACCTCTGCGGCATGGAGAGAGACAGAAGCAGAGTGGGTACTACGAATAATAACACCAAATATTTGTTAACTTAGTGGTATTTTTCCATTTTTTCGCATTTAACTGTAACTTTTACTTACACCACACTTATGTAATCAGAAGTTACCATTAAAGAAAGAAATATATACATAATAATATTAGAGAAGAGAAGTTAACATCTATTACAATATAAACAACCAATTACATCTAAATTATTAGATAATTTGAAAAAAACTCCACTGTAAATGATATTCTATTGATTTTAAGTAAGCAAATTTTATACATAAATCTACATTTAGCTCGATAACTCGAAGTTTGAATGACCTCATTCTTCTGGTTTTTTTTGTTTGGGAAAAATTTTATATTGCTGGTTTTAATTTACATCAAAATGATATTTCTTTAATTATTTTTGTTAGAATGTGAAATGTAAGGTGAAAAGACAGGTCAAGACCGGCATTGAGAGAGCCAGAGTGAGAAATGGCAACCGCAATTCTTCGAGAAAAAGGGCCAAGGCACGTACATACAAGGCTAGATAGGTTAAATTCACCCAGCGCTGTGACTGTACGTGAGTCGAGTTGCAACGGAGTAGGAGGTACAGGTGTGTCATCTCACTTCTCTAAGCTCTTATTATCGCAGCAGTTATTAAGGTTTTCTCACCGTCCACACAGTACAAACTTCCTCCGCGACCACGCGATTTCCAAAGCTGTAACATAGGAAGTAACTGTGTGAAGGAAATGATCAGACTTATTGTTACTTACGGCTATGCGTCATTTAATTGGATTGGATATTTGGGGAGGCGACAGACGGCTGAGGTCATTTGAGCCATGGAGGACAAACAATGGAGGAAGGGTGGGTAGAAACATGGCGTCGACATTAGCCTCCTCTTGACGAAAGGCGCCAAGGAAACTACAGTTTAACATCTCATCCGGCAGACAAAGTACTGCATTTGAAGCGCCCTCCATAAGACACTCAAGTAGTGATCGGATTTCCTCTTAAAAACATTCTCCTCTTCAGGGATTTGAACCTTGGCCAACCGTATGGTTAGCCACTACTCTAGCACCCAACCAACCCGATCACCGGCATTTAATTTCTCGCCGTCAGGAATGTTCTTGCATGTGAAATAAGAGGAGAGAAAGACTGTTTGAAGGTAGATATAAAATTTTCAGGATAAGTTGTGTTCTGCTTAAATACGAGGCGCACCCAGAAAGTAAGTTTCCCTATTTATTAGCCAAACTCCTGCAGAACAGTTGCTGTGCGCCGAGCCGTATGTGGACGAGCATGTTTGGCTGGGAGCTGTTTCATCATCCACCATACAGTCCTGATCTTGTTCCCAGCGATTTTCATCTTTTCTTGCGCCTCAAGAAATTCCTGTCCTCCGGTCAGCGTTTTGACGACTGTCACACGCTGGTTCCATTCGCTGGTGGCAGACTTCTACAACACAGGAATACAAATGCTGATCCCACGGTATGACAAGTGTCGTCTCAATTCTGGTGGTGGCTATGTCGAAAAATAGCTGAAACATTGCTATACCTGTTGCCAATAAAGTTTATCATGTTTTTATGTTTTCTTTTTTTTAAAAAAAGGGAAACTTACTTTCTGGATGTGCCTCGTATATTGGGCGAGCGACGAGGGAAGCGGACGAATCATCCGCGTGAGTCCGTAATGGAGAGCAAATGATGCCGTGGACGTGAATTTTAACCGATAAATAAGTAGGCTTGTGTAAGATACGATAATAGTATTTGATATCGTGAGCACCTCAAAAAACTTTGCTAGTTACTCACGTCAAAGAAAAATATTTTTAAAATACAAAACTATTTCAATTGTGTTTACAATTCATGTCATAGTAGTCATACCTCTTCGCGCGCGTACTAACATTGATTTTTCTGTCCGAATACATTTTTTCCGTAATATGTTGTTTTATTTAACAATTACGACTTATATACTTAACTATACATTAGGGTGGGTCGAAAACACGAAAGTGTCGAAATCGAATCGTAATAGCGCGGAAAAGTTGCTACTCGTCACCCTGATTACAAAGAAAAAGAAATATTTGAAATCGGATCATATCTTCCGGTCGCATATCTCGTTCGAAGTTTCGAAAAATCGTAAATAAATATGACATTAAAAAAAAAATAGTTACAATGATTGGATTGCGTTGAAAATCGGTATGTGGCATCTTCTAAAGATCCTTTGTCTTAAAAAAATATATAATTTCCCTTCCCCACTTCGTTTAGGGGGGAGGGGGAGTCGCTCACCGTGTTCAAATCATCGAAAAATCGTAAAAAAAACATGATTTTTGTCGGAATTTCCTCTTTATGAGTTACAGTGATCTGATTGCGTTCAAAATCGGTATGTGGCCTCTTCTTAAGGTCTTTTGTCTTTTAATAAAGATTTGATTCCCTTTCCTACCATTCTTTTATGGAAGAGTGGAGGAGCGTGTATTAAAAAAATGAGTGACCTAACGGTCGTTGTTTTAGAGCAGTATTGGCAAGTACTGCTCTCATTTGAGTCCCAGAGGGTGATCCGAACCTAGTATGAAAATTTGTGTCAGTATTTTTGGCAACCGTATCTGTCTCTTCTGTCTCAGGATCTGAAGTAGTGTTGACCGTAGTTTCAGAAGAATTACCTTCCTTTTTTTACTCGTTTCGCTTTTCTTGCCAGCCTCTTCTTAATCTTTTCACTCTCCTTTTGTCAACTGTTCCCATCTTGTCAATTCTATGATGCCGCTGTGCATAAAAAAATTTCTCTCTATCACAGAAACTTTCCTATCGACAGGGCAAGAACAATCGATTTTAACCGGCTGATCACAGGTACATTTATCTATGGTTTTGTTGCAATCACACAGCAGGTGCATTTTGCACTTGCAGGAACATACGTCAAATGAAGTTTTTTTACTGTCAGAAATTATGCTCCTTTTGTTTTTCTTCATATTTTTTGTCCCTGTTAAACTTTTTACGCATATAGTAATGCTTATCGTGGAGAGTTTTGATAAGGTTTATGATTCCATTGCGGGAGACAACGTTGGCAAAGATGCCAAAATGAAAGTGGTCCCTATATCATCAGCAACGACATTAGCTACTGCAGAAAAGCTGACATCCTGTTTTGGACTAGCCGAAGCCAGGGCTAGGGAATATATAACATGCTGAAAATGCAGTGAAACATCAGCATGCGATGGAATAATCTGATAGTTCAGACTTAGAGGTGGTCCAAATAAAGGGCAATGAAATTTTTCACCAAACGTCCTCAACGTCATTGTCCGCTGTCCTGCTCTCTTCAACTCGACGGTACGACTGTGCTACAACACTAAGCAGCCGTAGAATGCGACTCGTCTCCCCTAGACGCTCGCTCTCGGAGCAACTTGACTTCTCTAGTTCGTTGCGCGCAGCGGCACAACGAATTCCTTACACCGGCTGCTGCAAGCCTGGCTGGCGGCTAGGCCCGCCCTCGCCGAGGTTCCCCTCTCATTTCATACGTAAATTATATTTACGTAAGAATGATCTAAGTAGGATATATTGTAACGCTTTGGACGCCTTAGCCTACCCAACGGCAGTCTTCACACGAGTAAAGCAACGACCGGAATGCAAATACTTTTGCCGAAACAATGTGAAAGTATCGTCGGTGTGTGGAAAAAAAATGATCCTTTCTGTCGGAAATTTCAAAGTAAGAAAAATAAAAGGTGGAACTCGCGGTGCAGCCGAAAGTACCCATGTATCTATCTAAAGTTTCCAGGGCTAAGAGCTGCACACTTCACACGAGTAAAACAACGATCGTAAGGTCACTCATTTTTTTTATATATGCCCCTCCCCTCCCCCATTAAAGAAGGGGAGAATGGGAATTACATCTTTTTTAAATAACAAAAGACATTAAGAAGAGGCCACATACCGATTTTGAACGTAATCAGATCACTGTAACTCATATAGAGGAAATTCCGAAAAAAATCATGTTTTTTACGATTTTTCGATAATTTGAACGCAATGAGCGACTCCCCCTCCCACTAAAAGAAGTGGGGATGGGGAATATACATTTCTTTAAAACAATGGATCTTTAGAAGAGGCCACATACCAATTTTCAATGCAATCCAATCACTGTAACTTATTTTTTTTTATCCCGAAAAAAGTCATATTTTTTACGATTTTTCGAAAATTTGAACGAGATGTGCGACCGGAAGATGTGATCCGATTTCAAATATTTTTTTCTTTGTGATCAGGGTGACAAGAAGCAACTTTTCCGCGCTATTACGATTCGATTTGGACACTTTCGTGTTTTTCGGCCCACCCTACTATACATGCATGTGCACGGAAAATTTTTGTGAGAAAAGAATAAAATTGTTTTCACTTGTCATTGCAAGCAAGTTCTTATAGTTTCACGAAATGACACGCAAAAATCCCGATAATTGGGATAGTGACGATTTTTTAGGTAAAATGAATCGATAAATGGTATAAATGATACTAAAATTTAAAAATTACAAGCGACTGGAATATTCGACGGAAATAACTTCAGAAAATATTATTAGCAATTTATTTCAAACTTTGGCGGTCTGGCCTCTATGTGCCTACTCGCTTGACAAAAACTGAGCACCTTTACCTAAGGATATTCTTTCGCTGTGACATACGGGCTTACTGAAATGGATATTTTCATTTGCTGACTGCGGAAATCAACTTTACCCCAAATATCAACAAAAAACTAAACTTTTTCTCAACTTTGGAGATATAACCCCATTGTAATACATCTTTCACAGAGAGTTGAATAACGAGGAAACAGGACGCGCCATGCCGTCTAGAATGAAATAACGCGCAACGGGTTAGGCTACGCAGAAAAATCAGCCATATCGGAGCACAGCCTTTCCCATGACCACATAAACTGCTTATAATATTTTCGAAGCTCATGTCTCCCGAATATTCTGGACATGTGATATTTTCAAATATCAGTATCCTTTACACCATCAATTGATTAGTTTTTCGAAAAAGTCATTATTATCGTAAATATACACATTTTTGTGTGTCATTTCGTGACGATACCGTACTGATAGGCAGATCCAACGGATAATAAAGTCTCAAAAGATTTATACTCAGCTCAAAATAAATCATCTACAACCAAACTAATCATTTCAATCCGCTTATAATTGTGAGCATTGAGTGAATTTTAGAATGAGTGTTGAAATTGGCTTCTGCCAGTTTCAACAATCCTATCTGTTACATTCCTTTCCCATACTACAGCCGAGATTGTATCAGCCACTTTTGCCAAATCAATTCTCACGGCATCTTTGGTGATCACTGACAAAAAGTGATTATTAAGTATCACGATATAACAGTTATAATAGAAATACAGAAAAACTTCAAACCAAAATTAGAGTTGCCAGACAAATATGGCCGTAAACGGATTTGCTGCATTGGCGTGCGCATGCGTACTCTGGGGGCACGCGATCTAACGCGCCGCCAAAGGGGGGATTACCCTGGCCAACCGTCGAGAAATAATTTGTCTCCGTCAGCGATTCGCAACACTGTAGCCTTGATCCACCGCTTAATCTTCTGCCTTCGGTCATAAATTCAGTTGCTGCCCCGCACGATTTTTATAGAGGACTTTGCCTTACTTTCCATTCCCCTGATGGTCGATTCCCCGCCGAGAGTTCCCTCACGTAAATAAAGTCCATTTCGTCTCCACTCGGAACTCATTTCTCCCAGTTTCTTTCTTCCTTTCTGCTCTTTCTTCCTAAAATATATCTCTATTACAAGCTGGTATTATTCTCCACATCGCCGTTACGTAAATCAGGGGCTTGTATTTTGCTTCCTCTTATTTATTCTCAGCTTATTTTCCTCCTCTAGAAATACACACCTTAGTATTTTCATTTTCTCTATCATTTGTTCATGGATTGGTTGTTCAGTTAAAAGGTAAGCTATTTATAGCCATCGATTCTACTCTTTCTCATGTCATTTCACTTACTCCATGGTATTTCTTCTCATGTACTTTCCTCTTTGTTTGATCTATGTGATTATCCCTTGTCTCAAGGTGTGCTCAACCTGTTTGGCTCATATTTTCTACGTAGAGTTCCATATGGTTCTTACCTCTTTTACTCTTCCAAATACATTTCTCATTTTTTCCGACCATTGCTAATTCAGAATCCTCGGTTCGGTTGTGAATATTTGTAAATTGAAATGTTATCTATTGATTTTCGTTAATTATGTTCTTCGCGATATATAAGGCTCTTGTGTCTCAAGGTGTCTCAACCCATTTGGCTTAACTTTTCTGCGGTTTTCCATGTGGTTCTTCCCTCTTCTTTTCTTCCGAATACAACTTCATTTTTCATTTTGACCGTCCATTGAGACTTCAGACTCCTCCCCTATCAGCAGGTTTTGAAAACTTGTAATTTTTACTGGTATGCTTTTCCGATGGTCCATATTTCCAATCCCTAGATGGCCACTTCCTACTCGGTTTATTTCAGTACCGTTTCCCCGTCCTCAGCCCAATCTCATTTTAATGTATCGGTTGCCTTTTCATCGCGAACACTTTGTTTTAGCTTGAGCTATTTTACGCATGAAGTCCGTGTTATCTCTGTCCCACGTGATGGTACTTCAGAGGTGAGTGAAGGAAGTCACATTTTCTCCCATTACTAGTAATTTTCCATTATTAATTGCGTACTTTAGAGTATTACTCGGCGAAAATATTATATGCTAGATAGTTCTCATTAGAAATTGCGGGAAGACAATATCAGGGTAGTTTGATTATGAAAAAGAATTCTGATGATACTGATGATTTGAAGTGAGCACCGGAGAAAATGGGACACGTAATGGGAAGAGGAGATCAATGATCGTATTTTGAAATAAAGTATGGAATTCAAAAATGTGGAATGAGGCCGAATTAATATTTCCATATGCTTCGGCATGCACTTGATTTTGTGATGAAACCATAATTAGCAAAAGAACAAAGCTTTAAAAATTAATGTTAGAATTGCGATACTCGATAAACACGGATTCATTGACTGTGGCTGCCCTTTTGAATAGCGAGTAAATCAAATACGTAGAAGAAGTTTGGTTGACGGATATGTATGATGTAACAAAGGCAATTCATTTGCAATTTCATTCCCGTAAATATAGAATATAATTACAGTTTCTATGGCAACTACTTAAGCTTTGCAGAATTAAAAATGGAAGTGGAAGGAAGGCGCTTGATGCATTTACTCCGACCAAAGATCAAATTCACCGGGTAGGTAAACATTGCCAAATAAATTGACGTTCGTGTGAGTTAAATATACATCTCATCCATTCCCTTCTAAAAAACTGTGGTTTCAAAGGCAATATTCCTTTCCCAAGCATAAAATTAAATTATTTGGCCGCACAGATACAAAAATTATTTTTGGGCGAAATACAAATATCAGTGATTTTTATCTCATAAAAAGTTTTAATACCTGTCAGAGATTCTTTGATGAAAAATGGGTTTATACGCGAGGTATTTGTTTTAACTGATTCAACTCATGAAGTTTAACGTATTCGGTGATATATTGTGGCAATTGAGTAAAGGTAACATGTCATTACTATAACAGGCTCTTTATTAAATTTCCTCACGATTCTTTTTCAGTGTTGAGATAAAACTATGCGAACGTTTAACTAAGAATCTGTTATTAAGAAATTACGCTATCTAATTTTACTCATATCCTTAAACGCGAAAGCTGAAAATAAAGTTATTCTGACGAATGAACCTAGGGTAAAAAATAATCGGGGATTTAAGCGTGCATTCTGATATGCGTCCAAAGACCGAAATATGGGGGCAATTTTGACATTCCTTAAACAAGTTTTTCTTTACACCCTAAAAAACTAAGTGTTTAAAACTTCTACATGATTATTTGACCGATAAAGGCGGATGGCGAATTTGATCAATTATGATACGATTTCAAATTTTTGCTTTGAAAAACCTTCCATATCACTCATTCTACCAAT
Organism: Ceriagrion tenellum; assembly: GCA_963169105.1. NCBI lineage: Eukaryota > Metazoa > Arthropoda > Insecta > Odonata > Coenagrionidae > Ceriagrion > Ceriagrion tenellum. The sequence continues at coordinate 67,585,020 of OY720638.1, forward strand.
TGGAAGTATCCCCTCCCTACGCTTCACCACGATACAAATTTGACGCGTCACCACGGGTTAGCGCCAACAAAGAAACCATCGTGGTCGTATTACCCTCACAGCGTCCTGGTGATTTAGACAATCGAGTACAAGCTGGCACGCTCTCGCCGACATCAATAACTTGCGACCCACCGATCTGCAGCTTGCTATCTTCAAACGCGACCGTGTACACTGGATTCAAGAAATACGCCATTAGAAAAGAGAACAACACAGAGGTCAGCGGGTAAATACCTAGCCCTTATGATGAAACTAAGAGAGTGATTTCAGAACTTGAACAATAGCTGTTAGTGAAAACCGAATTAGTCACTGACTTTAGTATCGTTAAATGAATAAAAATCATCATCAATTACAAATCTGATGATTGATTCGATCCAGGTCTCCAGTCGACTCTCCTTTCAGACATATGCCTAGGTCTATATAATTCTTCAATTCGACGTGCTTCATAGTTTTCCTCGTGTTACCTCATCTTTCAAAGAATTATTTCCGCAGTTGAAAGGCCTGAATTGTCTTCAACGTAGGATAATAACATCCCTAGCGTAGAAAATTATACAGGTTATGCGGATATTCAATAATTGGTCAATTTTCGTGAAAAAATCTTTTTATGTGCAGTCAACAGCTCAACTCTCTGATAATTCTTTGCTTCGATATCCTTCATAATTTTTCTTGGGTATTGTGATACTTTGTAGTAAAATTTATGTAAATGAAAGGCATGGATAATTATTAAACTTGGGAATTAGAATTCCTGGATTAGGGAATATAACAGGTATTGCGGATATTAAACATTTAGTCAATTTTTACGAAATAGTATTTTATACACAGTCTAATGCTTCATTCTTAGATAATCTTTGCACTGACGACCTTCAAATATGTCCATGGTACCCTAACTGTGCTCTATCTATGGGATTCTTTAATCTCAATTCTCCAAACATTATTTTTTGTATTGAAAACAATTATGGAACGAGTAAAATACAAATATTCAAATGATCCACAAAGAATATCGTACTGTCTACTTTAATATATTATTTATTTATATTTTTAACATACATAATATTTTAAATATATTATTTAATATATTTATAATTATTAAATTAGACCGTCCAATATTTTTTTACGAATCATTCATAATGCTTTTCTAAGATGTCTCGCCTAACAAAGTCGAATTAACAATTATTCAAATCAAATAGATTTTGAGATACCACTCGTAAATAGTTTATATCTAATTCATGTACGTAGTCATATAATTATATTGGCTGTAAATAAAAAACTAAATTTTGCGTGTCTTTTATTGTGTGAGAAGTGATGGGGATGCACGCCTGAGTAGGACGTGAAGGAAATAAGACGACTATACCATTAATGGAATGCGAAAATGTGTGAGGAATGGTTCGAATGGGACGTGGGTGGCGGCAGGTTGTGCGCTGAGGGGGTGCGAAAGGAAACGTGGTGACGGGTGTGTGGTGTGAAGAGGCCGTGCTCAGAGGAATGAGGAGCTGGAGTTGACGCGAGCAAAATGAGAAAGGCGTCCGAGGGGATGACTGCGACGGAAAGTGAAGAGGGAGGGGAAATATCACCTAATGTGGGAAAAGTGGGAAAAAATTTGACCCGGCAGCCATAACGTGGAATTTTCTCCCGTAAATATCAACTTCGGATCAGTGAATCGCAAACAAAATTCGTAAGGGAAATAAAACTATTTTTCAAGAGAATAACTCCTATATTACTACATCATCACTACGATTGGTTGTCGATACTGCCAGTTTTAATTTTTCAACCCCTAACGTTTCATCTTACATTTGAGAGACTTTCACCCTGATTTTTGCATGTTATTTATTACCTTACTAATTGATAATTGTTGGATTATATGTGGTGCTCCTCTATAAAATGAGTACATATTGCTGTCATCATGGACCTTATTTTTTGTGGCATGTAATTATGTTTCAAGTTTCCAGGGGACTTAAAGTTCCAGAACAATAAAGACTGTTTTCAATTACGTTAGCCGTATATTTATTTGTCACAATAATAATCCGTCATTCTTGGGGTGTTTTGAGACTGAGACAGTCCTTTCTTTCATCATCCCCCTCGCTAGACTCATCCATGAAATAAGGGTATAAGAAGATATGTAAGATACATAAGGAGGTGACATCCGTGACGAAAAAACCCACTGCGGGAAAACACCCGAAAATTAAGTTTGAAAATCTTGCGAAAACCTACCCACAGATAAAGCTAAGGTAACTCTGATAAAAAATGCAAGTAATTTTTAAGAAAAAAGATAGGGGTAATGTTTAAATATTGTAAAATTAAACAATAAAAACTATTTATATTCAATGGATAAATAATAGCAAAAATAAAATACAAAACTGTAATAAAATAATTTAAAAGTGAATCTTAAAACCAAAATAAAATAAAGTAGTTGAAAATATATGTCAGGACAAATTAAGAACTACTTACCCGTTAAGAACGTTTAGCAACAGTTTATCAACTAAATAATGCTATTGTGAATGTCATTTTATATCCTCTTGGAAAACTTTAACGACAAAGCATGGCTTCAAAATACACGACAAATCATTCCGACAAGTTCATTAAAATATGAGGGGGTACATGAATAATACACTAATATAGTGAGCGTTTGGTCTTTATTTGACGCGTTTTCAAAATACAATTTAAAAAATATTTTATTGGAGGGATGCTAATCATTCCTTTTCTTTTCGCTGTTCTGCAGTTACTCCCAATATACTATTTAAATACCTGCTTGGTGTAAAAATTTTATTTCTCCAGATATAGCAATAAACCTAAGTTGGTAACAAAAACTAATAATAAAAACTTTGAAGTAAAAGTATGTTTAAATTGCCCAAGAAAAATATGATTCTGTTCAGACGTTCATTTATTTATCGTGGATTGAATTAATTCTATGGTTTACCTGATAATAATGCAATTACAAATAGAACAACAAAATTTTTAAGTAGAGAGGTGGTTATTTACTCAAGCAGGGTCTTCAATGTTACTATTAGAAATATCAACTAAATGTACTAAAGGCTTATATCTTGACAAGATTAGGTCTAAAAATTTTGTTCTCTATCATGCGTAGTCGTAGTTCTACGATTTTATTGCCTTCAGATTATTTATTTGCCAAATATAAATAGCAGATGTGATTTTTGAGGTGTTCATTAATTCATTTAATGCTAAATCTACCAAAGCAATTCTTTCATTTTTTGTTGATTGGGTTAGACTGCTTTTTTCTTTGGGTTTAATGAAAAAAATTACCATATTTATTGAACAAAATTGGTTGTGCCGCGCTCAAACTCTCAATAAACGCAGATAAAATGGAAGCTTTTGCGAATGGAACCCCGGAGTAAAATAATTAGAAGGGACACCGGCGGAGAAGTCTACAGCAACTTCCCACCCATCCTGATCCAACCGTCCCTAAAATTGAAGGTCGAGTTCTCTGCGTCGATCCATCCCTACCACCACGAGCAATGCGAGTCCGCATGTACCGTAATGAAACTGTAGCCACTGAGATATCGGATGCACGTTTTCCCTCACGCGTGAACGAGGCCATAATAGCGACCGTATCGTGCCGAATAAGAGGCCGAGGGGAGGCGGGATTCATTGACGATGTGGTGGCTGGTTCTCAGCGTGCACTTTATCGCCGACTCCCCCCTTCCCTCCAATTGCACACCCCCGGGATAATCGCACGGCCATTTGGACTGTGACGCCGCAACCACACACCCGGAGTGGGGCGGGGGGAGAAAGCGCGGCACCCCTTCTGCACCCCCGCGGACTCATTCCAGTAAGTGGATGGATGGATGCGGCTCTTTTGCACCCACGGAGAGAGAGAGAGAGCGGGCGGGCCTTGACCCCGGCGCCTCTGCAAAGCGGGGAGGGGGAGCGGCAGTGGGGGTGTGGGAGTGGGCGCGGCGTTGGGGAGGAGCGCGGCGAGCGAATAAAGGAGTGGAAGAAGGATTGGCCGATGTGGCGGGCGAGCGTGAAAGGTTGCCATGAGAAAGGTTGCGTGAGTGTGGACGGAGTGGGCGCTGTCAACGCGGGGGGGAGAACAGGGGGGGGGAGGAAGAAGGGGAGGAATGGAATCGGGGGGGGGGGGGGCAGGCTGGTTGCCGCCACTGGCACGCAGGGAACCCGCCCATCCGAGAGGGACGCAAAGACCGCGCGCGCGGTTTGAGCGGGGAGCGCCAGAGGACGCTCCGTTAATTGTGTTCAAACGTTTCGCCCGCATGCGGGAAGTTTGCGGTTCACGACACGCAACATTGGGGTCGTTTCACGCGAGGCACTTCATTACACCATCTTAAGCATGCTCGGATGTGGACCATAAGGACGGCCAGGGTTCAAATCCCTGCAGAGGAGGATATTTTTCAGAGGTTATCCGATCCCTACTTGAAAGTCTTGTGGAGAGCGCTTAAGTGCAGTACTCCATCTGTCGGATGAGACATTAAACTGTGGTCCCCTTGGCGCCTTTTGTTGATAGCTGACGCTGGATTTATATCCACCCTTACTCCCTTACCTATCCCCTATGGCGCAAATGACCTTAGCTGTCGGTCGCCTCCCCAAATATCCAATCCAATCGGATGTGGACCGAATATTACGTCGTGTAAAGCGGTGAATATGCAGGAACACATGCGCAAGTGCAAACACGATGACTGGGAAATAGCCCCTGCTCATATTCCGTGCCTGCATTCCTGCAATTTCTATACGTCAACTTAAGCATTTACGTGCCGGAACGTCGTCAAGAGACTGAAGCCCCAGCTGCTTACAACACGACTGAACCTGGTTGATGAAATATTATTTCGAAATTCTCAGAAGGAAGAACAAAACGTTTAGTGAGCTTAAAAATTCTCTCTACGAGGCCGAAAAACCCGGAAAAGGTTGATAGTGATAACTGGGACACTCAGTCCAGATAAAAATTGCTTTCGTCTTTTCCGCTTCCAAATAATTTGTTCTGTTCCCTCTCTTTTTCATCGCTAGAATCTGAATATCCCCTACCACCACGGGAACGGGACATTTCATGGCACGTAACCGCGGGAAAGGGACATTTAGGCGCTGCTGTTCAGGCGCGAGCCGTTTTGGCGTAGGAACGTTTGGGCGCAGGGACATTTTGGTTACCATTCGGCTGGTAACGATACTTTAATAAGTAATGACTAGTGGTAGTGAATAAATAATGACAACACCAAATATGTTTAAAGCCACGGAGTTTTTCATTAGTACAACTAGTTTCAACGCTACTGCGTCATCTTCGGATATCAATAAAGAACTTGTGGATTTAAATATAGTTGGTATTGTCATTATTTATTCAATAATGGACTTCAACGAGGTTACGCCCGAAAGGATTGAATAACTAGTGGTGGTGTTATAAAATGTTTAAAATCAAGTTACATCAGGTGTTTATCTAAACAATAGAGGTCTAAAACTTTGATAGAAACTCTTTATATAAATTTTCCTTCGACCAACCCGTGGCGGCTTGCAGGGTGATGAGAAGACACACATGTGGAATAATTAAAACATCACATATTATTCAGCATTTAATGAAACTTCGTATCTACTGTCGTTGTATTGTACCATAAACATTAAAGCTGCTATTTTTCAATACCCGGAAGGTGTGATATCTAACCGAGGCCCAACTTAAAAATTTAATTCTCTGTTTTGTTTGTAATAAAAGTAACGTAAGCTCGTTCTCTCATTCATTACAAATGGGGCAACAAGTTTACATTCTGACGTAAATTACAAAACCTAAACTCTCTGTTAGCACCAAAGTAACGGAAAGGCTGAATTATCTTCTATTTTTACTTTAACCAGACATAATGGAAATGGGAAAAAGAGCTTTAATATCATCTATCGCTGCCGATACCTCGCACCAATCGAACTAAGTAGCATATTCCTTTGTTGTTGGCATATAGTGGGTTGATTGATTAAGTAATTAAAAGTGAGGACTTTTTCATCTCTGTCTTTCTCGTGGCTTTCCCTACACATGTAGAATATTTGTCATCCAGATATCCGTGAAATATTCATCTCTATTTGTGACTCACAAACTTTATCACTGTTTTTGTCCCAGTGAACAGCTTCTATAAAACATCTGCCAAGGCAGTAATAGTACTCCCAATGTTGGGAATGTCTTTTCATGCGGAAGATTTGTTTGTGCATCATATAAATGGTAAGTAGAGACAAACGTCTCTTGCGTTGAAACAGATTCATCATTGATTTTAGAGCAGAAGAGATCATGAAGAAATACAGGCTCGATACTGAGTCAGGGATTTCTTACCAAACGACAGGTGGTGCTCCTAGCGACCTAGAACACACAAAAGTTAACCCTTATTGGGACTGTATACCTCCGCTCAAAATACATCCCAAGAACTGTATACGATTTTACTTCCACTCAAAGAAAATTTGTTTGCTCAGGCCTCTGAAATAATTTACATTAACTTACTCGTAACTATTCGCTTTTTGTTTTATGTATTATTTTTCGACTGCGGAAGAAACATGAATTTGACGGAAATCAGGTGACTAGGCTGCAGCAGGAGTTAGAATCAAAAGTGCGTTTTTTGCCGAGGCACTAGTCTCCTTAATTACCACGTACCGCTGATAAGGTAGTATTGAGAGGGATTTAAGTGGGCTGTACGCCACAGCCGAAAACGCTTCCCCATACGTTAAGCGCTTTTATATTACGACTTCCCGTTGCTAAATGTAGCAAATCTGTTTACTTAAGCCTTTGAAATAAGGATTATTATTTGCAATAAATGTAACTTTTCGCTTTTTGCTTTCTACAAAACAATTTCGAAATAAATGTAGAAACTTCAATACATCATAAATCAGGTGATCGCTAAAGCACGTACAACGCATATTTCTTAAAATCTTAGCACTTGTTGTAAAAAAATTCTTTATTTCTTTGGAACATTATCAAACTATTGTAAATTGCGTATTATTAAGTCGCAGGGAGCATTCTCGTGAACCAATGCAACGCATTTTCTACTGCGTTATCAGTGGTGGTGTTGCCCGGGGCGAAGAATGGAGGGAAGGCGAAGATCTCTCCCACGTTGCGGCAGAAGCCAGAAGTAAATGGGTACTTTAAGCCGAAGTATAAAATCCCCTCATGGTCACCTATGTATATAGTATCGAGAATTTTATGCTTTTGATGAATAAAGAGCGATGAATTTCTGCTCAGCTCTCCGAGCGTGAGTCAAGTTGCTCAAGTCTGAGATATTATTTTCTCAATAACGATCATTACGAAACAAAATTAACTTAACATAAATGATGATTTATTTATACATTCCGTAGCTAGTACGACTTGTTTTATACATTATTTTGATGGCCTTATGATGCTTTGATTATAAGTATTCACGGTTTCCGCCGTCGAAAAAACCATAGAGCTCAAAATTGGAACATTACGAAGGAAACGAATGCACGTTTTGGAACGTGAAATAAATACGTTTTCGTAGATAAAATAGTATTTTTTCATCATAATATGTAAAAGTATATAATCTTTTATATGATGTGTATTCATTAGCCCGTAATTTTGAAAATATAACGTCTTAAAATGGCATATTTCATCTTTTTTTCACGGATATTAGTTATTACGATAACCGTATCAGATAAGTGAATTTGAATTCATTAAGTCAGCTACATCCGAACTTGACACGTAACACCTGAGGCTATTTTTTTGTAAATCACATTCTCTGGTTGAAAATTAATTGAGCATTCAAAGAAAGTTCAAATTTTAAACTAGGCCAAAGAGATATAGAATTGATTTGAAAAGTACTTGGATCATGGTAAGGAGGGGTGCTAATTAGTATTTAGCGGGAGTTTAGCTAATTAACAGCGTTTCATGAGCAAAACCTTGAGTGCCCAATATTTTTTGATGAAAATCTAAGTTAAATATTGGTGTAATGAATGTTCCCTGCCATTCCACCTTTTAAGTAAATAAATAACATATGTAACGTTAAATATTCCATAAATGCGTTTTTTTAAACAGGATTTTGATCCAATATTTCTTGCCCTAAGTTATGGTTCATACAGAGGGATGTTTCAGAATGATAACGGTTTGTACACTTAAGTGCCATATAAATAATTTTGTCGAATGCAGATGTAATGTCTGTTAAAGGATGCCTTCTGTTGCGTCAGAATTTCGACAAGTGTGAATTGAGGATATACCTCTAAAATTGAAAAACTAGGACACTTTTAAGGAAATCGCCCGTACTCTTTTTAAAGTTACTTATATCATCATCCAAAGAAATTGTTCACAAGGTATAGTGACCCAATACCCATCCCAATAACTGCAAAGGCAAGCAAGACAATTGAAAAAATACTGGTCGACCACATTTTTATTGACAAAGAGTGGATAAATAGCATCCTAAATTTAATTTTCACCGCCATCATCGAAGAGAACAAGATATGTGAGACAACATTAAGTTTTAAATCCCTTTTCCTTCTTTATGTATAAAATAAGTTTTTTTATATCAATGCCTTATAAATAATTTTCATTGAACATTATGAAGTAATTTACTACAAACTGAAGCTACAACAGTGAAAGACTGGCGTCCTAACACGCCTTTAATCTATAGTTTAACTTATCAAATGTTAAGTTCACTTCTATGTTAAATTATTTAGATACATATTTGGGGCGAGATAAGAAGTAGTCCTCACTTCCACCCACACCGGACAGAACAATATTGGAATAGCTAAATTGCATGGGTAGCAATTTTCTATGAATAATTTTTTTAGGAAAGTTAATTATATGAATTTTAGATAAATTGTCTGCTTGAATATATATTGTCTGAGATTAAAGAAAGCGTAAATTCGTGCATTTTCCCCATAGCAGAAAATGAACCTATATCGACCACTAGAGCTTTCTCTTTCATAGCTTATGATCTCACTCCTATTACACGTATGTACCAGAGATCACACTGAGTAATGAATGGGAAAAAGAAAACAACGTTTCATTAGCTACCCCTGGTTGTACAGAACGCGGTCGAAACAAATTTCGTGTACGAGCGCCAAAGACAATTGAAATAGGCAGGAGGTTATATTTCGGTGTCGGAAGAGGGCTCATCGCATCTTTGCATGCGACGCTGTCTTTTGCTTTTCCATCTCGTGGCGAGAGACTGAACTACGAGGAGAAGTGGGCGCCTCATTTAAAACAGGAAATGTGGCTACAGAAAACAGTCACGTTGTTACATTTAGTATCAATCAGAAATTGCACTTGAGTAACAATTGATCAGATCAACAGAATTTTTTCAACAATATTAAGAGATTTTTTTCATCATAAAATAATTATATCAATTAGATCTTTAAGCATAAAATTGTGGAATGGAGACGTCTGAAACGAAATTACTCTCGGGAACAATGAAAAATTCTGATACATGTCATGAAGATTGGGTGAATAGATTACCTTTAGTTATTAGACTGGTAATTAGAGTTGCTGGTTTTTGTAACTTAGTAAATTAAATACCCTAAACAATTTTAACCGTATGTCTCGCATACCTTTTATTTTTGAATACTTAAATCTACATGTATGCATGAATTTTCTCTCGAAGTTAGGAGGACATTCGTAGCATTTGATCTTGTGCACGATGTAGTGAAAATTCACTCCATGACCCACATTTAAATTGGCTAGATATGGATATTTAAGCTTATATAAGCAGCATGAGTCTGTTATCCTACATTCACTCTAGACACTTTTCGCCATGTTGAATGGTCACTTCTATCTCTATCTGTCTAGTGAGATCATACAACAGGAAACGTTTCTTGTTTAAAATGCCCTTTTCGCAGCATTTTTCAATTATGCCAACGTAGTGCAGCTTTTGTAACAATATCAATAACAAAATATTTTCTCATTCAAACCTCGACATAGTAGCCGATTTAATGAAATATTTGGAAAAAATCCGGCGTTCTTCATTTCAGCCATGAATATAGAAAACGCGCCATCGTTTTTAATGCAAGAGACTAATGCTTATATCCTTAGTACAGGCAAAGTATTTTCACGTATGGTGTGAGGTAATGTATAACTCAAAGGCGGCCAGGATAATCGGCCAAACTCGGGTCGCGGGTTGTGTTGTTGCAAAATGAACAACGTGGCATTTGAAGTCTGATTTGGAAGGTGAAGTAAACAAACCACCCATAAACCGACATCAAGTGCTTGAGGCAGGGAGTGCCTATATCACCAATATGCACAATAATACAACCGAGTCAATTAAACTAAGATTTTGCGCGCATTATCAAAAACCTATCAGGAGGCGAAATTTCATGAAACTCGTATCTACTGTCGTTGTATTGTACCATAAACATTAAAGCTGCTATTTTGCAATACCCGGGAGGTGTAATACCTAACCGAGGCCAAACTTAAAATTTTAATCCTCTGTTTTGTTTGTAATAAAAGTAACGTAAGCTCGTTCTCTCATTCATTACGAATGGGGCAACAATTTTACATTCTGACATAAATTACAAAACCTAAACTCTCTGTTAGCACCAAAGTAACGGACAGGCTGAATTATCTTGTATTTTGACTTTAACCAGACATAATGGAAACGGGAAAAAGATATACGTATAATACAAATATAATAACAAGATATATTTCACGTATAATACAAATGGTGTACTATCAATGTCTTAGAAAATGATGGTAACAACGTATTCCATTATTACATATGTACAATTGTCCATAGACATACAAGAGTTATACAGGAAATGCGATACGGCCTATGGGTAATATGGTGCAGATAAAAAAATCAGCATAAGGGAGCATATCAGATATAATCGAGAGTACCTATTAACAAACCTAGTTAAAAGTCTTAATGGCAGCTTTCATGACCTCTTATCGTGCAAGATAAAAAATGACATTTAAATCCGGTCAGCTATGCGGTCTAATTCCGTAATTTAACTTTCATGATCTAACGTATCGTAAGATGTCGGGTTGTGTGGACTAATACTGACGTCAACCAAACAAAACACCGGGTTAAAACTCACATGAAAGATTAATTCCGAATTGTAATCACTCCAAATGCAATCCGCATCCCAAATGTTAAGTGAGCATGTAATACTGACGAAATTATCGCTACGACCTATTATATATCTTTCCAATCTTCACTGCGCTCGTTCTAATGTGGAATCAAGGCCTTCCGCGGAATAGTCTAAAAAAAGAGAATCGGGTAGTTCCCTAACTTGATATCCGTACTTGCCCAGTACTTTTTCGACAAATTCCAATTTAGTTTCACCTATAGCCATTATTTTCCCAGAACTCATTAAGAATTTTGAGTCAGTTTAACGATGAGGCATTTAACAGATCATACAGTTGGAGATGCACCATTCTGAGAATTAATACTGCAAATTTCGTGTATTATCGTGGTATTTTCCGCAATTTATTACAACCCCTGACAACTACCGTAATTTCCGGCAAATTTACCTTCGTTTCAGATACTTTTTATAATGATATATTCTAAACATATCCTATTAAGCCAAGTTTTACATACTTCATGCAGCCATCATTACAAATTAAGGCAGGTACAACTAATTTGTGGAATATTTTTGCTGGTGGAATATTTGTGGAGCTATAGTTAGAGCTAGTTTAAACAGTTTGGAAAAAACTTCTCATAACATGACAAAAGAAAGCCAAATTTTGTGTGTACTGCCGTATTTTTTTATATTTTTAAAATTAGTAATCATAAATGTGGCAAAATTCATGGTTTAAATGTCAGTCATCCTTTTACCATTGCTACCATCTCTCCTATTAAACTTAAAAAATTGATATTAATTGCTCCAATTTTCAAATAACGGGAAAATAACGGTAATTTTCGAAAATTACTATTATTTACCCATCTCTACATACGGTCTCTGATTGGCTCTGCTGCTTGCAAAAGGGGCAATAAAGAGAGCTGGCCTTTTTCTCTGAAATTCATTATAACATACGCTTTCAAATTTAATACAATAAGATTACACCATGAAAAGCCGTACACCATTAGCCATGAAAAGACTCTAATGCCAATAGCTGGAGGCGTTCAGAATATATATTAATAATGTAAGAACAATTGAAGAACTTACTAAATTTTCCAGCGATAATTGATACCATATAATGTTTAGTGAGAAAATTTCTGCACATTTCGTTATGAAATGGGAGAGAATTTTCTTATACATAAGCAGCTATTCCCATACAGCTGACATTTGGCAAATTGCGAACTCGATAAAAAGGCGTAGTCTTTTCAGTTATTCTGCGGATTTGTTATTTTCATTGAAAACTTCCCACTTCAACCTCTGACAACTGAACTGTGAAATCTAATCTAACTCTGGGTTCTGTTTACCACGGCCAAATACACTTCCGCAGACGTCAACGTGCTTTTATTTTACGACTCTGCATTGCTACTTAGAGTTAATCTGTTTGCTCATAACACTGGGATAAGGGCTATTGTGGGAGTGTCTTTAGTGGAGCTCACATTTTATTGTCCGTCGTTATTGTGAGCGGAAATAACGAGTTTTTATACCTTTCTGTTAGGTTATGTATTGCTCTTACTTTATCGATTCTGTCAGACCTAGAGAGGCGTCATGATAATATTATCTGTGTCGCTCTGAAACAGCACTTCTGAACTTCTCAAGCAGGCTAAGCCTAGCTTGTAGCCTCCAAGTCTCTAGGGGCTCCCACCTTAATCCCTCTAAAAGGGGTGAGACACTATTTATATGCTCGTAGCAGTTTTTAACGAAGTGTTCAGATTTCTTTGTATTTTATTAATTTTATTGTTTATATCTTCATGGCCAGGGTCCCAAATGCTCGTGGTGTCAAGGTGTAGCCTAGCCATAATGAAATAGCATCTCTCTTTTACTTTTTCATCCGAGGACATTCTGAGCTTTCTGCTTTGCTTTTTGAGCAAGCACGGCTTAGATGGATGTTGCAAAAATGTCTTTTTTATTTGATAAATTGTAGAGCAGTGCCTCGACATGTAATCCTGCAGAGAAGTCATAAACTATCTTAATAAGCTAGGCTACCTTCTCATGGGCACTGATGATAACGCTTCATTTTGTTTTGATTTGCCATACAGCGTATAAGCGTTAAAGGCGTTAATTCCTTGCCATTTTGAATCTGTAACACGGAAGATGAGAAAAATACAAGCGCTCCTATGAGTGCAATCATAGCCGAAGGACGAAAACTGACTTGCAACACAATTTTAAGGTAATTTGAGCGAAATATCATTTCACCTAGAAATCAATTAATTTGGTCTCATTTTAAAGAAAAATATCTCACCCTTCTAATGACACCAAAATTTAACGCCTTACCATATTAGTTTCTGAGATATTTGTCAAAACTACCAGCCCTTTTACATGAGAAATGGTAAGTGTATGCACTCCAGAGAGACATTATTTACAAAATTAGGTATTTATAACACTTAGATGTCGTAAAAAAATAAAAGCGTGTAGTCTGTATGTTTTCTTAACTATATTTGAAAATTAATCATATTACCACCGCCGAAGGTTCTTGGGTATCACAATAAATCTTCCGTTTTGAAGGCGTTTCAAACGCATCGTGAAAAAAAATGAGTCAATTAAAAAACTTATTTAAATATTATCATATAATAACTAATAATTTCTGTCATATAAGACTATGTTATTGCACCATTAAAATGCAATATTTAATTGATATGTCCTACAGTTGGTGAAATTAAAACGTATAATTCGAATATGGTCTCTATTATGACTAAGGAGCTATCTCGCTCGGACTACCTTAAAGGGTCAAAAATTAGCAAAAGAAAATCTATCGTAAGGAGTAATATTTCTTGAGCGGGAACAAGGACAGGTAAATAGTGAACTTATTTATTGTAGGCTAAATTTAAAGTGAGGTAAGACCGCGGGTCTAAAACTAAGTTAAGCGCAAATGATTGTCTTTGACGCTTTCTAGTCTCACCAGAAAAACATGCGGACACAGTATAGCTCAAATACGTAACGGCTTAGTTCTCATTGCTTAGATAATGACATAAAAATTAAGGGGTTGAGTTTTTGTGATTAAAAAGCCCTTCAAAGATAAGTGTCGGTCACGGCATTAGGAGAAGAGATGAAAACAACAAAGAACCTAATCACCACACTCCATTGGGTATATATTCGAGAAATGTAGTTATTCCAACATGAATACTAGAGAAGAACATGTTATCAGGATGAAGAAAGTTCCGATAGTGACTCGAGAGTTAACGCTGGAGAAATAATTGGCAACCGTCTTCCTTAGGGCTCCATTCTCCTCATATACATCTCCCTCTCTCTCTCTCTCTTTCTCTCTCTCTCTCTCTCTCCCTCTCTCTCTCACCAATCCATTCCCCTTTCGTCTTGAGAAGAGCTGTGGGCTATGCAATATTCAAAACTATTTTATTCTGTTGAAATTATTAATATCTCACGAACTCATGCAAACTAGGGTAGATCAGATTATGAAAATAAAATAAGGGAAACGAGCCGCAAAACAGCCAGGTTCAAAACTTTGTTTTTCCCGCGATCAATAAGAGACCATTATGGCTGCATTAAGACTTTGAAATAAATCAGTTAAAAGATGGAGTAGCTGATTAGTTGATGTGCTCTCTAATGCTTGTTTCTTATTCTGTGAAGTTGTATTAATATAATATTTTGCACGTCCCCTGCTTGGCTTTTGTATCACGTTTACGTTGTAGCAGTATACATAAAATTCAATAGTTTCTCTAGAATTGGTAGCATACCTAAAGTGTATTGCACGTTGGTGAAAGTTAATTATCACATTATAGTACATCCTGCCAAACACCCTTGAGATGGTTTGCAGGGTAATATGTAGATAAGAAAGTAGTATGCAAATAGGGATAAAAAGGCTTGAAAGAGTCACTTTTTAAGGCTATGGAAGTGGCCATGATAAGTATTCCCTCACCATACACGAATATTTTTTTGGGTAATTTAGCACTTAAATTTCGAAAGTTTGGCTGTGGCTTCTTTTGCTGCCATCGGACGGTATTTCATCACTGTTGAAGTACATGTCTATAAAATCTATATGTAATATGATGAAAAAATAAAAATACTCCAGAATGGCTTTATTTTTAAATGATAGCAATAGGTGCGTTATTCGCATAAAAGCCATAAAAATCGCTTACAAATGAAATCCAATGAAGGTTGTTGCAAATGTGGAATAAATATACCCCTGCTCATTAGTGTATCAAATCATTACGATATAAATAAAATAATGAATATGGAAATTTCCTTTTAAACACTAAGTCAATATTTTGAGTTTCGTGAGTAGTCAGAGGATGACCTGTGAGAGTAGTAGGACTGGGATAAAGCACTTCTACTGTATCACTACCTTTCTTAAACCGCGTTTAAAATTATTTATACTTGAAATAAATAAACCAACATGCCACTCGGTGAGGTAGGCACTACTTCAAAGTGGTTGATAGAATTGTAATTAATGAGAACATCAAACCTGATCTCCAGAAGATACAGTTGAAAGAATATACATTTACCTAGGTTTCTGAATTGCAAGCATGACAAAACGGCAAGCCAGTATTCTCTGTCAAATTACAGACAAAACGGGAATCAAACTCTCTGAAATATAAAATAACCATCCACTCTATGACCACAAATTGGGCCCGAGGGTCAAGAGGCGACAACTTCAGCTACTAACCAAAGAATGAGATGCTTTTGTAACCATATTTCGTCTCTTTTAATGCCTTAGGGTGGGTCGTTTTTCCAATTTTTTCTTAAAACGAAATGTAATACCTAGAAAAGGGACCCACCCACATGAGCGTTAAAGATATAACTTTTTCCTTAGGGGAAAAATATCTTATGTAAGATTTTTCTGGCCTCAAAATATCGAAATTTCGACTCAAATCATCAATAATGTCATTAATTATAGTTCCGTTAAAGTAATCATATTTTTGAGTAAGAAGTTGTCACTTGCGACGAAAATAAACAATCGAGTCTCAATGTGCCATTTATTTACCCGTGTGGAGGGGGGGAAATGCTCACAGAAGATATTTTCCCATTGGCTAAAAATTTATATCTGTGATGCCCCTGTGGGTGGGCCACTTCGCTGGGTATTACATTTTGCTCTAAGAAAAAATAGACAAAATAACTCACCCTAGTAATACACTTCAGATTGACTGGCGCTAGTTTGTGACTTCAAACTCAAACCACTCAATTAACGTACCGTACAACATAAAAGCAATACCGTTTTTACTTGAGCGTAATACAAACTGTAGAGTACTTTCTCGCATTTATTTCATTACAAATCACATAAAAACTCGTACCTCGGCCAGAGAAATCCCATCAAGGCGGGACCCGAGCCCGTGAACAAAGGATCCACTGGTAATTACCTTCCCACCGCAGAGACCAACAAAAGGTAGTGGTGGAGTATATGAGTCTACTATCGGTTAAATGCCCGGATATCCTCACATATTCCAAATGATCAATTTTATTTTTACTTGGCTGTTCCAATATGACTGTGTTGTCAAAGGGTAATGGGCAATCGCGAATGGCTTATTCTTCTCTGTCAGAGATTTTGTATAATTTCTCGAAAAACTTGATACTCTGATATAACCTGGCGATAAGGAAGATAAACTAAAGAACCATCAAACAAATGGTCACTTCAGCTTTCAGAGGCTAAAATCTGAGTATTATAACCGATCAGTTACAAACCCTCAGAGAATAAAAGGAATACTATTTCTCTTCATAATTCACAATCCAAGATGACCAGAAACAAAACTCATAACAACATTTTTCATACTAATTTAAACCATGGTTCATTCACTCAACCTTTTAACGTTTGGGAGATTGATAAACTTTGCTTCTTAACTGATGTCTCTGTAACTAATCGAAAGGCTGATTTCTCAGCAGGACTTATCCCGTGTTTATTCTCCTTAAACACGAGCATATCTCTCCAAATCTCCTATTACGAGCATATATTCCTTCACACGAAAGCGTGGTTACTCTGCTATTCAATGATGGAGAACACGCAGAACATGGTTATATCAACAAAAATACACTTTTCACGTATTAAGATGGCAAAAATTCAGATAATATAGATTTCTATCACAATTTACTATTTTGAAAGGGACCAGGACATAGACTCCCAGTCGACACTTCTGCTATTCATAAACACTCTTCAAGCAAATGCCATAAGAACAGCACCTTTTATTGCTTCCCTGTTTAGCTAGCTAATTTGAGAGTGGATTGATACAGTACATCTCAATGCGAATTTTTACATTAGTAAATTGGCATTTCTATTCTAAATGATCAATCTTTTGACAGGTGAAATGGAGTTTCAATGTGCTTTCTCGAGCGGAACTATTAAGTAATTTTGCATTGCAGGGATACACAAATTTATTTCTTTAAACATCAAATAAGGCAACTTAAAGAAAGGATTAATTAAATAATGAATGAATTAGCATTTGGAATAAACAATCAATGAACGAACAATCAAATTACTGATGTATTTTCATAAAATTCGGGTTTGTCTTCCAGTTCATTGAGAAATTCACAAGATTCAAATCACTTATTGAAATAGTAACAATAGCTCATACCATTTATGTGAAGTTTATGACCAAAACATTTTATTTAAGAAAACGCTGGTGGTAAAAATGCGTTCAAATTATTCCCAAGGTTGAACAGAATGCTCATGAAAACTTTTTATGGGCCCCCAAAATATGATGCCACTCTTACCATAGTACCGCACCTTTTCAACGGGTTTATTTTCCAAATCTGTAGTGGAGAATTCAACTCGTTTAGGTTTCTCTCATCCGGACGGTGGGCTGCCGCAACTAGATGAACGGGAGCAGCTGGAGGAGCCTGATCCGCAGAGACATATCTTATTTGGATGAGTCACACAACTATCTTCTATAACGATTCCCCCTTTACAGAATCTTCTTCACCATCGTTGAGTGCATCCAAATACGGATGTCGGAGGAACCCAGTTCTCGTACCGTTGAAATGTATGAAAATAAAACTCATCCGGTTCAGGGAAATTTACGTATTTAACAGAGAGAAGCAAATTTGCCTCGTTTCACGTCGCCCGTATCGATGCGGGCCAAAGTCTGCTATGGCAATATCACACGATGGTCATGTAAGCATGAAGAGGCGTCAAGTAGTCTTTCGCAATAAGTCGTCCCATGCAGGGAATCGCAGCACTTGACGATCGGGCAAATACCCCTCCGCTTGCCACTATACATGAGACTCCATTCAACTCCAAGACCCGTAAAACACGCGAGTTAGAAACAGAGTAAATCCTCGAAGCGTCGAGTATAATGAAGCCGGAACTCAGCCACTATGGGAAACTTGTACGTATATTTAACGGAATAAAGCGACAGCGCCTGATCAGACGTTCCCCATGTCAATGCACGCCGTCTACTGAGGCGATATCGCAAGTAGAGGTATGTATATATACATATATATGTATGAACAGGCATCAAATAGTGCTTCACAGTTAGACGATCAAGGCGGACGAACACTTCAGTAAAAGATCGGATAGGTATTCTTCCGCTCGTTATTAAACATAAAACCCCATTTAACTGAAAGAACTCCATCTAAGACGGGCGTCTCATTGTACGTCAGAACTTCCGCGGCCTATCTCATTTTTGAACTTCCATTTAATAGCTACTGGTTTCTGCATAACCTTACTCTTCCCCTCCTTTTGGCAACGAATCACTCTCAAAATTAGCCTGTGCAAATTCTTCCAAATATCCGGTGTTGTCCCGCCACAACTAAAGCTCGTACCTTGAATCGAGGGTTCAACGTCCATGTGTGCGTCCATACGATGTGACCAACTCAAATCTGTGGTTTGAGATGTGACCTTCTCCGTGGCAAAGGTTTATAGGTATATAGTTATAGGCAAATATTTGTAGTTCTTTCCACACTCTTTGAGATTGGAGGAAAAATTCAATTGACAAAAAAATTGCTTAATTAAGTCGATACTTACATTTATTTTTCAATTAAAAGTGGGGCAATATACCGATGTGTAGTAAACGAGCTCTGTAAAAACTACATTGCAACATTTACCAAAAAATGAAAAGATTAAATCCACTATATTTTATTAATTCTAAATTACCACAATGCTTAGGCACAAGAAAAGTTATTTTATTACGTTACAGAATATAAAAATGAATAGGCAGTCATCAAAACCAATTTTAACTATATATAATGCAATCTTTGAGCAATGTTAAAACTATAGGATTACTAATAAAAGATATAAGGCATATGCAGTGAAACTGATTGGCTCAAGGGTTGAACGCATGGAAAATTCAAGGTTTAAAAGTATTAGAACTCACGGGTTGCGGAGTGTAATCGGTGAATCTTGAGGTATCACCAAAAAAAGTAACCATCACTCCTTCGTTACTAGTATTCACAGAAAAACTTGCTTTGTAGTCACCTTAATTGCATCATCAACAAAAATCCAACAAGTAGTTTTCTCTCAATGATATTTTAGCTCATTAACTATTGAGTGCAGGCAGCCAAGTCAACGTTAAGTTTTCTCCTGAAGCTTTTGAACAACAGATATATAATCGTGAAATGGATCTCCCAAAGTCCCATATATAGATTTAAAGGCGTCAAAAACCTCCCAAATTTTACTTGCCAGTTGAGTAACCTTAACGACCGCACTATGAGGCAGAGAAAAGGAACTGCATATGCCAGAGGCCAGCCAAAAGGCTGTGGCCTTAGTTTTTATTTCACACCATTTATGATCGTCAACTTTAGAAATGATTTCATCAGGGAGTCACTACCCTCTAACCTGCAGGTAACGACAAGAAATACGGCTACAATGGTAACAATAAATAAGAATGGGAAGCAATATCGAACTTTTTCCATAAATTCTCTCACGTTTCTCGCACAAGGTATTGTAAAGGTTCTGAAAAATATTCTTTTGCCTTCTCCCTATTCCGAAGACACTTAACTCTCTTTCTCTCTCAAATAGTATCGCCTAGACGATGTCGCATTACAAGTTGAGGGTTACGAGTATACAGCATTACTAGTGTTGCAAGTTGGCTATTTTCCAAGAGATAGTAAAATAATACGGTGCAAACATTTAAGTGATCAATCAGCAGCAAACAGAATAAAAGAAAGCAATATAAAAAGAAATGAATAATTAATCGCAAATATATTTTTAGCACTTGTTACTTAAAACATTTATCTTGACATGAAAAGCCTCAAATAGCTTAGCAGGGAGACTATTTCAGTCCACAGTAGTTTGTTGAGGATAGAAATTGTTTTACGTTGCTTCTTTTGAGACCGGCATTTCACCTTGTATCGGTGATCATTCCTACCAATGAATTTTGAGTTTTTTTACTTTCTGTCTCAGTTTCCCCGCGCGAAGTCTTGGAATGATATCTAGTAACGACTTTAGTATAAGCGTGAAAATTACTTTAGAGTAGACTTTACTTCACAGTAGTAGTACTTTTCGAAGGGATTGACTTAAAATGTTGACCTTTAATTTTAAGTCATTCTAAGTGAACTAACCCTTCACGGGTGGTGGGTAAGGATGGTGGCAGTAAGAAGTAAAAACTCCGCGTAAGGCAAAATAATACCTTAATATCAAACCAACAAGGATGAACAAATACAAATAAGCAACGGCACTTGGACGGAAAACCCGGTGAAGGGTAGGCAAGGAAAGGATTCAGTTAGGAGAGAACTAAAAAGTAAACACGGGAGGGAAAGAAACCCAAGCTTACGTGAGCTGGAAGAGCGGAGCCGAGGCGACGTCGAGAAGACTACAACTACAATAGTCAGCCATCCACCGGTGTGGCGAGAACCCCAATGCTCGCCCAGTTCCTCTCGCCAGGCCAATATATAGTTCACCCGACGCATTTTGCAGGAGGGACTAACAGCACTCCCCCCGTTTGACAATCAGCCGTTTTGCAATTTCTGCTGGGCCCTCGCTAATATGCGATTCACCCAGTTCCGTAACTGCCGACATCAGTCCACCGCTGCTTGGATGTTTAACAGAAGTTTGGGCAGCACGTTACCCAGGTCGTAGCGCGGCCGATCTAATGCAGTCTGAGCCGCTAAGCACGGCTCATAAGCGAGGAAAAGTAGATTTTATTTCAGCGTTAATTATTTGTGGGACCGAAAAAGGCAAATATCAATGAAATTTTTGGGACTTTTTTGAAGAATGATTTGAGACGTGAAAACTATTTCATTTAATATATTCTATCATGGATTTGAAAAGAAAGACGAAAGAACAAGGAATTCATGGATAAATTCTGCTAGAAGAGGCCCTAAAGAGTTGGATAATCAGGAACCTCAAGAACAAGAAAGCTCGAGAGTTTGAAGCAAAGCATGAATTCAATTGAAGCAAATGAGGAATTCAAGGATATTGCAGATTGGAAGCTATTTTTAAAGTCAAATCTAGTTTTCTAGACTTAATCCGACCTAGACCCGGATATAATCACTTTTGAAAATACCTTCCACGAAACGGAACGGCGAGAGATGCATGTACATATGCATTAGGAAGGTGGACACAAACGGTCTTTTAATAGGTGATGGTTTTCTAATAAGATATATAAACAACGAAGATGGTGCAGCGCGGTGTAGCCACTTCATGAGAGTATTCATTAGTTTTTAATAGACAAATCCTGGACATTTTTTTCTCATTCGCCTGAATCAAAATAGAGAATACTTATGCGTTCATAATTTTAAAAGTTTACGAAAAGACAGGCAGATTATTTCCGATAAAAATTTAACTCATGGTTATTATCAATTTTTTATCAAAAATCCACCGTATTTTCATTTCTTAGCAGGAATATTGTAAAATAATGTCCACAATCAAGAGCATAGTAAGGTATTGCTACCACTATAAACCTGAATATGCTCGCTAGTGGCCTCTCCCACTTGGACTCCCATTACACCTTCACCAGCCCCCTATCTACCATATATTTCCTGGTTCTAAACGATCGTTTAATATCTTCCTCTGATTGCAGAAGTGACATTTTAATCGATATGTTTCCGGTGAGGTAGGTAACTCCTTCACCGTTACCTCTCCTTTCATGTCCATGGATTTTTGCCCAAATGAACTTTGTTTGGGAGTATTTAGAGCGTGGGAATACAAGGAATAGACCAGGTGCAATGCTCAAAAAATAAAACTTAAAAAAGATTCAGCTTGAGGTGGGCTTTAAAAAAGAGAAGCAAAATCAAATTTAAACGAGAAGTAAGGCTATATTAATGGAAAATAAAACCCAAAATATATACATATTCTTATTCGCGAATAAATGAAATGATGAATTGAAAATAACTACATCGAGAACAACTTTGGTCCTGTCCATGTAACTTATGAGCCCACAGCGCTACATCGGCATAAAATAGCATTTATGGTGTAATGGTTTTCCAAAGATTATAAATAGTATAATCATCATTCAGCGAATCAAGCATATTTTCAATGGAGTTAACCTGGTATTTTTCTTATGGCCATTTCAAGGCATCCTTCTTTGGCCCAATGTGTTGATTAGTACTTTGCTCATGAAGGCACCCATTTTATATTGATATGGCGCCATCTGGTCATAAGCGGAATCCTTTATGAATTTATGAATGCTCTCCAAAGCACAGAAAAACACAAATCAATGCAATCTCTCGTGTACCGCGCACGTCTCGTCGTTTACTGTATGTCTATTCGCGTCCTTTACATTTATGTAAGCATGGGCAAGCGGAGAAGAGGCAGAAACAACATGTTTCAAGGTGATTGGAGCGATTTTCATATACTTACACATTTGAGTGTACTTATCATAAGGTCACTCATTAGTATTTTGTACGAATAAAAGTGAAAACTTTGCATGTTACTGAATTGGTTTCTTGCCAAATGAATGCTCTGCAAAAGCTTTATGTGAAGTAAAATTGCAAAGATACCGTACCGTGGTTTCTCAGAGGCACTTATTTACTAAACATGGCCCTATTTACATGAGGCATAAACCCAAAAAGGTTATGGCAGAAATGCACTTCCGTTCTAATTTGCGATTTGCAAACACAACAGCCTGAGGAAGGGCATGGAAGCATGCAAAGGAAGATGCCCCATTTGCAATTCCGAGAATGCGTCCTTCAACGTATTCATGAATGAACCCAAGTGACTTCATGCATGGTGCGAGCAGGCCCTAGTACCCTAATTTAATTATGCTAGCAACACGAGTGGTTGCAATAAATGAGAGGCAGGCGTGGAAATATGAATTAGGTACACAAATTAATGCAAACAAATTCGTATTTTGCATTTTCCTACATAGAAAGAGCAAACTCACACTTCGTGTGATGGTATTTATAAAATCGCTTATTTCTCATAAATAGCTTTTTGTGATGTTTTAAAATTATTCTCAAAAACAATAAAAAGACTGTTATGAATATAATGTCTTAATTCGCTCTTTCTGAGGAGAAAAGAAATACAGAAGGGAAAAAATGAATTTAGTGGTCAACGAGAGAAAAAAATGCTTATGACTGTTGCTCATGACTCAACTAAACTTGAGGGACCATGCTACTGACGTAGTGCTGAGGAACATAATACCGATAAAATTTTAGAATTGTCATTCGACAAATGACTTGTTTACAGCATTTAACGAGCAGCTTCGGAGACATTAAATGGTATTCTAACTCCGGACAGCATGGGACGTGTATTGAAACGGAGAAATATTTCCAACTGTAGCGAGAGCACGTAGGGAAGTACAGTAATACCTTCTCATCACTCGTGAGATCCAAATATCTTTTGCAACGCCTAGAATGTTACATAAGTGTTGCAAAACATTTATACGTGTCTACACACGGAACTGTAGGTCGCGGAAACCTGCAAAAACTCCTTTTACTGAATTTTAGATCAAAACCCCGCTCTTGATTTGACATGCAAATTGTACTAGGCAGCCATGATTGCCACGAAGGTATCACATGAAAAATTGCAATGCATAATACTGCGAAAAACTACAGAACGATCAGAAAAATGCATCACTTATAAACGGGTGCAACATTAATTTTCAGGTACGATATTATCCAACGAAATAATCGTATGCGTTACCGTATTTTATGACCTCACCGGACAAAATTGTCAACAATTTTGCATAACAACAAATGCTTTCGATAAAGGTAAACAACAACAAAATATATGCATAATTATTTTAAATATTTTCCTAACTTGAGCTCAACACTGCACCATAATCACGTTCGTATATCAGTTAAGTAAAATAGAAAACGTTGCATAAATATCGTGTTATCAATTTCAATTATCAATGTTATCAATTTTGAAATGAAACCTATAGCTCCTCAATTTGTACCACGTCTTCCAGTATTTGTGTTATTAAATATCAACTCTTAGTTGTTTTTGCGGATCAAGTAAGAGCGTATGTTTTGACCGACATTTCCCAGTGGTCTATCGCGGGTTGCTACCCTGTAAGGCGTCTCGTGAGGGGGAGTGTCATATTTTCCCAGACATAAAAAATGCTAAGTAATCAATATTTGAGCTCCATAATCGTAGACACATATGCTGCCCCTGTTTTTGAAGGAAGCAAGGTGTTGATGTAGGAGTTTGGTGACACCTTCTACCCTCTCGTTTCAGCCGAGTAACTTTTACACGCCCAGGGGTGTTGCGTGAGCCTTTGCAACTGCAGGGCGTAAACGCACGAGATCCATTGCATCTACATGTGACTATTCGACCAATGTAGTCCAGTGGAGTGACACTGTAACATGTAGACGACTACATTACGATGAGTTCCTCCCTCCAAAGCTTTCCAGACACGTGAAGCCCGCCCTCGTGTAAAAGAGAGGCACACGTAAATCCTAGAAGGTGAACATGATTCTCACAGAGGTTTCGACATCATCGGCTGTATTTGTTTGCGTGACAGGCATTGTTGTAATGAATTTTAGTCAGCAATATACGCTAAAAAACTTCAAAAATGTTTACGCGACGTATACTTGCTCAAAGTACACCCTACTGTGTACGTTACGGCCATATATTGCGGTCTTCTCATAATTTACAACGTCTATTATATCCCAGACGCTTTAATCTAGACGTCCCTGGGTGAGAATGCCGGGAAGCTATCGCTTCGTAGCGGAGGAGAGGTCGCACCATTTCAAGCGTCTGCAATGTACGAGTCGAGAGTGACGTAACATTCCAGGTGGTGTATAAATTACTTGGCTCTCACGACATGTGAGAAGGTATCTTTGTTCGTGCACACTCCCGTCTACTTCCACAGCCAATGTAACTATCCAAGCCGTCATTCTTACATAGTACAAAAGTGGACGATACGTGATTAAATAACTTGGTGATAACTCGACAAATATTGGCGTTCACCCCATTTTAAAATGAGTCTTTGTTTTAATAACTCTGCGTGCCTTTTAACGATTCCTAAGATATCATTTGAGGCATAAATAAATTACACTTAGGACACTGACTCCACAGAAACTCGTGCAGCATGTTTTCATGAATATCATCGACAGTGAAATGATAAAATGCAATCATGTTTTTTCGAATCAATTGGACATAAACTTCAAGAGTGATTTCATGAATTAATTTGCGGAAAAATCATCAAATTTTGTTGGGATAAACAATAACCTCATTAGGTTACTGTCACACTCAGGGAACAAAACAAAAATTTTTTTAAAATAGAAAAGTTTAAGGGTTTTCCGCCTCATCACGAGTTATTCACATGTTAAATTAACATCCATGGCCAATGGGTACGTAAGTAAGGGAAAATTCAGGGCATGAACTTTGTAATGCATAGGTTATAAAAGCGGTTTGGAAGGTTTTACACGGAGAATAATTTAGGTACATAAGCAGCAAATGGGAAAAAATGAAGAACGGATGGCACTCAAAAGAGTTACTCGTGCTGCCTAGACAGCCAAGACCATGTTAACGATTAGTCGTTGGTTCGGAAGGGCGAGGCAAAAAATGCGCTCCTTTGTAGAAATAAGTGTGACACTTTTTTCCTTACAGACTAGGTGAGAGCGACCATTTCGCCCGCCGTTCTGCTTCGGGTTTTTTGGGAGCGCTTGGATTTATTTTAAATCTTATAGGCCATTTATTTCAGTCCAAATGCTCGACGCATAACGGAAATAATTAATTACTTCTACTATTTTAGAGATACTTGTAGAAGTACCATTCATGTAGTGTAGACTCTAACAATAGTATTTTTGTAAAATTCAACTAAAGATTGAGCTGAAATTTTTATTTCTTTTCACCTCGGTTCACATCTGATAAACATTTGCGGTCATTTGACGGATAAGCTAAGAAGAAAAAAAAAGGAATGAAACCATTGTATCTATTTTGGAGTGATTTATCCGTTAAACACGCAACCCATTTTAAAAACCCGATCATGTTTTGAAGTATAATAACTGGCCTGCATTTTGTACACTTCATATTTTATTCATTGCATTTACTTTATTAAAAATGCAAATGATTGTTTCTAATATAATATTTGAACAAAAATGCGGCTTAACATTTACGCATCTACATTCCTTCAAAGTGCAATCACACAGTCCTGGTTGTGAGCAAAACGAAGGAGGCAGTTGAATATGAATTACAACTCAAGCGGCGTTTTGGTCCCGGCGGAATCGAAAAAACAAAACACTTTGAATTAAGCGACCAGCAAAATCCGTCAAGTGATCATTTTTGCCAAATAATGGTAAGCTATTCGAGCATGGAGAGGTTTGAAAAAATTAGCTTTTAAAAAGTCAATGAACGGAAACGAGTTATCAACAAAGACAAAAAGTTATATTTCCCTCGCTCAAACCCTCACAGAGGCAGACAACTGCGATGGATTTTCAATGCTTTAAAAAATAAAAGGTCAATTTGAACTCTCCAAAAATATTTTTATCGGTACTTTTTATCAATCGATGACACTCGAAACGATATGGTTTGGAGTGGCAGTTAACGAGAGGGCAATTCGCGGGAGATTTTTCATTCAGTGTTTTAAAAAATTGGCTACCGAATTGTATGTATATTTCGGGCTACATTTGACTGTTGCGCATGTAAAAAGTAAATGTTTTGAGGTAAAAAGTGTTTAAAATTGTTAAATGTTTTATTCTACTATCCTTTCCTAATTTTTAGGAGAAGCAATGACATATTAAACGCTGCAAATGGTAGTGTAAAACAAAAATGTCAACAATGTTTTACTCTACACCTCTTATTTTAATTTAAATTGATGGTGCTAATGTTTACCTTATCAATATTTCAAAAGCTGAAAAATTACCTAAGATAGTTTCCATAAATGGAAGTCAAGGTGAATGCAAATAACTTGATCTTGAATCAGTATAAGGCTGGAGGGTCGATAAGAAAAATTTCCCCAAATTAACATCACCTAAGTGTACTCTCACTCAATGTCATTAAAATTGAAATTCATATTTAATCCAGAATCCTTATGATCCTCTCATACTTTCCACAAAATCGCCTAAAAGTCACAGATAGCTTTCTAATTCGGTAAACTAAATATGCCTCAAAATACATTTTGTTCCATAGAGAATGAAACAAAATCAAGTTTCCAGAGCTAAAAATAAGTCATGTTTCGTATATTTTAACCCATTTTGTATGCCAAATTAGTGTCAGGGGGAAACCAGGTAACAAAAAATATTAACTCAACCCTTTATAATAAATAATAGCACTTATCATTTATCGTTACGAACTTACCTCTCTACATTAGTTACCACTTTCATCTGATGATTCATCTTCACCTCATTATTCCTAAAATAAATTTCAAATATTAACCTTCGAAAAAACGATTTTTTATTAATATAAGCAAATTTGTAAATATTTTTAATGAAGGGTTTGGTGTTTTCCCGGCGAATGGTGCAAAATATTTCTCGGAATTGCAATTGGATCAGAAAGGCGGGTGTTGTCAACTTTTCGACGCTTCATCTGATATTTTTATCAGAGACTTCGCATTTTTAATATTTGAGACATAAATTGAACAATATTTTTTACTTGTTGATGGCATTATTGCTGCAAGACCTAATTGGCTGCAGCATGGAAAATTTCCTTCTCCTTTCTTCGAATTGTTTGGATATGATTGAAAAAGAATACCCAGTGTTTGACTCTCGCAACGGGTCAAACAAATCCAAACTAGAATAACGTGTACTGCTGTAACATTCCCAACACCTCTGCCGGCTCCTTGGTGTCTTCATTTTTTCATTTCTTACCGTGGGATATCGATCGCCTGCTAAATGCCATACTCGTCCCAGGAGAGGGTCGGGAGTGTGGCATCACTCAAGTGATCACTTACAACACGCGATTATATAAAAGTTCTTCGACACCTTTACCGTTCAAAATCAGCGATATAAAGGTCGATTTACACCATACGTTCTTTTGTACGAACGAATGCATGAACTCTTTCATGAGGAATATTTTGCCGTGTAAAGCGGCAAATTGTATGAATGAGAGATTGACTGAACGGGAAATAGAACCTGCTCTAATTCTGTTCATTTTCTTGCACATTCTATGCTACATTCGTTTGTACAACAAAATGTACCATGCAATGCGGCCTGAATGAATAGGTATTTTCAGTTGCAAAATTTCTATCCAATGGATATTTACATGCTCAATGGCCCCATACTCTTATTGTGTGTGAAATATCAAGTATATATCAAATATGTGACTGCAATGTACATGGAATCCGTAAAAATTCTTTTTCAAAATATTTTTATATATCATAAAACAATACAATTTTCTGTATGCGGACTATGAGGAATTTCCCCGATTTCTTGTTTTTATTAATAATTTTCCTTAGGTTACTTGTGTATGAGAGTGTTGTATTAATTACCTATTCCCTAAATTCTTGTTAGAAGAATATATCCTATCCTCACTACAGTTCTCAAAGTACATCTACATACTACTCTGCGAGCCGCCGCATGAGCGAACAGTACTCCATCTGTCGGATGAGACGTTAAACCGTGGTCCTCTTGGCGCCTTTCGTTAAGAGCAGGCTAATGCCGACGCCGGGTTTCTAACCATCCTTCCTCCCTTACCTATCCTCAATGGTGCAAATGACCTTAGCTGTTGGTCGCCTCCCCAAGTATCCAATACAATCCGCACGAGCGTGTGGCAAGGGGTGTTAGGATACCAGCCTTAAAAAGATGTAAGGGATAAGGTTTTGGGAGGTGAAGTATCATGGGCATAGCTGCATGTCGAGAAACTTAAAAAAAATAGACGAGAAACTATTAGTGGAGCTCGTTTTTTATGGTGGTCGCGTTAGTAATATCATTGAGTCTCACCCTTCCCTTTCCTCCTCTTCCATCACCACGGAGAATTACAAAAACTTACTCTTACTAGGTCCAAACTCGCTATAAGCACCACATGATGTCATCTACAAAGGGATGAGTCCTGATTAATGCAAATACCTATAGATAGTACCTTCAGCTCAGCTTGAAACTGGTCAGTTGATAATGATACGCCATGCCCAAAGCCTGAATCGGAGGATACTTGATCCAGTAAATGTTAATGAACGCTAGCCTGGATGATATATTCATAACACCTTGCGGTACTGAACCAGCATGCTGGCCAGTTAACCTTCCAACGGACGTGCTTTTTGGACACGTTCGGGCGGGTGTGCGGCGAAACTTTGTCCATGTCTGTTTTGTCTTCTTTTACGACAAGTGAGAGCGTGTTTAACACGTTGGCGAACACCAATAGGGACCGAATCTGCAATTAAAGGGGGGTTGTATTCCGCCGGCGTCGTTCAACGAGTGCAAACAAGACCTCTTCTGTTTCTGTAATTTTCGCCGCGCGATGTTCATACGATTTCGAGGTCGCTCAATAATAGTACGAGAAACTATTAGAGAAAAATTCGACAAGTTTTTAATCAACAGCTGGTAGGTCCATTATTTGTAAAATAAATTTTAATGCTCACTTATTTGGCACAAATGCAATAATTCTATCAATATTTTAATTAGTTAACGATTCATAATAATTTGCATCAAAAACTGAGAGAAAATTTAATGCTGACTATATGGAGGCTGAAATCGAGAAACAAAAGAATTGTGAAATGCTCACCTTTGTGATGTCTCGATAAGCTGGTGAGCAAAGTTGGAACAATTTTGGAAGTTACATTTAAAGGGCACCTACTACAGACAACGTAGTATTTCATCAAAAAATTAATTGATAGATGAAAGATCTAAGGTTTTTCCGGCGTATCTGCTGGATAAATGTTTCTCGGGTGTTTCACCGGATAAGAGGGTCCAAAGTTCCCGACTACGGTACCATTGGACTCTCTTACCCGGTGCAACACCCGAGAAACATTTATTAATTGATACATCTTGTGAGCGGAAACTTCAGCAAATAAGTTACATTGAATATGATTCTAAAATAACTTTGCGTGGGCAAACATATCGAATGGTTTTGGAAATCGCGAGAGAACTTCAATGAAGAAATGCAGTGAAAAATTAGGCTAGAGAATTTGAAATGCTTAGGATCCCTAAGTCTTTTGGTTGGCAACGGTTGATTCGAGAAACCCAGAGAGGTCAAAGCTGTTTCAATCCTAGTGAATTTTTTCCCATTTAAGTATAATTATTGATTAGATGGGCATGTAAATGATTGCTGCAATACTTCGTTTAGATTAAGAACGATATAAGCCCACCGAAAGTGATTCGGGGTATTGTGGACTGTTACACCCAAAATTTTCTGCCATTGAATCCGAAGTATGGTAACGTCATGAATAAGACAGCTATAGCAGATTATGTCATCAGAACGTGCTCCATTGCTCTACAACCGCGGGATTATGGAACTAATTAGCGGCAGTTTTATGAATGATTTGCGTTGGACGAGCCCAAAGAGCTTGCCTCTCATCAGGGACGAGAGAAAAAAATGATTGTGGTTGTTACTCGTACATGATGGTTTAATTGTTAAATTTTAATTTCTATGGTGGCTTTTATTATGTATTGGAAGTCAGTCTCTTTTGTTTAACAATCTAAAATCTCGGATATTAGTTTATCTTTCGGTTGGAAGTAAAGGAACTGCATATTTACCATTAAGTAGCAATACGCCCAATTGCAAATAAATTACGTTATTAGGATAGTAATAATAAAATAATAAAAACCAACTTGTCTAACTAAATATGAATAATATAGGGTTAAAAATATAGGGATCACTTTGTTAGAATCCTACCCTAGCACGATGCTCTTCATTCATATACAAGAGTTCATTTTCTAGCCAAGTCTGATAAAACTACATACTCCATTGTGCCATTTTCGGATCAATTTCGAAATCAAATCAAAATGTAGTGCCAACCCGTAGGCAAGAAATACAATCGGGGGAGAACTTCAATGAAGAAATGCCTAAGTCTTTCGTTTGGCAACACATTTGAGATAATGGAATCCTTCGGTTGGCGATACTTTCGATGCTACTTGAATGGTCCCCGAACAGCGCTTTGGGGTCATTATTTGAAGTTACGTAATCACGGTGGCGTATCTTATCAAAGTATGGTCGTGTGTTTAGTAATATAAAAGTTGGATGGAATATATTTCTCCTGTATTAAAAACATTTTAGCGATATCGCCGGATATACTTACTACTGGCACCATGTGATCGATTATTATCCAAGAAGCTATACCTGGTGACATGGTAATTCCCTTGGTTAGGCTGTATAATTCACAGAGAATTAGAGAATTTTACCAAAATCACTGTTTTTGTTTAAAATAAAAAATCAATGTCAAATACTTGTCATTTTTTTATATTACGGTACAGTACTTATGATTTAAAGACTAAACAGTAAAATGTTTTTTAGAAAGCGCGATCTAAAGTTTCACAACAGCACAACAACAAAAAAAGTTTCACCACAAAGATCAGAGAGGAATCAGGAAGAATAGAGCAGTGACGCTCTTCAATAGAAAGAAAAGTAGGTACCGAAACAGTGAAGAGAGAGAGAAAATTAGAATGTAAAAATGTAAATGAATGAAAACCTAATCTTTTAAAATGACAGTAACTTAAAGTAAAATAACAGTAAATATGTGAAAGAACATACAATAAATGCACGCTTATATTTTTCACTCAGGATAGCAAATCACGTTTCATATGCGATCTAGTGTGTTGGTTGAGTGCAAAAAAAGCTTATGAAAGTCCGGTTTCTTTTTCGGGGAGCCGTTAGCCCTACATGGGTTTCCAATGAATAATTATGCGTTCACGTTTTCGAGATTTGGTAGCGGCGGAAAATGCAGGAGCTCAAAAACGTGTCGGGGTGAGAAGCAACCACTCCACTGCGAGTCTCAATGAGCCAGCGGTTGGGCAACGAGCTAATAAACTTGACAGCTTAACATTAGTGGACATGAATTCCGAGCGCTGCTTCCAAGGCAAACTTGATGTAGAAGCCCAAATAGAAGATATCAACCCTATGAATTCATGTAGGAATACTGATGATGTTTTTTGACTGCACTACACGAACACAATTCGGCAGAACTTTGCCGTGCCTATTCTATTAAGGTAAATAGTTTTGGGTGCCTCCAGCTGGAAAAACAAGCCGTCACCATTACGCTCTCAACATTAGAATAGATATTTCAAGCCAATTCAAAATCAACGTGCTTTCTGACAAAGCCTAAAATTTTATGCGTGCCCAGAAATACTACACTCGGTTAAATGGTGGGGATAAAGTCTCGGAAAAAGCAGCTTAACCTGATATATTATTCCATTTTTTGCGCGAACAGAAAAACTGACTGAAAACATCGTGACTGCGACTTAGTCAGTACGTTGTTCCACAGTGACATTAGATCTTTACTCAATTTACTACCCAACATTTAGTTATTTCCGTGCTAATTAACACAAAACGAACCAGCAGCTTACGTACAGACAAGATCAAACTTGACAGTCTGAGCGCTAGTCGGCCTCGCCTGGAAATTCAAGCGTCACGGGTACGGGTCCCACTTGGGTAGAATATTTCACTACTCAGGACGTGGATGTTTATGTACGTCTCCTGTTGATGCACGATGGTTGCCCAAAAATTAATGCCCCACCCTTTTTTTTAAACTCACAAATAGCAGAAATAATTGCACTGAAACGGTCATCGAGGAACTCACCTCTATTGGTTGCAAAGCCATATCAGGTTATCACGATGCTACCCTACCTTACACTAGAGTGCTCTGACCAATTTTGTGGGATCGGGTTGGTGTGGTAGCTAGAGTAATGGCTAACCTTGCAGACGGCCAGGGTTCAAATCCCTGGAGAGGAGGATGTTTTTCAGAGGAAACGCGATCCCTACGGGAGTGTCTTGTGGAGGTCATTTCAAGTACAGTACTCCGTCTGTCGGATGAGACATTAAACCGTGGTCCCCTGGGCGCCTTTCGTTAAGAGCAAGCTAATTCCAACGCCGGGTTTCTACCCACCCTTCATCCCTTACCTATACCCTATGGCGCAAAAGACCTTAGCTGTCGGTCGCCTCCCCAAATATCCGATCCAACTTTGTGGACTCTACAGAGGACAAACTGCAACATTAGTCTTTCAAATGCAATTCCGGCACAAGCTAAGGATGTGAAAGAATGTAAAATTTTTCAAATTTCTCTTCTTTTCTAATCCACTTTGAATAATGACACTAAGAACTTGTCCTCACTATTACATTGGACGACGAGAAAGTGAGTAGCGCCCTGAAAACCTAGCTTATAACCAGAGCGAGGATTGGTCCGACAGGGCTTACACGCCATGCAGATTTGCTCGAGGAAGACTAAAGAACTTGATGGAGATTATGTGGAAAAATAGAGCGAGTAGATCTTTCATATGCTCAAATTTTAATTTTTGTAGAAAAAAATAGTTTTTTTAGAAAAAATTTGGGGCATTACTTTTTGGTCAACCCTCGTACTAAAACCCAACGTATAAGGCCAATTTCACTGATATCCGCGGTAAAGTATATAAAAAAATCAATAAATAAATGTGTACAGTTGTGTAATGAGCTGACACTCATATTTCCTAAAGTTTTAGTGACATAAGGCATAGCTCACAATTGGAGAAACTTCACACTTCCTGTCTCTCCCTTTCACTTACCCCTAAGGAAGCAAGCACGTTTTCCATGTAGATGAAACTGGCAAAAAATTCAGTAAAACACGCTAAGGAGTTGAGTTTTTCATGTTTTTCCATTGCAAGCAGCATTAAATATAGGTTCATGCAACATGCATCACATGTATCTAAGTTTTCACATTACCCTGAAAGTAACCTCAAGAAAGAGCTGCCGAGGATGGTTATGCACCACAACGTAAACCTCAATCTGCTGTACCGATGAAATAGAAGTTAGGCGTATTGACGTATGATAAAAAGCATTAAACAATAGGTCGTGGGTTAAATTTCTATTTACATGCACTATACTGCATGCGAATTACATTATAGGTACTGTGAGATTGTATTTCTCTGCAATAGAAATGCACAGAGATACTAGAGTTATACAAAAAATGTGCGAGACGCGCATTTTTGAGCACGTACGAAATTAAGATAACTATTAGAGAGCAACTGAAATAATTAAGTATGTTTAATGCAAAAAAACTAAGTATAAATGTCAACAGAATTTTGTATGATCTCCAACCGTCCGTGAAAAAGTAACATTTTAAGGCAGTCTATTTTGTTATCTGTTACCCACACATTATTCACATTATCGAATAACCATAGGCAGCGGGTTGTGGTAAATTACCTTTGGTGCTGTACGAAAATATACCGGCTTGGTATACTGAATAGATTAATTCTGACGTTTGACCACCGTGACGGTCTTATTTACATCTTAATTGCTGCCGAAAACTTGCAACACCAACGAAGTTATCGCAGTTGAGGGCATTTCACATATTTTGCCAATCTTCGCTGCAATACTGCATGGGATGAAAGGCGGATTTAAGCCTTAACCATAGATATTCCACATTTTTGCCAAGTGGTCCCTAACAATGGAGAAGTTTTGCAGTCCTTTAACTTGCCCAATCCTCTGTTCAGAAATAAGAAATTGCGATTAGCTTCAACAGGTATTTACGTACACCCCACGAGAGATCCTACGTCAGTGAAGCTCCAAAGTATATAGGTGCAGTGAAACCTGCCTCCGTGGCCAACTCCTGCAAGCGGTCACCTATCTATGTGGCCGATTTTTTCGTAAACAGAGTGAATTTCCCATACATATAAGCAATATAAATATTCCCTACCTTCAGCGGACACCTCCTTAAGTACCTATTATTTCACGGGTGGGGTCGCTCAATACAGATTACACTGGGTATTAATTATTTGGCTGGTTTTATAGAATAAAAGAGAATTTGATCGACAACACCAACGCGCTGCTAAAGCGTTCTATGTCTCCGCGAAGAAAAATTTTCAGCCTAGACTACTATATTTACTCTAACGGATAAACGAAATTTTATATCCATACTTAGCGACCATCTTCATTTTCATGATGGCGTCAACCATTCCAAGATGGCCCATTATTTCACACTTTCTAATGACGTATGTTTGGCTATTGTTTTGTCTCTTCTTGTTTTTTAGTTATTAAGAAATGTTTGGTACGCATACTTGGGTTTCATTGCTACCAGCCATTGAAAGAAACCCGCTTCCCGTACCGTTCTATGAGAATTTCTGCGCCCAAAGTTAAGGTGAAAAACCTATCACTCCACTGTGCATAAGGGAGCGATTTTAATCCAGCCTCTTCTGTCACGTACGACTTTGAGCCCGGCGATTTGCACACAATTAGCATTCATTAAAAAGGGCATTGTGCTTGATTACCCAAATATTTACATCTACTACTCTCCTACGAGCCACCACTTAAGCGAGTTGCAGGGAGTGTTAGGACACCGGCCGTGTAAATGTGTAAAAACAGTGATTTTCGCAAGGTAATATGGGGAAATGTATTATGGGAGTGTTTTAGGTGGAGCTCCGGTATTATTATAGTCTTTTATTGCACGTGGAAAAAACGATTTTTTTGTACCTACATGTTCGGCAATATTTCTCTCTTATTTTACCGCTTCTGCCGGACTTAGAGATGTAGCGTGGCGTCAAAATGACATTCTCTATGTCGCACTGAAACACATCTGTTCTGAATTTCTCAAGCAAACCAAGCCTCCGGGTCCCTAGCAGCTTCCAACTAAATCCCTCTAAAGACTGAGAAACACTATGTTTGCTTGTTTCAGTGTTTAACGAATGGCGCAGCTTTCCTTTGTATTTTATTTATTTCTCTGGTTAAATCTTCTGTTCAGGGTCCTGAATGGGCGTATTCAACGTTTGGATGAACCAGAGAAAAGTAGCATACCTTTCTTTTTCTTTTTCAGCTAAGGGCATTCCTCTTAGCCGCTTGAAAAAACCTAGTTTCTTTTCTGTTGTGCCGCAAAACATCAGCGCACTTCAATGCTAACTAACAAAGTTGAAATGAGCGATATATGCAGGTAATATATTTGACATGCTGCCGCTAGAGTTAGCATTCTGTTGGTTCACTTCAGTCAGCCGAATCAGAAAAATATCCTAGATCACATTTCTATTAAATATACCTGTTATAAGCGGAGGAACTCACCATACATGAAGTTATAAAAATGATATTAGAATTATACTTTGCATTTTGAATTTGATTTAAAGCATATTATAACTATCAGTATCAGGAAGCATTACGATCTTCCGCGGCCGTTTTCGTCGTAGTGTTTTGGGAGTGTTTGCGAGCGATAAGAACTTCCTTGGTCGTGCACGTTGCATTGGTGAGGCGATTGCACAACATGTAGGGAGTATTTAACGGGTGCTGTAGGTTCCGTACATCGATATTGCTATAGCACTCTGCTAGCCACTTCAAGGGAGTATGTCAGGGATAGAATTATTTGGATGATCGCGAGGCTCACTATGCCCCACAAGTATCCTTAGGAGCTATTTGTTGAGGATGTCATGACAGTATATGTTTTTGTTTTATTATGAATGAAAAAGTTTTATATACGTCCACATCTACATAATACCCTGTAAGCCACCTCATATATGTATGCGTGCATGTGTGTATGATCTATTTTAGCAGTTGTTGCTTGTGCCGCGATTCTGTTCTGGTCACGATATGTTTCATGCAGTAAGGAGTATTTTAAATTTTATGAACTCTTCTACCGATCAGAATTTTATCTGGAACGTTGAATCAACTGATATAGCCTTTGGTGATAAGTCACCATCCACCAAATACTTTTGTGGTATCTTGCAGGTTAATAAGTAGATGCAGATGTAGAATATGTTTCGGCGAGGTTTTCTAAATTGAGGCATGAGTTTCATGTGTACATGTTTCTTCGAAGCTTTGACTCACCGTGAACGGTAAACTCTTAAGCAACCACCAAAACGATATCAAATGTATTGTTTCGCGTTCAAAAGTATATCTGTACGTATGCCTTCCATTATTTATGAAACTTACCTCAAGAGCTTCATGACTACGAGTTAAAATAGGGTTGAATTAATATGAAACCAAATCGACTAAATGCAATTTTATTCCTTTCATCTAGATATCTAGTCAATAAGAACACGTATGTGAAGTTTTTCGTGAATCTCTGGATGAGCATTAATACTCCTAACATATAATGGGTGAGTTTACGGTCAACGTCACCTGATGTGACTCAAATGAACGGCGGCGTTCGTGAAATTTGAAGAATGTCATATAGCGGAACCTATAACGATGGCCGGACGTGGGGGTTAAGTCTTATGTTACGTTTCTGTTTTTTGCGCAGTCGGACACTGATTAGCCACTCAAAATTAAAATCCCCGACGGAGGCTGTACTAACACTGCAATCGCTCATCTTTCAACTTTCTACGCAGCCTACTACGCCGGAGGTGCGGTAGGGAGGGAGGTGGACGCGAAGTGTCGAAACCCGGGTCGTGTTATTAAACCTATAGTGGAGTATACAAAGTTTTATTTACGTTAATATGAATTACTTCCACAATGCCAAGCCTGGAACCATTTCCTTAGTGCAAAACAGTCTCTTGGCTTTAGTTGGGAGGTTTCTACCAAGTTTACCAATGAACGTTACCCTCTATATCAAGGCGGCTAATTGAAATAAGAAATATAGTACCAATTTTAACTTGTAGTTTAAAAAAAGGAGCGTGTAAGAGATTTCATGACTTCCTGAGGATTAAAAGATGGAAACGAATTTGACTGTGAGTTTTCACGTGAGAAAAACGCAGAAAAATAAATGATTTAATAAAAAAGGTGAAAAATAGATTATTTTCTGTCTCGGGTAACTGAAGGTAAATAAAAAACAATAACTGCCAGAAATGAGAACGGAAGACACGGTTCTCTTCTGACGAATGAAATTGAATAGTTTGTTCATGGAAATCACGATCGTCAATTTTCCGACCAAAGATCGAAGCAAAGCAAGGTAATCATTTTAGTTTAATTAGCCGGCTGGCTTTATTTCTTATCGGTATGACACCTCCGCTTAGTTGAAGACACATGTCAAATCTTAGGTATAGATTCAAGATGTGTATTCCCTCTACGAAAACAATATTCCTGCGATGTTTCAAAATGGAATGCATCTTTAAAATGGGTACATACGCATTACCTTCCTAAAGATCCGTTGAAATTAACCATTCCTTCACATTTTATAAATAGACAAATTTAATAACTTCGAGGATTACATAATTCGTGCTATCATGACTTTTATGCTTCTGAGTGAAAAACTGACACCTTTCTTTTACTTTAGAGAAAATCATTGATATCGACAATTTTCTTTCAATTTATTCAACACCAAGAAGTCCCCCACGCTTATGTGCGTAAAATTACCAGAAAATAAAGCAAATTTGCAGAGAAATAGGTTAATGTTATAGGAATAACTGGATAAAATATGTCGGAAGAACAAGACACAGGGAAGGCATGAATAAAATTTTTCTAAGATATTTTATAATGTAGACGCTAACAATAAAAAAAGGGTTTCTGTGCAGGAAACACGGAATGTTATGCAAGGAAAAATATCAAAAATGGTTTGGCGATGGAAGGGATGGGATAAACGGGAATGACATACCAAAAACTGTCAAATATGGGTGAAATTGCTAAGATGGGGAGGAAAATGACTATCAGGAAGGGGAAAATTGACCTGGAGATGATATTGCGAAGTACAGAAGGACGGACAGTGTGCGCACTGCACCAATTACTGTGGATAACTCTGAGCACAACCATAATCATCACATCGACACTAGTACTCATAAATCATCATTGGCGATCAGTTACAGGTTCAAGAGTCATTAATTTTCATCATCATCATTCAGCTATTCCTTGACCGAAACATTTTGATCGCAATAACTCTCAACGACATAAGCTATCCTGCAAACCGCTTTACTCCTTCAATAATCCCTTATTCATTCCTTGAAATGCTCCCAATTTGTTCCGTTCTTGATCTCACCAGTTCTTTTTGTATTCCCTTTTCCTGTCGCCATTCCTCCCGCAATGCATTCTGGAAGTTGTTACGTCTCAGGATGTGCCTAAAATTTACTCTCTTTTATTTTGACATGATAATTTCATAACAATTCTAAGAAAAAGTTCTCTGGACGTCATCTTCATTAGATATTCTCTTGACCCTTCAGACGTTCACCTTTATAACCGCGATTCCATTGCGACTTTTGAAAATCAAGCATTAATCATGGGAGTGAGATGAATTTTTGAAAATAAGCAATGCTTCAAATTTAGAGTGTGTTTCTTTCCCATGCAATGTGATTTCATTTAGTGGGGTCCCCTTTTTCGGGACCTTGGCCTTGAGAAGTCGTTTAGGGATACAGAATGGGCGTCTCCGTCGTCAAAAATGGTGTACCTCGCTCTTGCACGTGTCTGAGTACTCTTCCGCCATTTTTCCGCGACGACTGCCGCGCTAATTACCCACGAAATCAACCGGCACGATCGATTTTTCAGCAGCCACAACTACGAGAACAATCCCACCCCACTCCCGGTGGGTGGTAAGAAAAAAAACCAACGAGGCATGCTCCTCGTGGATTCGCGATCCAATCACGTCCCTCTTCCGGAGGCGGAGGCCTTAAAAATGTCACCTCCGACTTGGTCGCGAAAACAGGAGAGAGAAAAATTGGACAACGCGATGGAGACATTGGCGTGGGGAACATGGCGCTCGGGGGTTGTTATGCGCCTTCCCCTGCCTGCCCGGCGAAGACATTTCACGCCATCGGATCAATCTGCTCGCCTCCTCCTCCTCCTCCAGTTCGGAAAGCTGGAGGAGGCGTTGGGCGAGGCCAATGCGAGGCTGCGATGGCGGGAGGCGCGGCGGTGGCCAGTGCATCTTGGGAGTGGGACGGGACGGCAGCCATTCGGGATGCACCCGGGTGGGGTGTGGTGGGCGTTGCATGGCGACCCCTCACCAACCCACCCCGTAGGTACAAGAGTGACTCCTTGGAGCTTATGCCAACCGCTCCGCGACTACACTTTTCCGTGTAATTCTTGTAGCACGGCCGCGACACTGGAGGAATGTAAAGGTCTCTCGGCATTTCCCGGGTGACCAAGTGGTCATGTAAATCCATGCAGATGACATTGCTAGCATTATAAGCAATCTGCGGCGTGCTGGGAAAAGTTTACTCCTAAGAGCTTATGCTAACCGTTCCGCGGCTACACTTTTCCGCGTAGTTCTTGCCCGGTCGCATCACTGTAAAAACTTCTCGGCCGCTCCAGTGTAACCACGTGTTCGTGTAAATCTGTGCAGGTGAGATTGCGTGGATTTTGAGCCCTCTGCTGCGTAATGCGAGCAGTTTACTCCTCATAGTTTATGTCCACCGTTTCGTGACTACACTTCTTCATGTAATTCTTGTAGCCCAGCCGCATTACAGGAGAGATGTAGATATTTCAAGCCCTCTCCAGGATAACCACGTAGTCGTGTAATTCGTGCGGATGGGGTTGCTGGGATTTCAAGCATTCTGCGGGGTGATCGGAACAGTTCACTCCTTAGAGCTTATGCTCACCGTCTCGCAACTACACTTTTCCGTGCATTTCTTGTAGCCCAGCCGCGTCACGAGATACATGTAAAACTCTCTAGGCCACCCAAGGGTAACCACGTGTTCATGAAAATCCGTGTAGATGAAATTGCAGGTGATTTAAGCATTCTGCGACGTGCTGGGAAAGATTCCTCCTCGAGGCTTATGCTAACCGCTACACGTCTACACTTTTCCTTGTAAATCTTGTAGTTCGTGGTGACAAGAGAAATGTGTAGAAATATATAAGCCATTTCCAGACAGCTACGTGATCATGTAAATATTTGCAGATGGAGTTACAAGCTCCTTTGAAATACACTACGGCAGGGCTGAACTCTTGCCTCCGATCCCGCCATGGAATGATGCAGGAATTTCTCAGACGCTACCGGTGAAACACGAGGCTAAATCAATGTACGTAGATGGAATTGTAAACCTCTCAGCAATAAACTTCGGCTAACTGAGGCTTACTCCTAGATGCTTATTCAAACCGCATCACATTTACATTTCTTTTCCTGTAATATTTGTTGCCGAGCTGCGGCACAAGAGAGAGATGTAAAAATCCCTAGGACACTCCCAGAGAATTACCCGGACATGTAAAAATATGAAATTTGAATCGCAGGGATTTTTGCGCGCTCTGCCAAGTGTTGCACCTTCGTGCCATCAGATGTCTCTTCATAGCCTCATTTCAGTCGCACCAAGATTGCAACTTTCTATGAAATCCTTGTAATCTATCTCCTACTTGGGTGGGGTGTAGAAACATTCCTGCTTACCCCAACGTATCACGTGTATGCAAACGGAATAACAAGTCCCCCCTTTGTATCAATAACTTTTCGGAAACGGAAGACATTGGGAGCTAATAAAGATAAGTGACATAATGCTACATCCTTCAATATTATGCGAGCTGCTTCATGTTACATTTGCTTCACTTTACTCCTTTCCCTGTAATTCTTGTAGCCTCGGTCCGAAGCGTGATGGTGTATAAATTTATTTCGCAGGTGCAAATATTTGGAAATGGTAGTCAAAGCTTTTTTATAAAATCCTCAGTTTAAGACTGCATTATTTGTCATGTAATTTCTGTAGAATCGGCGAGATGTTAGTAAAATGCAGACATTTTTCAGGCGCCCCAAAAAATTACGTAGCCTTGTTTATGTTTGCAGAATTTTTTCAAGCAAGCGATGGAAGAGGCCAATGCCTAAATAAATTAATTCACTTTTATGAGGACACGCTTTTTGAAATTGTAGCGGCAAAGCAATATATTTTGAATAAATGGTCACTTGTTAATTATCTCTATTTTCTGGAATAAAGGATAGCTCGATATCTCCATTTAATAAAAAAATCGTACATTTGTAACTTTTCCTAATTGTACGCCACGGTACTCCCTAGGGCATAATATGTGAGCAAATTCTTCCTTGTAGTTTACGGTAAGCACTTCATTGCACTACATGCTCCACGGCAATCTTTGTTATTTATCCCTAAAGTACGAGAGATGTAAAGCATTCTCACCCGTTTACGGGGAATCACGTGACCGC
The DNA here is from genome assembly GCA_963169105.1 of Ceriagrion tenellum. Taxonomy (NCBI): domain Eukaryota; kingdom Metazoa; phylum Arthropoda; class Insecta; order Odonata; family Coenagrionidae; genus Ceriagrion; species Ceriagrion tenellum. Next base: position 67,627,349 of record OY720638.1, read on the forward strand.
GATACCCATTTTAAATGGAATTGTAATCAATATTTGAAGTACCCTTGGCTTGTTGGGTATCTGAAATATCTAGCTCCTCTATGTAAGTATAAGTCCATAGAGTTTTTACAAAGCACTTACCTACAACACCTTACCTCACTATTTTAGCTTTCTATTCCCAGGATAGGAGGAATGTAAATCTTCATCCCGTTCTCTTAGAAATCAAGCTGAAAAGTTCATCTTCAAACGGTCAGGAATTTTTTATTATTCCGAGATATTTTGGGCGGTAAAAGCAGCCGATTAGCTCTTGTAATCATGCCCTAAAAGTAGAAGCAATCAGAATTTTCTCTTGACGTGTTCAACTATCATGCTTATACAGGAAAATATGCAAAGCCAATTTCATGTGAACGATTATGGTGGCATACAGTTGATTCAATCTTAATACTATAACGAGGGATGACTGTGCTTAGGAAGATTTCTAAAGATTTGCAAAACCTTTCCTCTTAATGATTATTTACTTTGGAAGAGCAAACTGTTTCCCCGTATTGGGAACTGGAAAATTTTATAGTACACTGTGATTCTTGGCATGCAAACATAAATGCGACAGGTACTTGTGTAAACAAATGACTTCTCCCGTCTCCCTTTAAAACTACATGAATCTCGGTTAAGTTGCAGTAAAGCCCACAAGTGGATGAGATTTTAAACAGTAATCTATAACCTTCGAGAGAATAACGTAAAACTGTAAATTTATGGAAACGGAATTCTAAGTGTATAATGTGTTCTGCGCTTGCAAGATTTTCAATCTATTGAGCGACAAAACATGAGTGACTTCTTGTGGCTCATGATAGCGCTTTGTACTGAACTTTTTCGCCTAATTCATTCACCCACGCCGCGATGCAGGAGAAACGTACACATGCCACGCCCATCTCAGGATACGCATATTAACGTGCATCTGCGCAATCGAAATTGCAAGCTATGAATGCAGAAGATGAAATTGTAGTAATCTAGTACTAACATGAGTGCCGAAGAGGAAGTTTCTAAACATTTAGCTTTTTATTTAACATTTCTATTTTTATTAAGCTACAATGAATCACGTGGACGCATTAATCTGTAAAGAAATTGTTCCCACATTTTTGGCATTCTGCAATATTTAGGAGAAGTAAATCTCAAGAGTAATTAATTCTTGGCATTCTGCAATATTTAGGAAGGGTAAAACTCAAGAGTTATTACTTAAAGAATGCCTCAGCACTGTGAATGTAGCATTTTCTCCAGCCGCCACCAGCAAACACGTAGGCACGTAAAATGTGCAAAAGGAATTTCTATTGAGCGACGATGAATGAATTCATCTTCCAATGGAATTCTACCAGACAATCGAGGGAACAATCATTTAGATAGTATAGTAGACGAGAGCAACGTTTTGACCAAATAATTGTATACATTGTAATTCCAAACTGCTCTCATTTAAAACTGGAATTGCAGTAATATTTAAAATTTTCATGATTTTTAGTCAATGAACTTGCGTGGAGTAGTGAAAAAAATTAGCTCCGTATAGCTAATACTAAATTATAAGTATTAATACATTTAACTGCAAATTTGAAGCCTATAACTTCCAAAAGGAAGAGATCTAAATGTATCCTCGTCTGCTCCAGGGGAATCACATGGCGACGTAAATCTGCGTGAACGAAATACCAAGCAAGTATTACCAAGTATTTCTTTCGAGTGCTCATCGAATAGTTTAGAATCTGTGCGTTCGTACAATATGATTACTCCATGTATCTTATGCACACTCTTCACACTACTTTTACAATAATTCTTGTAATCTGGCTCCAACGCGAAAGATTTGAAAACACATATTACCCGCCTTAAGAATGCACGTGGACAAGTGCATCTACGCACACAGAATTGCGAGCGATCGATGAAGATGGGTGGAGTCGGAATTTAAACCTGAGTATGGGAGACAACTTAATTTTAGAGGATACGAAAGAATACAGAAAAGTCATCGAATGAGCATGATTCCCTTTAAAATCTCATTTATACACACAAATCGCTTATATTTAGAATTGCAAATAGTTCTATTCATAGTAAACAATTCTTTGGTGAACCAATAATGAGGGAGAACATGGCGCCCGTCTTTAGAGTGACTCCTATGAACTTATGCTACCCGCTCCATATTTACAGTCCTCTGTGCAAAATTGTAACTAGTCTGGGAGTGGAAGTGATGTAGAAATTACTTGTCTGCTTCCTCTGAATCAATTGACAGTGCAAATCTCTGCAAATGTATTTGTAATGGTTTTTTTCTATACCGCGATAGTCGGACTGCAGATTTACATGGCGCTTGTAAATGTTCCCCCGTGCCCAGTGGCGTCTTTCACGGAATGTTATCCATACCCCTCTTCACACTACATTTTCCTTGTAATTCTCGGAGGCTAGCTTCAAAACGGGAGGGGTGCAAATGTTTTACAATAGCTCTCCGTTTTCACATGACCAAGATAATTACCAGAATTTTAAGTTTTTTAGGCCTTGTACAACTTAATTCATGCCGTAATTCATCTGCAATTCTTGTAGTTTAACCTCATCATGAAGAGATCCCCTTTCATCTCCTCCATCCACACATTTTCATATATATTCAGAGTGGAAAATAACGTACGTGCAGCTGACTAATCTGCTCTTCGGCGAAACCGGTCGTGTCAATAAATATTTCACCATGCAGAATTGCATTATTATTTCTTATATTTCTGATAGAAGATATCAAAAAATTTCTCATCCTCTCTCGGGGAATCATGTAACCATATAAAACCGAATAAAAGGGTGTTCAAGCATAATGAGCCATTTCCTCATGCAAACAACCCATATGGTGTGACTGTCAAGATAAAGAGAGAGGCCTTTGGCGAATTAGCAAAACTACTACACTTTTCAGTGTAATTCTTGCAGCATGACATTAACGTGGGCGAAATGTAAACACTTCTGTCCCACCTTCGGGAAGCACGTGGGCTCATACCTCTTCGCAAACGAATGTGCAAGCGATCGATGACGAAGGCTGGAGAAGCAGATTCTTCAAAAGTGCAATGGGAACGATTTGCCATGGCATGTATTTACGTGTTGCAAAACACTTCAAATACAACATAAATCACTTTGTCATGTCAATGTTTTCTCTTGCTTTAAATAATACATGGGTTGTAAAGCACTATGCGTTTCCTGGCCGACGAATTCAGGTGAGCATGGCGCCCATGCCAACATGGGACTCCTGGAAGTTATGATACCCGCTTCGTTCTTACACGTTCTATAGCTTTTACACGTTGCCCAGATAAACACGAGAATGATGCAGAAATGTCTCCGCCACTCCAGGGTAACAACGTGGTCGTTGAAATACGTGCTGACAAGATTGCTGTACATTTAAGCACTCTGCAACGTGCTGGAAACAGTTAACTCCTATGATCTTATGCTAACCGCTTATTGGCTACACTTTTCGTTGTAAATCTTGTAGTGTGCTGTAACGTGGGAAAGATGCAAAAATTTCTCAGGATTTCATGGCGCAATACGAGGAGAACTGAGCCAATGAAGATGGAATTGTAAATTCCTCTGCAATATACTTTTGCGTGCTGAGTTCTCGCCGCTATGGTTCACTTCTAAAAGCTTATGCTAACCGCATTGTAACTACACTTTTTCTTGCAATAATTGTAGTCTCGCCGCCTTATGGAATAGATATAGAGAACTCTTGGCCTACGTAAGTTACACGTTCACGGTCTGATGATAAAAATATGGCAGAAACCATAGCTTATCTGCATGCCGTAAGAGTGTGCGTTTTACAATAATACGTAGCTGATGTTACCCACTTTGCCACGAGACTTTTTCCTTGTAGTTAGGTTTTAGGATTAAGTTCGGCCCATGGCTCTCACATTCCATCTCAGAATCTATGTCTTAATTATACGTGAGTCTCTTTAATGATATTTCTCTTGTTAACCTTATGCTAATAAAAGAATGGAAAAAGTATACTTGTAAAAACTTACAAGAATTACCGCTTTCTGTTTGAAAAAGACTAATAGATTTGTAGTCTAAAAATATTTAAAATACTACACGTCACGTTACAAGTCCATGCAATAACAACTCACATAATATAGTGCCTAAAATATAGGACTTTAACTACATTAAGTTAGAATCCGATGTGTGAGTTTTAAAGCTTCATAATGTTTAAAGATTTATTATCGAGGGATTTGTTAATTGTCGACTGGTCTAAAACATCAATGCTCGTAAAAAGCTAGTGTATTTGTAATTCTGGATGCAAAAACGACCTATAATCTTGATAAAAAATTAGCTCTAATCGCCCAAAGTTACAAGTAGTCATTTAGCTTTTCCATGTTAATTACAGTAACAGGGTCTGGAAATGAATATTATTTATTTCCAAGCCATTAACTTGTCTCTCAACTATCTTGTGTGATTTAAGGAGTTTTAAAATAGACTTCAGCCTATAGGATTATACAGAGCTTTTAACACAGCTTGTGTCTCTATACGTTGGACGTATTGGCGTTGCTGCCGCAAAATACCTCATATTGCAACTGAAAAATATTTTTATCAACATGAACCCACACATACCAGCATCAAGGAGTATTATTTGATGTGAAGCGTACAGCAAGCGAGATAGTTGCATTCTTTCGGTATGTAATACTCTGCACCGCTTCCAAGAGAAATGGAGCTAGAAATGCCTCTGTAAAATAATCTTACTCCGTATACGAAAAAATACCAGCAGAATTTATCATTCTGAGCGAGTGTGACATTTTCTCATTGAGAATCCCCCCCCACAGGATTTGCAAGGGAGTTTTACAAAGCTACATGTGAGGCAACAGGTGGTCACACAGGCAAGCACTTGTCTGCGTGGGATATACGCTGCTTTAAAAGTCTGAACATTTAGATCTTCTTTTAGAGGTTAAAATTGTTGAACTTTAATCATGATGTTAAAGTAAATTAGTAATTTTCGACTCATTTATATTGATATTCATGTTTTAAATATCTAACAAAGTTTACAACTCCGTATGCATCATCTCTACGTACGTTATACGACTTGTAATTTCATATACTATCGATCTTAGGCATATTTGGATATATTTTCATTCGAAGACCCTATAAAGTCTAGTTACATGAATATTATAGTGACTCTTGACTCTTCAAAGATGAATGTCAGCCTTCATCGCTTTGCCTTTTACAACTTCCATCCTTATATAAGCTCATGATTGTTACAAAAATACAATTTCTGTCACAACCTTACTCCGCAGAAATGTAAAAGTCAACAAGCTGAATAAGGCACTTCCGATGCCATTATCATGTCAAGAATCCTCTGTCAGAACTTGTGCGTTTTACAATGCTACATATTCAGTGACAGATAATTAATATAGGCAAGCACGGTGCTTGTGCAAGGTATTTACTCTTTTTAAAATCTGAGTTTTGTTTTGCTTTGCTCTTTCAGCAGATAAAATTCTGGAATTCAAAATTCGGTGTACATTAGAATTACTCAGAGCAAAATGAAGAATGCCCACGTCTCATGAGTGCAAGTCAGTTTACAATTCCGGTAAAAACTTTCCCTAAATCCCAATATTATTTGAAAAGTCCATGTACCTTAGACTTTAGGCACCATACAGTTAAAATATTAATTTATTTCAATTCCCATATCCAGGAAAATCCATTTACACGACTATGTAAAATGACCTGTAGCTATTCAAAGATGGAGTTCAGTATTCGAAGCCTTGTCTTTTACAGCCTCTTCTATCGAAAAAGCTGATAATTTCAGAAGGATGCGTAATTTTCATGTGTTAATGAATGTTGTTTGAAAAAAAATTGATGTAAATTACATGGATTGGCACTAATAAAAAGCTTTAAATTCATAAACCAAAAGTCGACTTCGCGGGAAAGGTGTGGCTCGATCGCGCGCTGAGCGTAAGCATGTGCACAGTGTAAAAAGTATCAGGCTAGCATAAGAAAGGGCACGTTCCTCGGTCCATAGGTGAATAAGAGTGCAGCGAGACCCAGGCGTGCCAAAACAGAAGACCTACAAAAAAATCCATCGTGCACCTCCAAATACATCCACTTTGCACATCACCGAAGTCTGAACAGTCCAGAGTGTAAAAACCTTGGATAAATTTTCACGGTCGTGTAGCCAATGCCACAAAAACAAACACGCAAGGTAGGTAAACAAACACGAGACAGAATCCTGTCGCATTAATCACGGTATCGATTGGACGGCGTCTGGCTCTCTACGTCACCCTGATGACGTCGTCGCGGGGAGGCGGGACTTCTTGCCCCTGCAGCCAAGGAAATGTCCCCCTTCCGCTTCCACGTGCACTGCGACCATCATGACGAAGCGCGACCACTGGCGTTCACGTGTTTCGCCTTTTAGTGCTAGCTTACATCCTAACTCATGCACTCTCGTGCAAGTGAAGGCGCCAAGATTTGAAATAACATCCATGGGAGAGATTAGAAGAGCATCCCAGAACTATCAAGTTAATTGAGAATCCATTTTTCCATCTTGACGGCGAAGTTCCAGGCCTAGTCTCGGTTACTTGGGCCCTCAAATATTGTTGACGGGCAAGTCGGAATCCACAACCTTAAGCATCGAAATTAAACCAAATGAATATTAACTTCACCCTAAAATGCAGTATACTTGTGATATTAAACTTGATTCAAGTGCACCTGTTTGAATGTAGCTCGCATTTTCTTTAGACACAGATAACGTTTTGGGCCGTAAAGAGCAGTAATATTCTTTAAGGAAACTATGTTCACTTCCTAGCTTATTCATTTCCCTTCATTCGGACCATTTTCATCTTAGAGCGATAGAATTCATACAATAACTCATACATTTGGTAAATGCGAGGCAGAACACCCAAGACTCGCTCTCAACTCAATATATAATCAGTATAAATATTATAAATTTCGCAATTGTTGTAATCTATGGTGACGAACATCTATAAGGACCGGTTTTAATAACGTTCTGGTGTTGTCTTAAATGTATCCCTTGCCATTCCCATCAAAATATCTACCTTTTGTATAATTTCATGATCAATAAGGATACTTAATATTGGTATATCGTACTTTATAAGCCAATATGCATAACAATATGATTAGCTATAGCGCTCTTAAGGTTACTCATTGGTGTAGAATCCTTAAAAAAATAAGTGGTTGACACATGAGAGTGAAGAGTAAATGACCGGGGTAAAATATTTAAGGTTCTGAGCAGAAGACTTGATTAAGAGCAGTTCTCTGATTTCCTTTAAGTAGTTACATATAGCTCTATGATATACATCTAAAATATTCCATTAATGTGAGAGGAATGATATTTTAATTAGCTATTCAGCATAATTGATTGACGTTATTGCATCGCCATCAATCGCTAAATTGCACGAAGGCCGCTACAAAATGCACGGCAAACTAATGACGGATTCACCTTAGACCAGCAGCCTATCCCTACATGAAAAAACAACATTAAACGAACTCGAATAAATTGTAATAATCGAAGTCGAATTACGGCGATGAAAGATCGAAAGGCTTACTTTATCTCACGCCCATTACATGATGCGTGTTTGTCCCCTTTTTCGACCTCCATCGGATCCTGTATTGGGATTTATTATAAAGTGAAATTTAATGAAATCTAACTTTCTATCCATTATGACTCTCCATGCATTATGGCTGGTAATGTATTAGTTCCATTTTGGGTTTGTGAATAACTAATGACAACAATGGTGGACTTAAAATTCACTTGAATAAGGCTTAACCAATGTTAGTATCATTATGAAACTAATAAAAACTGCGAACGTGCAAATATCTGGGTAATTCAGTAAAATAGTAGCCATGCGTACATCTGAATCAATCTATTTTAGTGAATCTAGGTGAAGTAAACAGAGGTAGAGATTTTATGACAAGACAGTCGTTCCAAACGTGCATGCTGAGGAGTGTAAGGTAATCTTTAAAAAAGCAAGAATATGAGTTAATCCCAGAACTGGAATAGTTTTCCTCTACGTAAGTATTCTACTCCCTTCGTGTTAGTTTACCTTTCACTATAATTGTAACCAACAAGAGAAAACCTATATGCACAAAATCAATGTTAGAAATGAGGCTGCAATAATGAGATGAACATCCGCGTTCGCCCACTCAGTGCTTCCGATATTCGCTACTCAAGATTAACATTCCAAATAATGTTCAGTCACTATACATCTCCAACTCTTAAAAGCCACTGCAGATTAATAACTGTGCATTCAAGATAACATTGGATGAAAATTCTGCTGAAAAAAGTTTTGGTAAAGCGTAATCTATCGTTCATTTTCGCACAAAAGGCCTAATTCTTCCAGTCTAGAAGCAAAATAGGTGCTTTATTTCTGGTGCTTTCCACTGGGAAAATAATATTTAGCTCATGTTTCTGTCTTTTAATCAGAATAGCTGACATCATATTTCCCTAAGCAGGAATTAGAAAAAATGTGAATGAAAGGCTTATGCTTGCCAGCGTTGAAGTCAAGAGTAATATTTGTCCTTGGTTCGTAATTTTTATCCTTCCCTTATATTACGCTCTTCGTGGCACAAATCCTCGTTCATTCATACTTTTTTACCATTTATCAGGAGGAAATTCATTTTGATATTCACAAAGGTAGATTTACGAGCGCGATTGTTGTTAAGCTATAATAAGTTATGCAGTCTGGACTTCAATGGCCAGTCAGAATTTCTTTCGCCCTACATTCTTCCTTCCGCTCCCGAGATATAAATATTTACAGATGACACAAGAAGAGGCGAGTGTGCCGCTCGGCGAAAGGCCACCTCAAGGGCGACGCTTTCCCCATGAGTCAATCGTCGGGCGACCGCGCAGGTCAGGGCCGGCGATGTGGGGTAGGTCGCGTCCCGCGGAACCGCCTGCGTCACGGGCGCCTCGAGGAGGGGGCGTATCGCCCTCTGATCTTCACACTCCCCGCCCATTTTCCCTCATGGCGGGAGAAAACGCTCAACAATAGCTGCTCATTGATTGGTTCGACAACCGGCAAAGCCATCCAAATCCTTGCCCTTACACACAAGTTCACAATCATCCGCGTAGTTAATTTAGAAAGCTTTTCCGATGTTTATCCACTGAGAAAATTTTAATGGTGCTTCTTTTGCCACTTGCTAGACATGATTTCTATCCTAACCCACCGTATTCTTTCAGTTTTTTCAAGTTGTACTCGGGAAAAAATCTCCATGGTAGCAGCACTATGTTGTCCACTAGGATAGCCACTGGGATTTGATGTGGTTATGGCTGGATTTCAAATGTGGCCCCATAAAACTTGCATTTCCATTCTATTGAGCGTAAGGTCTCAGGAGGATATTGAAACTCTCCATATTCATCTGAATACTTGGGAGTTGTTGATTGTGGGTCAACTTTACATTTTCACTCCCTTTTCGTTCGATTAAGGAACTTGTTAGTGGTGAAAACGAAAACGCACAAGCTGAAAATTGACGAGCTCATTAACTTGTACAATTACTGACGGAAATTTTCGCATCCTCTTCATTCCTTCATGTAAATTTATGCTCTGTAGAGCTTTTTAGCTCTGAAATGTTCTTCGGTTGTAAATTGTTTTATTTTACAGCCTGTGGAATTATTGACGGAAATAGATACGAATTATTTGGTGCTGCCTGTGGTCATTCAACCCATGTTTAGAAGAGTTGTTAACTAAGTAGCTCTGGAATTATATTCATTAGTCGTAACCTGATTCATTTGACAACTGGAAAAATTATTTTCATTGGTTCATACATTTACTTGGTATTCCTTATTGCGACTCGATTCATGTTTATGAGAGTTGCAAACCACGTAGTCCCGGAAATAATGCTCTTCACCATTAAGTTTAGACTTGAGATTCCTTTACAGAAGTTGACACTTTTTCACTTCTTCTTGTGCATTTATATTGATTTGCAACGTATAAGATATACATATGCAAATAATGCCTTCCAACCTTAAATTGACGTGATCTGTCGTGATCCGTGAAATTTCTCTCCTTGTTAATTTATGTTCAATCGTTGTAAATTCTCGTTCACGCCAAATTAATTCACGTTCAGTCGTACTGCCAGTGATTTGGCGTCAAAAGAGAGTTTTTATATCCGCGTTGTTTCAATAATATGCTTCATTATTTACAGTGATCCATCCACTTAGTTTTTCATTTCTATTAGTAAACTCACGCACAAAAGGGTTATAAACTACGTGGCTCTGAATTCCACGAGAACAGTGGATCACATTCCAAACTGTGGTTGATGAAGGCGTGACAGTCTATTTGGCTGAGCGTTGGTCTTCCGTTCACAGGAGATCCCTTCGTCGAACCTGGGAAAGGTCTCGGAGAATACTAAGAAAAACTCATATTGAGTAATATTCTGGTTGCAAGATGTTCCTGTGAAGTCGGAATATCACAGGCATAAGATATAAAAGTGCCAATCCTCTCACCCGATGAGGAAATTTCTCACATAGTTGGCCAGTACACGACGAGCTCAACCCTCGCCTAATATCCAAGCTGTGACTTCACTTTAGGTGAAAAACAACCTTCAGGCATTACCAAGTAATACCAGACATACGGTTTTATTTCCCTAAATATAGCACCCGAAATATAGCATTTGCTTCAACACAGCACTACACTGGAAACTGATAATCTTGAAATTCACGCTCATTGCTGTTGACTTCATTGGAGATGACTGCATTTTATCATTATTTCTTGGAAAATGCAGCGTGAGGGATCGAGGTGTATTATATTCCTCGAATTGAGGATACGAATAACCGTTCGTTGCTAACATCTTGGAAGGGAATGGAGTGGATATCTGTAATATCAATTGAGATATTATTATATCAGTCATTTCCTCCATCAGTTCCGCTTCATTGTTGAGTTGTATAATCTTCTCTCCTTGAAACTTCAATATTCAACAAGTTGTGATCAACAAAGTCCTTTCATTTCAATAATTCGACCAGGTAGAATATAGTTTCACTCAAAATCAGTGATTAGAGCAACAAACCATCAACATACTTCACGACTAAAGTCATCGTAAAAATTAATCGGTGGATTGATTCTCAGTCTAAAATTTTCCTTTTTTTTCAAGTTACATTTCCGTAGTCTCTCTTTCATTTCAGGCACTTTTGTAATAAAATTATAGCTTCCAGAATCGTAAATAATTGATACACTCCCACCCGTTTCATCTTGCCCCACGTCAGCCCGACCCAAATATTTATTCACACATATGCACCATATGAAGCAAAAATTACAGAAAAAATGAATTCACAGCACAAGATACAAGCCGATGATAACATAAAACACAGAAAACATCATAACCAGTTAACAAAATGGATGAGGGTAACACTGATTTCTGGAATGAACAACGCGCATTACTAAACGAAGGTTCGTGAATCTGATAGCTTAATTTTTACCTTAAATGTAAACCTAATTCACTATGCACATTAACTCTCACATTCGTAATGTGAGAGTTTAAATGTATGAACATACATTTATATGACTAGAAAATGAAGGTGAGAAGAGGAGAGGGTGTCTCCTTGATGCGTTATCCAAGATATATTGGTATTCTCCGAGCAAGAATGGCTCGCGGTCCACTATGGCTGGCACTCAAGGTACTTGACACATCAGCGTCGTTTAATCAAGCACCTCATCTGCTTAGAATATTAATCTCCTCACCGCAGGGGTAAGATTCGTCTTTACGTCTGCAAGCTTGGAGAGGAAGATGATGTCTGAGTAAGTCCTGTAAAATAAAATAGCATATTAGTCAGAAAAATCCAGATCGGAGAAGCACGCGAGCATTTCAAAAAGAAAACGTTGTTAATACAGGGCTTGCATATTACTTGGACGCCTGCATTCCTCAATAATAATTGACAGTCACTCATTTGTATTAGCAGCGAAATTATACGCAATAATTTTAGCATAAAATTCGAAGTCAACTAAAAATAGGCTGGAAATAAGAACTTAATGAGACATTTAAGGTTTTAGGTTATATTGCGTGAATTAAATCTTAAGTTCAAAACATTTACCATCAAAAAGATGTTATAACTTTTTCAGATTTATAAAGCAGAGTATACCCCATGCAAGCAAAATGCTTGCCTATACGATCACCTGTTGCTTCACATGTAGTTTGAAAAGCTCCCTTGCAAATCCTGCGAGGGAATCCTCAATGAGGAAATGTAAACTAGCTCAGGGTGACTTAATGCAACTGGTGTTTTTTACATTTGTCGCGAGTAGGATTATTATGCAGTGGCATTTTAAATATCTATTCCACTCCATTCCTCTTGGAAGCGTTGCAGAGAAATTACAAACCGAAATAATGCAACGATCTTGCTTGCTCTACGCTTTACATCAAATGAGACTCCTTGATGGTGGTATGTGTAACCTCGCTTTGAGAAAAAAATATTTCAGTTGCAATGTGAGGTATTTTGTGGCAGCAACGCCAATACGTCCAACGTACAGAGACATAAGCTGTTTTAAAAGATTTGTAAAACAGGCTAAAGACAATTTTCACACTTTTAAATTCACACGCGATATTTGTAAGGTAATGTTCAATTCTTTGGAATAACTAATATCAATTTCAAGACCCTGTAACTGTAATTAACTTACACATGTAAAATGACTACATGTAGCTTTGAGCAATTAGATTTAATCCTTATCTAGATTATATCCCTTGTTTGTTTCCAGAATTAAAAATTAACATTCTTATTACGAATATAGATTTTTTTCGGACAGTCGTCAATTAATATATCCCTCGAAAAACATTCTTCAAGCATTGTACAACTTTTAAACTCACATTTCAGATACTATCTGAATTACTTTAAAGATGGACGCATATTTCAGTCACCATATTATGTGAGTGGTAATTACATGGACTTTTACCGCGACCAGTAGTATTTTCCATATTTTCAGACTTCAAATGTCTTAGTCTTTTACAGACATAAAGTAGTAATTCTTGTAAGATTTTTCACAAATATACATTTTCCATTGTTAAATTTATATAACCTAAACAGTACCAATATCATTAATATGATTCACAATAAATAAATACATACATTTTGATATGGAATGCGTTACCCATGGGTCGAGTATTCTCCCACGACTTAATCCTAGACTAAAAATATCTCACAGCAAATTCGGTTAAATCAGCTTACTACAAATGTAAAAAGCACACTCTTTGCAGCATGCAGAGAGGCTAAGGTTTCCGCCACATTTTTGAAGTCAGACCCTGAACCTGTAACTTACGGAGACCAAGGGATTTCTATGTCTATCGCGTGGGGCGGCGGGACTACAATTATTACAAGAAAAAGTGTAGATGTGATGAGGTTAACATAAGCTTGTAGGAGTGAACTATAGGGGCGTGAACTCAGCACGTCAAAGTATATAGCAGAGGACTTTACAATACCATTTCCGTATGTCCCCCTAACATCCTGTTTCGCGGAAATCAACCTGTAAAATTCTACATCTTTCCTACGTCACATCATACTACAAGATTTACAACGAAAAGTGTAGCCAATAAGCGGTTAGTATAAGTTCAGAGGAGTAAACAGTTCCCAGCACGTTGCAGAGTGCTTCCAAGTACAGCAATCTCGTCAACACGTATTTCAACGACCACGTGGCTATCCTGTAGTGGCCGAGACATTTCTACATCCCTCCACTGTTCACCTGGGCAACGTGTAAAACCAGCAGCACATGTAGGAATGGCGCGGGTGACATAACTTCTAGGAGTCTCCTGTTTCCATGGACGCCATGCTCACCTGCATTCGTCGGCCAAAAAGCGCATAGTACTTTAACGCATGAAAATATAAAGCAACCGAAAACGTTGATATTCTATAAGTAATTGAAGATTCATTCAAAGTGTTTTGCAACTCATAGGTATATACCATGACAGAACGTTCCCTTGCAGTCTTAAAGAATCTCCTTCTACAGCCTTCGTCATCGATCGCTCGCACATTCGTTGCACAGAGTTATGTGCCCACGTGCTTCCCGAAGGTGGAAGAGAAGTGTTTACACCACGCCCACGTTGAGACAAGGCTGCAAGAATTCCACTGAAAAGTGTAGTAGCTTTACAAAATAGCCAAAGAGCTGTAATTTTATGTTAACAGTAACTGCACATGGGCAGTCTGACGTGAAAAATTTGCTCTATGTATGATTGAAATCTTTTTTTCTCGGTTATACATGGTTAAATGATTCCCAGAAAAAGGATGAGAAATTTTCCAATATCTGTAAGTAATGAGGTAAAACTACAAGAATTGCAGATGAATTACGGCGTCAATTTAGTTGTACAAAGTCTGAAAAATTCAAATTCTGGTAATTATCTTGGTCATGTGAAAACGGAGAGCTATTGAGTAACGTTTACATCCCTCCCGTTTTGAAGCTAGCCTCCGAGATTTACTCGGCAAATGTAGTTCAAAGGAGGGCATGGGTGGCATGTCGTGAAAGAAGTCACTAGGCATGGGGAACATACAGTAGCGCCATGTAAATTCGCAGCAATTGCGGGATAGAAAAGAAACCTTTACAAATACATTTGCACATATTTGCACTGTCACGTGATTCAGAGGAAGTAGACGAGTGATTTCTACATCACTTCCACTCCGGTACTAGTTACACTTTTACATAGTGAACTGTAAATGAGGGAAGGGTAGCATAAGTTCGTAGGAGTCACTCTAAAACCGGGCGCCAAGTTCTCCCTCATTATTGGTTCAGCGAAGAATTGCAGAATATTAATACAAATACTTCCAATGCCAACTGTAAGCAAATTCATGGAAGAATGAGATTTCAAAGGGAATCTTGCTTATTTGATGACTTTTCTGTATTCATTCGTATCCTCTAAAAAAAAAATTAATCTCCCACACTCGGGTTTTGAATTCCGACTCCACCCATCTTCATCGATTGTTCGCAATTCTGTGTGCCTAGATGCACTTATCCACGTGCATTCTTAAGGCGGGTGATACGTAATTTCAAATCTCTCGCGTTGGAGATAGGATACAAAATTTAGAGGGACAGAAGTAGTGCGGAGTGCTTACATATGCCACGTGGAGTAATCGCTATGTACGTATGCTCAGTATATAAACTATTCGACGAGCGTTAGAAATAAATACTCGGAATGAGCTTGTGATTCCATTCACTCAAATTTTCATCGCCATTTGTATCTCTAGGAGAGGATGAGAATAATTTTACTACTCCCCCTTTTGAAGTAAAAGAGTTCAAACTTGCAGGTAAATGTATTGATACAGAGAGTTTAGCATTAGCTATTAGAAGCCAACATTTACAATACCCCACCCAAGTTGGCCGGCTAAAAATCGTGAAATTTCAAAAAAAAACCGGCGATTTCAATTTTTCATGAGAGCACTTTGAAATTATAATGATTGCGATTATTTGTTCAAACATTTTTCTAGTCTACTGCACTATCATAATAAATTTTCCATTGATTGAACGGTAGAATTTCACATAGCAGATGAATTAATTCACCTTCGCAAATAGCAATTCCTTTTGCATATTTTACGTGGCCACTTTTTCGCTGGTGATAGCTGAAGAAAATGCTACATCCACAGTACTTAGGCATGCCTAAAGTAATTACTATTGAGATTGACCTCTCTTAAATGACGCGAAACACCAAAACAGTAGAAACTGCTTCTACACATGTTTGTGCATCCTCATGAACTTATGAGAAATGTTTACAACCCCCATCTCCGGCACCCATGTCGGTGCAGGGACAAAAAATTCCATCTCCTTCCTTCTGCATTCCTCGCCTCTAATTCCTATTGCGCATATACACGTTGCTATATGCATCCTGACTTTAATGTTAACAATCACTACATGTGGGCAGTCCGACATGAGCAGTTTGCTCTATACAAGCTGCAATACAAATATCCCATTTGCTCAGTTTTACATGGTGATGTGATTCCCCGAAAGAGAATGACAAATATCCTCAACTCATCTATGCTGAACTTAAACCATAAGAGTTACAGGTGAAATACGAGGTCCATAAGTTGTACAATACTTAAAAAACCTAAAATTCTGGTAATTAGCTTGGTCATTTGAATACGGAGAAATGTTGAGAAACGTTTACATCCCTCCCATTTTGAAGAAACCCTCTGGGATTTACATGAAAGCGTAGTGTGAAGGATGTAACATGCTGAGAAAGGGGTCACAAGGCTTAGGAGAATATAAACAAGAGCCCAATAAATATGCAGTCCTACTAGCGCTGAATAGAAAAAAACCTTGCAAACCATTTTGCACAGATCTGTTAAGCTTGCAATTCATTTTGCACATATCACGTGATCTCGAGGTAGCAGACGAGGTATTTCTACATCCCCTCCATTCCGAGGCTAGCTACACTTTTACATGGTGAATTGTAAAGTTGGAGCGGGTGGCATAAGTCCATAGAAGTAACTATAAGAACGGGAGCCATGTTCTCCCTCATTGGTTCAGCAAAGAATTTTATATTATGAATATAAATATTTGCAATTCTAAATATTAGCATTATCGTGTAAGAATGGTATTTTAAAGGGAATCTAGTTATTCGATAACATTTCTGTATTCTTTCGTTTCCTTTAAAATAAAGTTACCTCCCATACTCAGGTTTGAATTCGGACTCCACCCATCTTCATCGATCGCTCGCAATTCTGTGTGCGTAGATGCACTTGTCCACGTGCATTCTTAAGGCGGGTGATATGTGCTTTCAAATCTCTCGCGTTGGAGCCAGATTACAAGAATTATTGTAAAAGTAGTGTGAAGAGTTTGCATAAGCTACATGGAGTAATCATATTGTATGAACGCACAGATTCTAAATTATTCGATGAGCATTCGAAAGAAATACTTGGCAATACTTGCTTGATAATTCGTTCACGCAGATTTACGTCGCCATGTGATTCCCCTGGAGCGGACGAGGATACTTTTAAATCTCTTCCTTTTGGGGGTTATAGACTTCAAATTTGCAGTTAAATACTTAGAATTTAGTATTAGCTATACGGAGCTAATTATTTTCACTACTCCACGCAAGTTGGTTGACTAAAAATCATGAAAATTTTAAATATTACTGCAATTCCAGTTTTAAATGACAGGAGTTTGGAATTACAATGTATACAATTATTTGGTCAAAACGTTGCTCTCGTCTACTGTACTATCTAAATGATTGTTCCCTCGATTGCCTGGTAGAATTCCACAAGAAGATGAATTCATTCATCGTCACTCAATAGAAATTCCTTTTGCACATTTTACGTGCCTACGTGTTTGCTGGTGGCGACTGGAGAAAATGCTACATTCACAGTTCTGAGGCATTCTTTAAGTAATAACTCTTGAGCTTTACCCTTTCTAAATATTTCAGAATGCCAAAAATTAATTACTCTTGAGATTTACCTCTCCTAAATATTGCAGAATGCCATAAATGTGGGAACAATTTCTGCACAGATTTATGCGTCCACGTGATTCATTGAAGCTTGATAAAAATAGAAATGTTAAATAAAAAGCTAAATGTTTAGAAACCTCCTCTTTGGTACTCATGTTAGTACTAGATTACTACAGTTCCATCTCCTGCATTCATAGCTTGCAATTTTGATTGCGCAGATACACGTTAATATGCGTATCCTGAGATGGGCGTGGCATGTGTACGTTTCTTCTGCATCGCGCCTTGGGTGAATGAATTAGGCGAAAAAGTTCAGTACGAAGCGGCTATCATGAGCCACAAGAAGTCACTCAGGTATGGTCGCTCAATAGATTGAAAACCTTGCAAGTACAGGATACATGATACACTTAGAATTTCGTTTTCATAAATTTACCGGTCTGCGTTATTCCCTCGAAGGTTATAGATTATTGTTTAAAATCTCATCCACTTGTAGGCTTTATTGCAACTTAACCGAGATCCATGTATTTTTGGAGAGAGACTGGAGAAGTCATTTGTTAGAACAAGCGCCTGACGGATTTGTGTATGCATGCCAAGAATCACAGGGTACTCTAAAATGTTTCCAGTTCCCAATACGGGGAAAGAGTTTGCTCTTCCAAAGTAAATAATTATCAAAAGGAAAGGTTTAGCAAATCTTTAGAAATCTTCCTAAGCACAGTCATCCCTCGCTAAGTATTAAAATTCAATCAAATATCTGCCTCCATAATCGTTTACATGAAATTGGTTTTGCATATTTTCCTGTATATTTGAACACATCAAGAGAAAATTCTGATTTATTCTTCTTTTAGGGCATGATCACAAGAGCTAATCGACTGATTTGACCGCCCAAAAATCTCAGAATAATTCTAAATTATTGACCATTTGAAGATGAACTTTTCAACTTAAATATCGCGACGGACCAAAACAGTAGGAAATCCTTCTACAAAGGTCTACGTGACCACTTAATCCTTCAGAACTTATGAGAAATGTTTACAACCCTCCTCTCCGGCCCGTGTCGGTGCTAGATCAAAATAATCTCCTTCCTTCTGCATTCCTCGCTTCTAATCCCATTGCGCCAATATACGTTGCTATATGCATCCTGTACTTTATGTTAAAAAATATCCCCTTTGCTCAGTTTGACATGGTGATGCGATTGCCCGGTAGAGGATGAAAAATTTCCTCAACTCATCTATGCTGAGCCCAAACCACAAGAGTTACGGTTGAATTACGAACTGAGAATACGTAGAAATACAGAAACGTTTACATCCCTTCATTTTGAAGCTAACCTCCGGGATTTACATGAAAAACGTAGCGTGAAGGATGTAACATTCTGTAAAAAGGGTCACCGGGCAAAGGAGAATATAAAAAAGAGCCTATTAAATATGCAGTCCGACTAGCGACGAATAGAAAAAAAAACCCTTGCAAACGAATTTGCCCAGATTTGTAAAACATGCAAAAATATTTGCACAGATCACGTGATGAAGAGGATGCAGGTCGATGCATTTCTACATTTCTTCCACTCCGAGGCTAGTTACACTTTTGCATGGTGAATTGTAAATTTGGAGTGGGTGGCATAAGTCCGTAGGAGTTACCCTAAACACTGGCGCCATGTTCTCCCTCATTATTGGTTCGGCGAAGAATTGTAGATATTTTTATACAAATACTTGCAAGGCAAAAAGTAAGCGTTTTCGTGTAATAATGAAATTTTAAAGGGAATCTTGCCAATTCAATGACCTTTCTTCATTCTTTCGTATCCTTCAAAATGAAATTGTCGCCCATACTCAGGGTTGTAATCAGACTCCACCCATCTTCATCGATCGCTCGCAATTCTGTGCGCGTAGATGCACATGACCACGTGCATTCTTAAGGCGGGTGTTTCGTTATTTTAAATTTCCCACTTCGGGGTTAGTGTACAAGAATTATATGGACTGAGGTAGTCTGGAGATTTTACATAAGCTGCATGGAGTAATCGTCATGTACGAACGCTAAATATCTAAATTATTGGACGATTGCAAGAGGGAAATGCTTGGGAAGATGTTGCAATTCAGGGCATGCAGATTTACGTCACTGTGTGATTCTCTGAGAGCGGATGAGAATAAGTCTAGTAATCTTACTTTTGGAGTTCAATAGTTCAAACTTGCAGGTAAATGTATTGATACAGAGATTTTAGCATTAGCTATAATGAGCCAAATTTTTCAATAGTGCACCAAAGTTGGTCGGCTAAAAATGGTGAAAATTAAAAAAAATCATGCAATTTCAATATTACATGAGAGCACATTGAAATTTTAATGTCTGTAATTATTTGTTCAAAACAATTCTTCAGTCTACTGTACTATCATAATAAATTTTCCATCGACTGCTTGGTGAATTCCACCGAGGAGATGGAATCATTCACCGTCGCTAATAGCAATTCCTTCTGCTTATTTTACGTGGCCACTTGTTTGCTGGTGGAGGCTGGAGAAAATGCCTTTTCCACAGTGCTTAGGTATGCCTTGAGTTATTACTCTTGAGATTTACCTCTCTCAAATGTCACAGAATACGAAAACAGTAGAAACTCCTTCTACACAGGTTTGCGTGACCACGTGATTCTTCAGAACTTATGAGAAACGTTTACAAACCTCCTCTCCGGCAACCTAGTCGGTGCTGGATCTAAATACTTCCATCTCTTGCCTTCTGCATTCCTCGCCTCTAATTCCTATAGCGCATATACACGTTGCTATATGCATCCTGTCCTTAATGTTAACAATCACTTTATGTGGGCAGTCCGACATTAGCAGTTCGCTCTATGCAAGCTGCAATACAAATATCCCATTTGTTCAGTTTTACATGGTGATGTGATTCCCCGAAAGTGGATGACAAATATCCTCAACTCAGGTATGCTGAGCCCAAACTACAGGAGTTACAAGTGAATTACGAGGTCCATTAAGTTTTACAAGGCTTAAATAACCTAAAATTCTGGTAATTATCTTGGTCATGAGAATACGGAGAAATAATGAAAATCGTTTACGTCCCTGCCATTTTGAAGCTAACCTCCGAGATTTACATGAAAACGTAGTGTGAAGGATGTAGCATGCTGTAAAAGGGGTCACTGGGCAAAGGAGGATATAATAAGAGCCTAATATATATATGCAGTCCGACTAGCTCCGAATAGAAAAAAATCTTTGCAAACGAATTTGCACAGATTTATTAAACTTGTAAAAATATTTGCACATCTCAAGTAATCAAGAGGAAACAGACAAGGCGTTTCTACATTTCTTCCACTCCGAGGTTAGTTACACTTTTACATGTTGAATTGTAAATTTGGTGCGGGTGGCATAAGTCCGTAGGAGTTACTCTAAACACTGGCGCCATGTTCTCCCTCATTATTGGTTCGGCTAAGAATTGTAGATATTTTATACAAATACTTGCAAGGCAAAAAGTAAGCTTTTTCGTGTAATAATGAAATTTTAAAGGGAATCTTTCTTATTCAATGATTTTTCTGCATTCTTTCGTATCCTTCAAAATAAAAGTGTCTCCATAGACAGGGTTGAATTACGACTCCACCCATCTTCATCGATCGCTCGCAATTCTGTGTGCGTAGATGCACATGACCACGTGCATTCTTAA
Source organism: Ceriagrion tenellum (assembly GCA_963169105.1). NCBI lineage: Eukaryota > Metazoa > Arthropoda > Insecta > Odonata > Coenagrionidae > Ceriagrion > Ceriagrion tenellum. The sequence goes on from OY720638.1 coordinate 67,648,304, forward strand.
GGCGGGTGTTTCGTTATTTTAAATTTCCCACTTCGGGGTTAATGTACAAGAATTATATGGACTGAGGTAGTCTGGAGATTTTACATGAGCTACATGGATTAATCGTCATGTAATAACGCTAAATATCTAAACTATTCGTCGATTGCAAGAAGGAAATACTCGGTACAAATTTGTGATTCTCGTAGAATTGTAGATTATTAATACAAATACTTGCAAACCAAAGGAGTAATGTGAGTCATTCCTCCCTCACCTATTCTCATTGACACATTTTTGATTGCTTTTCATGCTTTTCTCTTGTTTTTTCGCCTTGGATTGAGTTGAATACCTTCTCATCTTTGAGGTTTCATAATAGAGCTATTCAGTAATACATAATTTTTGCACCGACAGTAGAAGTGATAGGTTTGAAATATTCCTATACACCTCGCACAAATCGCGACCTCAACATGAGAATGAGGGCAAGCGGGAGGGGCATAATGAGGTGGGAGGAGTAAAACGGGATGGATGGGGTGAGGAGAGGGAGAAAATAGACTCGGGAACAAAACAAACCTCCAGGGAACTTGGAGGAGTGTTGTGAGTGACTGAAGGAAGGGAAAGAAGATGACAAGTGATCTGAATGTACAAAGAACCCTGAAAAGTTCAAGGGTTCGTAGTGGGACTAATTTTTCACCGACAAGCACAACACTACACTCTTCAAATAATATTGAAACTTTAAATAATTATGCAGCAGCGAAAACCTGTAAATATTTGTCTATCAGCAAATGTTCACCAACCTAAAATACTCTGTAAGCTAGAAATGCTATAGAAACTAAGATAATTAATGTATTTTGCAAATACTTTAACAAATACTCGGTGACACCAGAGTTATGCGAAAATCAGGCGAGACATGCAGGTAGATATACAGAGTAAATTAATAGAAAAGGCTTGGGAAGCAAATTCTCTGCTTACTGAATAGCTCTATTATGAAACCTCAAAGATGAGAAGGTATTCAACTCAATCCAAGGCGAAAAAACAAGAGAAAAGCATGAAAAGCAATCAAAAATGTGTCAATGAGAATAGGTGAGGGAGGAATGACTCACATTACTCCTTTGGTTTGCAAGTATTTGTATTAATAATCTACAATTCTACGAGAATCACAAATTTGTACCGAGTATTTCCTTCTTGCAATCGACGAATAGTTTAGATATTTAGCGTTATTACATGACGATTAATCCATGTAGCTCATGTAAAATCTCCAGACTACCTCAGTCCATATAATTCTTGTACATTAACCCCGAAGTGGGAAATTTAAAATAACGAAACACCCGCCTTAAGAATGCACGTGGTCATGTGCATCTACGCACACAGAATTGCGAGCGATCGATGAAGATGGGTGGAGTCGTAATTCAACCCTGTCTATGGAGACACTTTTATTTTGAAGGATACGAAAGAATGCAGAAAAATCATTGAATAAGCAAGATTCCCTTTAAAATTTCATTATTACACGAAAAAGCTTACTTTTTGCCTTGCAAGTATTTGTATAAAATATCTACAATTCTTAGCCGAACCAATAATGAGGGAGAACATGGCGCCAGTGTTTAGAGTAACTCCTGCGGACTTATGCCACCCGCTCCAAATTTACAATTCAACATGTAAAAGTGTAACTAACCTCGGAGTGGAAGAAATGTAGAAACGCCTTGTCTGCTTCCTCTTGATTACTTGAGATGTGCAAATATTTTTACAAGTTTAATAAATCTGTGCAAATTCGTTGTGCAAAGATTTTTTTCTATTCGGAGCTAGTCGGACGGCTCTTTTTATATACTCCTTTGCCCAGTGACCCCTTTTACAGCGTGCTACATCCTTCACACTACGTGTTCATGTAAATCTCGGAGGTTAGCTCCAAAATGGCAGGAACGTAAACGATTTTCATTATTTCTCCGTATTCTCATGACCAATATAATTACCAGAATTTAAGGTTATTTAAGCCTTGTACAATTTAATGGACCTCGTAATTCACTTGTAACTCTTGTAGTTTGGGCTCAGCATTCATGAGTTGAGGATATTAGTCATCATCTTTCGAGGAATCACATCACCATGTAAAACTGAACAAATGGGATATTTGTATTAGAGAGCAAACTGCTCATGTCGGACTGCCCACTTAAGTGATTTTTAACATTAAGGACAGGATGCATATAGCAATGTGTATCTGCGCAATGGGAATTAGAATTGAGGAATGCAGAAGGCAAGAGATGGAAGTATTTTGATCCAGCACCGACACGGTTGCCGGAGAGGAGGGTTGTAAACTTTTCTCATGAGTTCTGAAGAATCACGTGGTCACGCAAACCTGTGTAGAAGGAGTTTCTACTGTTTTCGTATTCTGTGACATTTGAGAGAGGTAAATCTCAAGAGTAATAACTCAAGGCATACCTAAGCACTGTGGAAAAGGCATTTTCTCCAGCCTCCACCAGCAAACAAGTGGCCACGTAAAATAAGCAGAAGGAATTGCTATTAGCGACGGTGAATGATTCCATCTCCTCGGTGGAATTCACCAAGCAGTCGATGGAAAATTTATTATGATAGTACAGTAGACTGAAGAATTGTTTTGAACAAATAATTACAGACATTATAATTTCAAAGTGCTCTCATGTAAAATTGATATTGCATGATTTTTTTTAATTTTCACCATTTATAGCCGACCAACTTTGGTGCACTATTGAAAAATTTGGCTCATTATAGCTAATGCTAAAATCTCTGCATCAATACATTTACCTGCAAGTTTGAACTATTGAACTCCAAACGTAAGATTACTAGACTCATCTCTTCCGCTCTCAGAGGATCACATGGTGACGTACATCTGCATGCCCTGAATTACAACATCTTCCCAAGCATTTCCCTCTTGCAATCATCGAATAGTTTAGATATTTAGCTTTCGTACATGACGATTACTCCATGCAGCTTATGTAAAATCTCCAGACTACCTCAGTCCATATAATTCTTGTACACTAACCCCGAAGTGAGAAATTTAAAATAACGAAACACCCGCCTTAAGAATGCACGTGGTCATGTGCATCTATGCACACGGAATTGCGAGCGATCGATGAAGATGGGTGGAGTCTGATTACAACCCTGTGTATGGGAGACAATTTTAATTTGAAGAATACGAAAGAATGGAGAAAAGTCATTGAATAAGCAAGATTCCCTTTAAAATTTCATTATTACAGGAAAACGCTTACTTTTTGCCTAGCAAGTGTTTGTATAAAAATATCTACAATTCATCGCCGAACCAATAATGAGGGAGAACATGGCGCCAGTGTTTAGAGTAACTCCTACGGACTTATGCCACCCACTCCAAATTTACAATTCACCATGCAAAAGTGTAATTAGCCTCGGAGTGGAAGGAATGTAGAAATACATCGCCTGCATCCTCTTGATCACGTGATATGTGCAAATATTTTTACAAGTTTTACAAATCTGTGCATATTCGTTTGCAAAGGTTTTTTTTCTATTCGTCGCTAGTCGGACTGCATATTTAATAGGCACTTTTTTATATTCTTCTTTTGCCCAGTGACCCTTTTTACAGAATGTTACATCCTCCACGCTACGTTTTTCATGTAAATCCCGGAGGTTAGCTTCAAAATGAAGGGATGTAAACGTTTCTCTATTTCTCCGTATTCTCTGTTCGTAATTCACCAGTAACTCTTGTGGTTTGGGCTCAGCATAGATGAGTTGAGGAAATTTTTCATCCTCTACCGGGAAATCGCATCACCATGTCAAACTGAGTAAAGGGGATATTTGTATTTTAGCTTCCATAGAGCAAACTACTCATGTTGGACTACACATATGTAGTGATTGTTAACATAAAGTACAGGATGCATATAGCAACGTATATTGGCGCAATGGGAATTAGAAGCGAGGAATGCTGAAGGCAGGAGATAGTATTTTGATCTAGCACCGACACAGGGGCCGGAGAGGGCCGGGATGGGAGGCCATTCCAATATGGAGGTAATAAAGAACTCCAAGAAACTTGCAGAGGAATTAGTCTCTATTTCAATAAAATAATTGTTCCTTCTTATCCTCGGAAGATTTCAAAATGCAGATAATATTAGGTGGATAGGCAATACTGTCGGTGCAAAAATTATGTTGACTCGAGTTTGGACGCTGATTAAAAATGAGCCGTGGGGCCCACATGAATGCGAGTTACACCAAATTTTAGCTTGTTTTATTTTACGTTTTTACTGTGGTTGCCCATTATTTTTACATTACACTCTCTATTTTTTATTCCGTGAGAACAAAAAAAGTGCCGGTTTTTTGCCGTTTTCGAAAGGAGCGGTCTCTTTGACTTTTAATAGTAAAGAAACTTGAAGCTTAATCGTAATGAATCTGTAGTATTGTGTGGGAAAACATATTGAAATGTATTTTAAAACGTTCAGTTCTATCTATTGTGCCATAAATTGGATATTAACAAGTTTATGAAACAACTTTTTCTTAGTTATGAAAAGTAGTAGAAGCAAGATCATGGTCTTGTTTTGAAGCTCTTTACAGCAGTATTTATTAACAATTACCAATGTAAACTCACATTGTGATATCGATTTTTAACGAGTTAATAAACAACCGAGTACTTAAGCGGGCTCAAACCAGCGATAAGGCAGCCGTTTTCTCGTTTAACTCGCATTTATAATACTAAGTAATAGTTGATCTTAACTAGTGTACTGCAAGGTAGTATGTTCGTCCTTGTAGCACTCACCTAGTTTCTGATCTGACCTCTCATTATACTGACTGCTTTCGGCCAACGCCTAGTGGCGGGGGAAAGTGCGTGGTTCTTATTTAAACTGGGATGAGTTCTGCGTGCCTAGTGTGGAGTCCCCCCGTGGCACAAACCCTAATGGTGGCTTGCACAGATGTAGATTCCTCCAGTAACTTACTTCCATAATACGTGCCGCAAATCACGCGTCATTATTGGGAATCACGAGAAGAAAGGGCAAAGGTAAGAGGGAGGTAGGAAATAGTGCTGGCACTAACTTTGTGGAAATTTTTAACCAGCACCTTTCAAATAGAATAAGTACTAGCACACCTCCACACTTCGACCATGGTTTCGGCACATTATGCTATCATCAGAGTATATTAATGCCGGATTATGGCATAACGTGGCGAAACCTTGGGCGGATATAAGCAAAAAGTGAAATTGTACCAGTATTTTTTCTTTTATGAAGGCGCAAGAGACATATAGTTTGGGAAACGCGAAAGGAATAGAGCCAACAAAAGAATATAACACTCCTGGCCAACACTAACTCCGCGACCTCCACGGCTCTCTACGGCCAGCCCCTCTTAATCTGATCGCCACCCGACAAGAAAAGTGTCTCTCGCCTAGAAGAGTCGTTCAATTGATGGCTAAATCGACATCGACGCTACTCCTCGGTCGGCACGGCAATTTTAACTAGGAACACCGGAATTTGCGGCATAGCTATTAGTACCGACAAGGGTCAATTTGGCCCCTTAGAAATATTTTTTTTGCAAAGAAAATTCGGCGTTTTTATTTTTATATACATAAATTGTTTCAACCGACAAGGGTCAACTTGACCCCTCAGAAATATTTTTTGTAAAGAAAATTCGGCGTTTCTATTAAAAAAGATATAAATTGTTTCAACCGACAAGGGTCATATTGACCCCTTAGAAATTTTTTTTGCTAAGGAGTTTCGGCGTTTCTATTCGAAAAATATATAAATTGTTTGAACCGATAATGGTCAACTTAACCCCTTAGAAATAGTTTTTTGGAAAGGAAATTCAGAGTCTCTATTCGAAAAATATATAAATTGTTTCAAATATGTTTATTAATAGTTTAAGATCATTTTGCAATAATAAAGATTTATATAAACGAGCTATATTTTTTATGCCATCATATAGGATGTAGCGCATGAGTACTTATACCCGAGACTTCTGTCCTCACACGAAGTCTGGGTCTGTCGATTCTTCGTACAGCGATTCACCCTTGCGTTTTACCGTTTGGTAGTCGACCTGTCAATAATATTTCAGCCAAAGATAATAAAACTCCTTTCTATAATGATAAAAATTGAAAAAAAACAGGGGGAAGAGAGACTGGGGTCAAAAATGACCACTGTAATACATATAGGTTGAAGGTAAAATACATAAAAAAACTATTTCTGCTAAGAGGTTGCTATTTTCGAATTATTATCCAACTAAAAAAATAGTAAATTTGAAATCAGCTCATGCGATTTCCTCCGTAGTACGAACGACAACCACTCCCTTGATACGCATAATACTATTCAGTTGAGAGGCATTTGATCTCTAGAAATCGCCAAAGAAAACCTTTTTACCTGGAATATGCGTCCTTAGTTTTAGTATTCTTGTACTCTTATCTGGCGCAAACAAGGGGGGCACGCACTGTTTTTTAGATCCCACGTCCTCCTAGATTCTAAATGCGTTAATAGCCTGGTTCCAATTGCTAATCGTTTAGTCAATAAATGTATAGAAACTCCGCAGATTTTATTAACTAGTCCAACATTTGTTTATAATGGTAATTGTTCAATTTGTCTCTCAACAGAAATTTCTACCCGTTCAATATATTTCCATTGACAATCCATCAGATCCCTCAAGCACAAATTCTGGGCGCCTAACTATGATAACAGCGTACTCTTGCGGTTTGAGGATTTCTGAAGCTGTCAGTTATGATGAAGAACAGCAACAAAGAAAGATGATTGTATGGGAAACACTAAAAGCAGTATAGCGCACAGAAAAAGAGCATTATCAAGATCTAGGAATTGGAATCAGCAAGGAACGTCATGAAAAAAAATCAGTACTTTATTTTCAAATACTTTGTGTGGAGCGAAGAGCTGTATGAAATCGAACGCTGTTTTTGAGAAAGAGGGAGGGAGGGAGGGAGAAAGAGAAGCACTTCGATGTTTGTGAAACATTGGCTTTGCAAAGAATGGAGAAGATTAAATAAAAGGATGAAATTAGGATTGAGATGTGCCCACAAAGATCGGAGAAAAAAGAAATATTCCGAAATAAATAATAAACAGGAAGGCCGATTATATTGGACGTGTTTTAAGAAAGAATGGCTTATAGTAGTGAATACTAGAGGGAAATTCAGATTGTAAGAGAGGAAGGAGGAATTTTGAAATGCAGAATAATATAAAGGAAGGAGGGAATTATGCGGAGATGAAAAGAAACGCCCAGGACAGACTGCTGTTGAGGCATCACCAGAAGTAAAATCTGCCTGAGAACACAATTACTGACGATGATAATGACTTTATTTTACGATTTACGACGATTTACTGATCAGTTCTGCGCACATCACTCCAACTAGCAATTATTAGCGAACTAGTAATACTTACGTGTCCACAGTAGTCATTCTTGATGCTCCACAAGATACTATCAAATTGCGGCCACCGTCTGAGCAACTCGGATGATAAGAGTGAGTCTTTCCGGTCTCAGCAATCTATTAGGAAATCTTTCCCACCATGACTGTCCCTCTTGCTTCCTATGCAAAAACCGTATTCACACGCGCCAATGTCTAGTCTCGTCTCCTAATTGTAAACAGAAAACAACTTAACCTAGCGCCATCTTTGTTCCTGGCACCCTCAATCCTTTGTGGGTGCACTCTCCACACGACAGAATGAACACTAAAAAACACTGTCACAAAAATTACCACGTTCTAGTACACAATGGTCACACAGAAATGGATATAACATGACTGCTTCCTATACATTGAAATTAGAGGATATCAGCGACTATCCTTTCGTAAAAACCTAACTGTAAGCATCCTAGCCTCACATTACGGTTTTTCCTATTACTTTAATCTTCCGACCCCATAACGGTTCTATCTTTTGTCTGATTATATTATGTCATCAAATTTAATAGCCTCTTAAACCCTCCACCATTCTCCCAATGGTATTTGATTGGACTAAACTAGCAATTATTGTTTCATTTTCGTTAGCTCATGTAAAGCAGTTTGTGCATAAGAGCTCGTTTTCAGCATCATCAATTGACGTAACTTTGCTCATTCTCGCGCCAAACTAATAACGACGGGAAAAATTAGTATCCAGCCACGACCCAAAGCTTAAATAGATCTTTCAATGGAAAGATCGGGCATTCTCAAAGACTAATAGTTTCGTTGCATAACACTGTAAACATTAAACGGTACCATTAGAGTTGGAAAGAATTATCTGTTCAAAGGTAGGTAAAAGTTTCTCCTTTGCAAATCAGTAATCGCTATTCTAAAATGTCTTTTTTATGGCAAGATAAAAATACATTTTAAAACGACACTGTTCATATCTTATTCCTTTAAGACTTTCGGTCTATAAACTTTAGATTTGCGCGAAGATATCGCCCTTGGCAGTGGACCCTTTCACAATAACGATACTGTTCCAGCTGTACCTATTCTCTATTAAGACTTTCGGTCTATAAACTTTAGATTTGCGCGAAGATATCGCCCTTGGCAGTGGACCCTTTCACAATAACGATACTGTTCCAGCTGTACCTATTCTCTATTAAGACTTTCGGTCTATAAACTTTAGATTTGCGCGAAGATATCGCCCTTGGCAGTGGACCCTTTCACAATAACGATACTGTTCCAGCTGTACCTATTCTCTATTAAGACTTTCGGTCTATAAACTTTAGATTTGCGCGAAGATATCGCCCTTGGCAGTGGACCCTTTCACAATAACGATACTGTTCCAGCTGTACCTATTCTCTATTAAGACTTTCGGTCTATAAACTTTAGATTTGCGCGAAGATATCGCCCTTGGCAGTGGACCCTTTCACAATAACGATACTGTTCCAGCTGTACCTATTCTCTATTAAGACTTTCGGTCTATAAACTTTAGATTTGCGCGAAGATATCGCCCTTGGCAGTGGACCCTTTCACAATAACGATACTGTTCCAGCTGTACCTATTCTCTATTAAGACTTTCGGTCTATAAACTTTAGATTTGCGCGAAGATATCGCCCTTGGCAGTGGACCCTTTCACAATAACGATACTGTTCCAGCTGTACCTATTCTCTATTAAGACTTTCGGTCTATAAACTTTAGATTTGCGCGAAGATATCGCCCTTGGCAGTGGACCCTTTCACAATAACGATACTGTTCCAGCTGTACCTATTCTCTATTAAGACTTTCGGTCTATAAACTTTAGATTTGCGCGAAGATATCGCCCTTGGCAGCGGACCCTTTCACAATAACGATACTGTTCCAGCTGTACCTATTCTCTATTAAGACTTTCGGTCTATAAACTTTAGATTTGCGCGAAGATATCGCCCTTGGCAGTGGACCCTTTCACAATAACGATACTGTTCCAGCTGTACCTATTCTCTATTAAGACTTTCGGTCTATAAACTTTAGATTTGCGCGAAGATATCGCCCTTGGCAGTGGACCCTTTCACAATAACGATACTGTTCCAGCTGTACCTATTCTCTATTAAGACTTTCGGTCTATAAACTTTAGATTTGCGCGAAGATATCGCCCTTGGCAGTGGACCCTTTCACAATAACGATACTGTTCCAGCTGTACCTATTCGCTATAATTTCAAGAAAGTCGAACCGAATGGAGCAACTACAAGCTGCTTCAAGTCGAAATATGCCAGCTTTGGTCACTACGAACTAATATGCGGTATTTTTAGGGCTTTACAATAACAATTGCATAATGCAGAGTCAAGTTACGCCGAGTTATGATTGTGGATGAGCTTTAACTCTCTCCAGATAAATGAAACGCAAGATTTCACATCTCTTATAAACTTAATGGTTGAAGGCATAACTTTGTGGAATGACACTACTCACATGACTAAAAAGAGAGAACTCTTAGTATTTTCCACACTTATAACTTTAATTCCCGGCCCAGGTTTCGACTGCCTTGCAATCATTTTCAAAGGTTCAATCTTTGAAAATGATTGCAAGACAGTCGAAACCTGGGTCGGGAATTAAAGTTTTAAGCGTGGAAAATACTAAGAGTTCTCTTTTTAGTCATGTCATTTCACATCTCTTTAATGGACGGCTGGTAAACATCGACAGCTTCCACCAAGGATTTCCCCAACGCAGGAAAACTGCCTGTTAAACTCAGTGTTATACATTCAAAATATATTACGAATACGGTAATAAATACTTAGACCAGTGGAACCGTTCTGCAAATTTTAATTGTAAGGGATTGAGGCGAAGTACGCCATATTCAATTTACGGTCTATAGAGTACAGGACGTTTCGAACAACAGGCTTTTCACTGCACACAGGCATTTTCAGTGGTTAGTACTGCCTCAACAAAATACATCGCCTATGCATTTATTCAAGAGATAACTACAATTTTAGCCCATAGTCTGATATGATGAAGGTAGAACCAAGCATCACGGTCGAACAGGGGAACAGTGTATCTATTACCTACTACACGAAGTCGGCCATATTGAGTGAATTAATAATGGGTTAAACTCTATGAAAACAAAACTCATAGTATCGGAATTCCGAAGTACCGTTATTATAAATCTTAACGTTGTTCACAGAAAATACCTTACTAACGAATACCACATTCTATAACGTCACATGAAAAATTTCGTGATGGCCAAGTTGGTTGCCTTTATTTTGGGAAAACAAAACAGGATAAAGCGCCAGTAATCCTCAGCGTGAAGCAAATGTCACACAATAGTTTGAAGCTACTCAGTCCGCGCACCCCTCAATTTATCTTCCACGGCGAGGGGCAACGTCGAAATGAAATTCTGAGTTGCATATGTATAAGGGTTTTCATTTGGCCAGCAAGGGGTGATAAAAATAAATTAATTTCCGTGAATATTCCTATGAATGTGCATCCTGCATTGTTTCGTAGTAATGCAGTGTCTAACTTCAAAAGCCCACATTCTCTTCAAAAAAGTTATCGAGTTTCTCAATTTTCTTTCTACCTTCTACTCTACAGCGTTAAAATAGAGCGGTGAAACGAGAAGAGATCATTAGGAATGCTTGTAACCAGGAAAGGATCCACACCAAGGGGTTGAAATTTGCCAAGAGGAAATCATTCGACTTGACCATGACATTTTACTCGCAAATTACAACTTATAGGTGTGAATCTTTGCCCCTACACGTGACTGCGTACCACATCAGTTGTGCAATGCAATGAATGGAAAATTGCAAAGGAAAGGATATTTTTCACCATGACAGTATGGTCGTTGATTCGTGACTTTCGGACGGTGGGTTTGGGAAAAGACTGAGAGAATCAGCTGAGTACAGAGAAAGATGCACATATTGGAAGTCTCCGGAGGAAAGCAGGCTGGTGGGGGAAATATGACGGAGGCAGTGGTAAAAGTAGTATAATAGGGCTGTTTACCTCGGCCGAAAACGCACTTTTAGTTCTAGCTTCGGCCGCATCTTAAGAGAGATCCATGCCTTACCCTCATTCCCCGCCGCGGATAACAGCGCCACTGATGGAAAAGTGGAAAATGCGTTGCCAAAGTTCACTAGAATATTCACAGTAACGCTATAATACACTAGGTACAATATTTTGATAAGACTCCATAGAGATGAAAGATTCCCATTAAAAATTAATGCAAATATTATACGAATGATGAGTTGTATGCAACATGGCGATCGCCTGATTTTCGACAAATTCATGTCACTTCCGCGGTCGAAATAGTTGTTCAGAAAGCAAAAAGTTACGATACTCATTGTAAATAATAATCCTTATTACAGAGGCCAGAGCAAACAGATTTACTTTAAGTAGCCAAGCAGAGCCGTAAAATAAAAGCGATTATACGTCTGCGGGAATGTTTTCGGCCGTGGTAAACAGCCCCCTTGAAGAGAAGTAATTTTGTGAGAAAACTTGGGAACTATCACCTGCGCATAGCGCGACGTAGATAAGGTGGGCTGCTCGCGTGGAAGGGGTTGGCTAAGGAGATGATGGAATAGGACAGCAGATGGGTGGCAATGTTGCGAGAATAACTTTACTCAGTTTGTGAGGGTGGGGAAGTGTCAGTAGCGTGTGACACGAAAAATTACGATCCAAATAAGGCTGTATCAACATACGCTGATATTTCTCGCAACCCATCGGAGATAACCGGATTTCTTACGGTGGTTGGAGCGGTAATAGTGAGTCCTTGAGAGCACATTTCAACAACTTTTCAAGACGAAAACAAAAATCTTGAACAACACTTTACTTAAGTACGTTTATACAGTGGAAATAACTATACCTGTGGCGATATAAATGATCAAGAATTTCAATATTTTGTCTCGATCATAACAGTGCTTTGACTTGGGTTTACGGCGCAGAATCCGATATTTAAGCATAAATCATCTGCAAAGGCCTGATTTTTACTCGGCAAGATGACTTTATATTTGTTAGCTACCATCATTATATTATGAAACATTTTCTTTCGCGCTTAGGAGAAAATATGTACATATGTAATCTCATTATTTCGACATATATGCCATGTAACTTCTGGCTACGTGTTTAAAGAGCATCAAATTGCCAAGAAAGGAAATCACTCAAGTTTTTGGTAATTTTTTTCGAGGTTTTTTCGATATGTAACACTAATAAGTACACGCATGCAAAGTTTCACGCAACGCTGTACATAAACTAAAATCGCTCCCACCACCAAAACTTAATTTGGATTCATAGAGAGGTAGGAAGTTGATTGGAATGACGGATTGATCACATCGTATCAAAAAGATATCACCATCGAAAAGGTAGCGACGAAGTTGTGCGACCTCATGAACCCTGGTAGTAAAACGCGGAGACTGCTACGGGCCTTTTCGCAACAGACACTGTGCTTCGGGATCATTATATATTGGCTACTGAAAAAAAATATGAGTGCGGGAATGTTTGGCAAAAAGGGGAGGGGTTGGATATCGATAACCCTGATGGAGGTTATGATGCATGAAGATGGGCATATTGTTGAGAAGAGGAATTTTCGTCACGTTTTTTTCGGATTGGATTGGATATTTGGGGAGGCGACCGACAGCTAAGGTCATTTGCGCCATAGGGGATAGGTAAGGGATGAAGGGTGGATAGAAACCCGGCGTCGACATTAGCCTTCTCATAACGAAAGGCGCCCAGGGGACCACGGTTTAATGTCTCATCTGACAGACGGACAATTGCACTTGAAGTGACCTCCACAAGACACTCCCGTAGGGATCGCGTTTCCTCTGAAAAACATCCTCCTCTCCAGGGATTTGAACCCTGGCCGTCTGCAAGGTTAGCCAGTACTCTAGCCACCACATCAACCTGATCCCCAACGTTTTTTCTTCGATTACGTATTACTAATAAGTACATGTATGCAAAGTTTCATGCAATTTTGTATGCAAGGGAAAATCGCTCCAACCACCACAACTGAATTTGGAGCCGTTGAGTGGCAGAAAGATTACTGGACTAACAGATTATTTCTAAAAAATGGTAGCTAACAAATATCAAGGCATCATCCCAAGTAAAAACATGCATCTCTGATGACTTAAGCATAATTGTCGCATTTCGTGCTGTAAACCCTGGAGAAAACAATGTTTTAATTAAGACAGAAATAAGAAAATAAAATTCTTGCATCATCCATACCCCCACAGGTATGGTTATTTCCACCACATAAACAGATGCATAAAGAAATGAATATAAGAGGAAGACTAGAGTAATAATTGCCAATGTTAATGGATTAAAATGGACCAAGGACCATGATGGGTGGGTGTATAGTACGATCAGTCATTGAACCTACCAATGCATTAGTATAAAGTGTAGAATGACCTAACATTGAAAATATTACCATTATATTTTCCTGGAGGTGTATAAAAACTTACTTTTGTTTTTCATGTTATAAACTGCTGGGGCAATCTGGCATGATTTATGCCCAAAACATTTGCCAAGGATGTTGTCGACATCAATTGGAAATTTTCTCACAAAGAGCGAATCTGAATTTGGATGCAGTACATTTTTCTAGCCCCTTCCGCTCACAGCTCTACTCAGGTGAAAATATTTGGTCCATAACGGCTCTGAAACAGGTCTGTAACTGGACTGAAGTGCTCTGGATTTTAAAGATACTTCAAATCCAGACAAGTAACGTATCACTTCCAGATCAGTTACGTCTTTCAGAGCAGTTACAGAACTGTTTCAGACCAAATATTTTTTAATATCATGCACAATATGAATTAGCAAATTATCCCATCCAAGGGCACTAGTATAGTCAACATTTTACAAGCACAGACCATCATCTTACATTTGCCATGTGTACATGACACACCTGAGGTTCTCCCTCAACTTTATCATAAAATGGTTAGCAGTGACATTTACATTTAAGGGAAGCCTTTCACTTCTTCATATGTATAGGAAAGGATTCCACAGTCCAGGCGAAAATGATGCAAGCTAAGGAAGCACCAAGGTCCATTTCGTACACAGCTTGGTGCTTAAAATTAGCATACAACTAAATCTAGGAATAATGATATAGACACTGACCTGTGATTGAGATGAGAACAGGGCCATCCCCTCATTTCCAAAACATTTATGGTGGCCTCAGGAGGTTGTCTCTCAAAAGTATATTTACTGGGTAAGGAATGTCCACTTTTGGTACTTATTTTGTTACGAGATCACTTAAAACAATCATTCCTCATGAGAGGCCCAAAAATTTCATGTTTGACTATATTTTAACATATGATCTTTAAGTAAAAATGTACCAAACCAAGATATACTTGCACACCAACATATGGGATAGGATTGGAGCAACTTTACAAAATTACATTTTTGTAATATTACTTCAACAAAATACCATTTTATTCATCACAATAGTGTAAAAGAATGGTAGATATCAATATGATGATAGGTACTCATTAACAGCCAATATTCATTTCACAAAATGAACAAATATCACATGGTACAGGAAGCATGAAACACTTTTTTTTTTAAAAAAAAGCATCCACTTTTCATTCAGGACATTCAACACTCACATTTATGTCCTGAGCAAAAAAAAGTGAACTTCAGTCACTTTCAACATGGATACAAGCACTGGGCGGGATTGACTGGTGGCCAGAATCCCAAAATTAAATAGCCCATTATGTCACACACATTTCTGATTAACACAAAGGAAATTTATTCATCAACATCATGATCAATGGACCAACAAAAGTGTTGCGCACATGATTCTACACCAAGAATATCCACAAAACACAGAAAAGATCACTTTAATCATAAGCAACTACATATGGCAAATTAATTGGTACATTCAAGGAAAATTAGCATGGGGAACACATGGTCATTTATAATCATGGCTTATAAATTCCCCATCGCCTTAACCTCATTGACTTGAATTTAACATCTCTTAAGCAGCAATTATCAAAATCCCCTTAGCTCATGACAACCCCAGCTATTTAGCTAAATGCCTAAATTTTCTGTCAGATGTTATCCTAAATGGAGGGATCATGAAAGTGAAAATGAACAAGTCACAGCCTTAATATTCAATGCAGAGGAAAATGCAGTCACTCCAAAAGACAATGAATCATTTTAATTAGTTTGCCAACATAGTGAAAACAACAGCTTTTGTCAAATTGTCAAATCAAACATCCCCAACAGCTTTGATGATGTCATGTCTACACCAGCAATAAAAGCAAACACTTGGCGGATCTTTGCCACAGTAAAACTCATGAATAGCATGATAAATAGCAGTTGGCCAATAGAATAAAATAGGAAACTAATTTAGGCAAGGAAGAGATAAAGAAACAAGTGCCTCCACATCTTGATTCTAATGCCCCACTGCTCTCATAAATCTCATTTAGTGACTCAGTACCAAGTTGCAAATTTCCAGAGACAGGAAAGTAACCCTCAAAACATTGAACATTAAAGGTGAACACAGACAGTAATGAAGGAATCATCAACCAATAATGTAGACATTATTAGCTAGCAAACTTCCGGAGAACTAATTGCTGGTTGTAATGTGAATTCCATACAGCCCAACCTACTACAACAATTGACACTTTTGGAGATTAGCTCATTTGAAACTGAGCTTATTTCCTACGAAATTTATCCTAAAATCTGGGAGAGCAAAAGAACCAAGCATGATTGGTTTTCCTAGATTTCAGAAAAGCACTGGACAAATTTTATGGCACATGAAAAATGTTTGTTCAAACCGCCGTTGAGCACAATTTGAAATCCAACTTGGATACGTAACTGCTAATCAGATCGTACTGCAAAGTGTGAATTGACCAAAGGAAGACCATAATGGTTGAGGTGACACCTGGCATATCTTAGAAAGTGTGATCACCCTCATTCCACTCCTTGCTCACATAAATTGTATCAAATCCAGAATTAACAGTATCATGGCTCAAGGCTGTCAGTGTGATCATCCAATAACAACAGAACTAACTTCAAATCATTAGGGTATATCAATAAACATTCTTGGAGAGGCAACTAGTTCCTTAGGTAAAATCAAAGGAAAATCAAAAACTCTAGAAAGATTATCTCATTTATAACTCATTTGAAACTCATTTAACTGGTTTGATTTTGGTTTACATCTGTTACACACTCATTCGCAATAGTGAATTTTTCCACGACTTATGTAAAACTCATCCACATATTTTGATTTACAAATGGTTGACAATCTAACTGCTTTATGACTGGAATTAAGATATCTTACAACTCATTTACAATATAATTCATCTGATTTATTTCACCATTGCATCTGATTTACTCAGGCGTTTCAATTTTTAACCCTTTGAGTAGTGAGTTTTTTTTCTGCTGGCTGACTCCAAGGAGTGAGTTTTTTTGAGAACGTAGGGAATAGTATTTTAATATAGATGGTAGCACTCTTCAGAGATACTTTATAGTGATAATTATGCTCACCAGACTCTGGTATAGATGGCGACAAGCGCTACTAAGCTTCTGAAAAGGAGACTTATATGTACGCCTTTACTGCTCTAGCTCAAGCTTACAGGACGTACATGTACAATCGTACTCCAGATGGCCAGGGGGCCCGTGGACATACATGTACGTTTGTACTACTCAAAGGGTTAAATGACTTTCAAACTGTGAGTGAAATGAACAAAAGTGAGCGAGTCCAATCAGAAGAAATGCAGCTGTAAAGCAGACGTAAAAGAGAAATTTTCTCCTGAGAAGCTATGCTCTTAAGACCATAGAAAACTCACCAACACTATGCCAATATAGTTCGAGGACTTAAAACGAAGCAGGGATATCTTTTTACTGGACATAATTTTACTCTTCAGAACAATCTTCATGAAAACGTACAAAATGTTTGAGGCACTGATCAATACATTGCGTGATTCTACTGGACTAGGTGCAGTGTGCTCATGATCAAAACAGGCAGAATGAATTCCATTGGCACAGAATGACATTAGACCCTGCCATAAGTTTTCCCTCAGTTGAAATGTTCTACTTCGCATCAACAACAAGTTCTTTCAACTGCCATATTAAGCCATGTTTACACATTACATGTGCCTGTGTCTGTTGATGGACAGATTCACCAGATGAATTGCATTGGGAAAAACCCCTAAAAAGGTAAATACATGAATGTGTTGCTATAAAATAGCCCGTTCTAATTTGGAGCATTTGTTCATGCATCTGTCTGGTCATGTACTTGTGCAGGAACATACATCATGTAAACATGTATTTAAGAGAGCAGTTGTTGCTTTGCATTTGGTAGAGAACAGTAAGCAGAGAACCTGCACTGAATTTTGCCAAAGCCACATTGATACCATCGTATTGGGTCAAGTAAAGATACAAGAAGCAGTGTGTACTGATAAAATAGGTTTATGAGGTGTTCAAGCATTACTGACAAGGCCACTCAAGTAGATAAAACGGATATGTAACCAGTATAAGTGAGAAAATCATTTACGGAAGGCATTTAGATGGTTCAGAAGGTGTGCCATGTAGCCTCTCCTTTGCTGACAACTGACGGTAAGGAGCAATGGCAAAGTAACATGGGTAACTATCAGAACAGAACTAACGATGCATTCCAAGAAAATGTTCAAAGTGAGAAGACACAAGGATCCATTACTTGAAGCTTAAAAACTGTTTCCACAGCGCTAAAAGCAATACAATGTTATGCAATGTTTAATCAGCCCAAAAGATACCATCCTGAAGGTGAAGAACGGAATATGAGGCACTGTTAAAAAGTGAAACCCCAGTTGGCTAAATTAAAAGATGGATCATTGTTTAAAGGCCGCTAACATTTGGTTTCTTCAATTAGGATTACATACAAATAGGTAGGGAAATATACACAATAAGGATTAGGGATTTCAAAGATGTGAAAACTGGATGTATAACATGATAGGGGCTCTGATTAGGTGAAGAGGCAGAATAAGAAAATAAAACAGGGATACATAAGGGAAAATATTATTAAATGTTGTTCAATTATTTAAGGAAGGAGGTAAATTGGGAGATAAAATAGTTGACATATGAAAATGTGATTAAATGTTGTGAAGTTATGGGAAAATGTTGTTAAATTATTTAAGGAAGGAGGTAAATTGGGAGATAAAATAGTTGACATATGAGGCTGAATACTGAAGTAATGTAATACACAGGGTGAGCCGTAGGTTGGTGAAGATGGAATTTCCCCTACAATTTTAACTGCCACACAGAGGCTGAGCAAAGATCTATCCACACTCAGTAAAGTACTATGGTCAATACTTCACATTTTTACTTTGCTATGATAAATATAAAGACATCCAAGCCTGAGTAAAATTAACATGAGGATAAAATATTTGTAAACCTATAAAACCTATAACCCTTTTGTATGACAGAAAAACTAGATAAATACCCTGATACTCCCAATCCCATAGTTATCCCGACCATCTCTCCCATAAAAACATTGATCTTATCAATTCAATAAATGAAATTTGGCAAGATAAACACCAACCTTAAATATAAGCAAATTTAAAATTTCAGGATAGTTAAAACAACTGTTTTTGGCAAAGGGAAATGGTACACAAAAACCAAACTTAAATTGTTAATGTGCTGATAAAACAAAATAGAATTTAAATTTCCAATCAAGTATTAAGAATTGGAAATTAAATCAAAAACAGAATACATGAACACATGAAATAAATAATAGCTTAACTATATCCAACCAAATAAGACCTGGCACAATCAGTAATAAAACTGTGCTTGACTTAAATGATTAAACTATTTCCATTATGTATTGATATGAAATTGTGAATAATTATGGTTTTTCTATCATAAATAAGATTATTCTTACTAAAAACTGAATTATACCATGTTTAATGCAAAATTTATTCATACATGTAATGTCATTAACAAAAAGTAAAACGTTAACAAAATAATTGAAGGTAGGTAGGTTGATAGTTGTAGGGTGCACCGACAACATGGTCATTTTGCACCACCACCAGTTTGTTCTGAACAATATATGTTTTAGTTAACTCCTATATCTACATGTTTTATGTTACATAAACACTATTGTTTAAGACTTGCAAACAAAACTACTCAACAAAATAATTGAAGTGGTATAAAAACAACATAACAAGAGTCACACAAATTAGGCATCAACTGACCCCATTATAAACATGAGCACAGGAGAGGAAATTTGCACACAACTGAAATTTGACAAACCCAAACAACAATTTCATAATCCTCTTTTCAAGTAAATCTAGTGAATAGGGCCTTGATATGATCAAAGTAACTTGAAGGCAGAGTAAGGCGGAGTAGTGCATATGATCTTTGATTAAAGGAAATACTTTTTCATAATTTTATAATATATATGTGGACCCGAGAAGTTTAGGGGTCTTAGTGACATTAAAAAAAAATAAGTTAGGTATAGAAATAGATTAGGGTGTGAAAATAGAAATCTTTTAGGCGGTAAAGGGATCCAAGTGATTTTCTTGACAGATGATGCTATCTAGGGTTATGCCTCTTAACTACTTAGTGGGTTGTACCAAACGTTTTCAACTTTGACTTACGTTTTCTCAAAACAACGATTTTGTTACTTAGACCCCTTGACTTCTGGGGTCCTCATATAATATTAGCATTGAGAAGGAAGCATGATTCAGCAATTCAAAGCTATTCAAGCACTGAAGTGAACAAATTCTTGAAAAAAATACAATTCGCCACAATATTAATGGATACTTGGTGGTCAGTGTATCTGCAAAAATAAACTCATACGATGAAAAACTAGGCTAAAAGAATATCTCGAGACAACTACTGCACTGACAGGTATAAAAGGCGGCTGAATAATTATGATCACAAAATAAGCAGCATGGTTTTCTTCAAAAACTTCACAACATGTAAGAAGACAGAGCAATAATTTGAATAAAAAGAAGCATATATGCAATGTTTGATGATGAGATGCAGCTTCAAATTCAAATGTTTAACATTCCTAGAAAACAAATATGTTTTCACAGGGGCAAGACATTTTTATCTTGCTTGAAGCAAACAAAAACTTTCACAAGACTAACCTCTACCACACATCTATCTCTCTAAAGTTTCAGCTGTAAGTCCACCACTAAAAATATTACTATTTTCAGTCAACATTATTTCAACTTGTCCCTCAATTACATCAAAACGATTGGACATGTAAGGGTAAGTTATACACCATAGGAGGAAAAATCACTTTCCCATAATACTGTTAATTTGTCATCAATAATTAGTATTCAACACATTCAAAATGTGTGAAATATTCCCAACAGCAATATATATTTACACGCTCACATCACACTGGAAAAACAAATGAGCTAACTTTGCAGGCAATTAGAGTATTCCATTTGTTGATTAACAAGATAACAAAAATTCACTTTTAAGGTTCAATCTGGTGACTTCACGCATGAAATAGTGACTTGTTGAAGTGGAGGGGTGAAATGAAAGGAGGGAGGCAATGAAAAGAAGAGTAAGATATGAGAGCTGAATTATATTGCGAAAATGGAACAAGGCAGGGCAAGTGGCGAATTCACCCAATGCTAAGACTTTACCAGGGACCCTACAGTGAGGTCTCCGTGTGAAATGAGTCGAAACAGAATGGTAGGTAGTTGCGAGTCAGCACACTTCTCAAAGTGCCATTTTTGGCAGCAATGCCCAGGGTTTTCTGACAGACTATCCACACTAATCAACCTTCCTCCCCACTTTCACAGCATTTTGATAACAATCCATAGCCCATGTCCCAAAAATCATCCACCGCAACGTCCCAAAATTTCCCGAGAGCTATTATGCACAATGAATCAGCATACTCTTTTGAGTGGTATAAATGGTGACGAGCCAACAGTGATGTTCACGTGTCTGTAAACAAAGAAGGTGGCTGGCAGAGGGTCAAGGTCGAAGTGAGCAATATTATTTACGGCTCGGATTGCCGGTATCGTGCTGTATGCCTTTCTACGACAGATTAACCATAATTTTTTTAAATCCCATGCTTGTACTACAAGATACATAATATGGGAGGAAGGGAAGGAATACTTGATGAGTGGATGCAGATTATAAAGATAGATTAACAATTCGCTGAACCAACAGCCAGTCACTATTTCATGCACTTTTATAATTGCAATGGAGAATATATGATAAATAATGCTTCTAATTCCTCCATAGTTCATCAATTCCACAGAGTGGATTACTCATTCAGGATTACTATTCTCAGAATGAGAGATTATTTCAGGTTCTTCAGAGGGAAAATCAGGCTTTTGAAGAAGGCTTTAATGAATTGCAGAGTTCTACCAGCATGTATGAACTATTTTCATACTTAATTCCTGAAATTAAACGTTCTGTACCAGGCATCTGATTATATTTCACGTTAATGTAGAGAGAATATTCATGTGAGAGAAAAGAAAAACTATGTTCATCTCTATTTTAGGAAATCAAAAGCAAAGTTGAAACAATTTCTCACTAAGCAACTAAAAATATTTTGTGGCATATAAAACTGCTTCAGTATGGAAAACTTGGGAAATGAATTTTAACCCACAGGCAGCTACAGCTCCTTGGTGAGAGTAGGAGACAAAATAAATCAGATTGCAGGATGTAATAAGCACATTTACAGCAGTCTTTGTCAAATATTGGCCAAGGGAACGCTTTAGAAATTTGCCATGAAATAGTGAGATGCCCTCAAAAACTTAAGGCAGTTTGAGTGAGATTGTTCCCTAGTCATTATGGAGACCATATTCGATTTATATGTTTTAATTTCAGCAGCTTTAGGAAGCATGAATTAAATATTGTTTAATGAATGGTGCAATAATATAAATTTGCGTAACTTCAATTCTAAGAAATAAAATAAAAATATCTACATAAGTTTTTAATTTGACTCATTGTTTTCACATGGTACGTTTAAAACTCCTTCGCAGTGAAAGTTGTTTAGTGATTCTGAAAAATTAATGCGGTGACAATATGATTTATTTTCAAAAATAGTCTATAAAACATTCAAAGTACACAATGATAATTTTAGATTAAATCTAGGGGTTAGAAACTCCTCATTTTTTAAAAAGGGTCTGGGGAAAATCATTTGTTTTTAAATAATGTCTCTCTGGACGCACCATTTCCCATGTAAAGGGCTAGTATGTCTCATCAAAAATCTTGGAAAGTAGTTCGGTAAGGGGCTGATATTTTGGCATCTTTGGGGGAGCAAGTTATTTTTCTTTAAAATGACATCAAATGCATTGATTTCTATGTGAACTGATGTTTCACTCAAACTACCTTAACAGGGTACCAAGTTCATAGATTTTCATAAGTTGCCCAGGTAATATTCCGTGATTAAGTGAAATATGGGAAGAATCGAGAATAAATTCCAAGTTTCTTTTTTTTAAATCGAGAAAATCCCTGGATTTTTCACGAAGGTAACAGTTTCAAGGAATGTTACCGGTTTTCAAGGATTTTTTGGGAAGGTACCCACCAGGATTGTCTAATCTTTAAGATTGAATTCAAGGAGACATTGGTTCCAAGAGTAAGGATTTCCAGAGGATTACTAAAAAAGCATGATTATAACCAATATTGAATGTCAGTTCCCGACAAAGCAGCAGCGTTAAAAAATCCAACAACTCAATCACAGTCCAACTAGATCTACCAAGTAATCCAACAAACGCTAGTTTAACCACGATTAACGACCCTCATTTAACAAAATGTAACATATTTATATCCTGAAACATTGAGGTATATTTACATATTCTTAGAGTATAGCATCAATTCAAATGTAGAACAACATTATAAACAGAGGAATGGTCATTAATATTTTATCCTTTGCCTAACAAAAGGTAGGAATAAACATCTCAATCAATCCAGATTTTGGGAGAATTTAAATATCCTTATTCAATTGCAGGAGTCTCCCAGAGAATCTGGAGAAGTGAGCCTCACTGGTGACTCTCGTGGTTCATTATTTTCTGATACACTATTTTTTATACTTCATACGCAAAAACAGACAGGGATTAAATGAAAATATAGGCATTCAACAAGTGGTGCTAGCACAGAATGCTCAAAATATCATGGATCTGTGAAGCAACCAACGGGCAAATATTGGAAAGAATGAGGGAAAAAATGTCAAATGAGAAACATGATAGAAAACAGGAAAGAAAAGCTGGCAGGATGCCAGTTAAGACATTCAGACCAAATGATGAATCTGATGGAATGGATGAGAGAGGCTGGAAAAGAGGAAGGCTGAGGAAATAAATTTTGACAGACATAAAACATGGACGACCATGCAGAGAAGTAAAGGATTTGGCACTGGAAAGACTACCTCTCACAAGAACAAGATGAACAAAATTATGCCAACAGTTGAGGAGATTGAGAAGAAGAACCGAAAATGGTTGTTCAAGTAGAAAGAAGAAATGATTGGACTGCAAAATGACGTATAGGTTCATTCATGTTCAGGGTTCTAGCAGAAAACTACAGTGTGTTTGATATTTAAAAAAAATCTGATCAAACCTTTCCATGCAATATTTTTTTCAAAAATGAACTTGGCATTACTAAAACGTTAGAATGGTTTACAAATGAGGAAAAAATACAGTTTGTCTATGTACAGGGGAATTTTGTGAGAAACTCTTCATCAGTAGCAAATTTTCTCAGGTAGTCAAATAGAAGTAAAAGGTATGCACCTACCCAAATAATTAATTATGTAATAAGTCAAGTAACACCATAGTTGAAGACAGGCAATGCAAATTAAAGAGGAATGGTGCTACAGTTTGCTCAATGCCTGGTAAGTGTTGATAAAATATATACAGAGTCAAATTAACTGCTAACTTAGAACTTTAATATTGATTAGTTTTAATAGCTGATGCATTTAATCCGTGAAAGTTAAATTATCTTGTAATCCAAAAGAAAAAGTGAAGTTCAGTGTTTCCTTTGGCTCGGACAGTCATTGCAAAATCTCCATAGGTGGGCTTAATGAAGAGACAGAGGAATGGGAAGCAAAACTGCAACTCAACCCAATCATCATTCAGATTTTGTCTTGGGCGTCCCACCCAGCCAAAGGAGATACATACCCATGGTACTGGTCTTTGGTTGAATACTTCAGAGTTCAGTTAAGAAGACCGTGTAAGCCCAGAATATAATATTTACAGACTAATACCTCTCTTCAAGAAATATTGGATTCTGAGAAGCTATGACATCTTTGGAATCAACTGAATCCTCCTTGAGCTTCTTCCACTGTACCTTCCATTGATGAAAGAAGAGAATAGTTGGAACCATACTGTACGTTAGCAAAGGGGAATGTTGGGGCCACCAAAATGCACATTCAGCCATGTTGAACTGATCAGTATCACGGTCATTATGTCAAATATGAGGATATTAGCAGCAATTTGCCATGATACCTTCATGATTTTTCCATAAAATGCAAAATGAAAAAAATTTAACAAAAACACAGCATGGTTCATAGAATTGATGAAAAAAATACACTTGACCGCTGTGTATAAAGGCCAGTTAACAAGATAAATTTTATTGTACAAACGAAACGTACAAGAATAAATAAATGATAAAATGTACAAGAAAATGAATGGAATTGGAGCAGGCTCCATTTCCTGTTCTGTCATTCAGACAATCATACACATTGCGGCTTTATAAAGTACAATGCTCCTCATGAAGGACTTCATGTACTTGTTCGTACAATAAAATGTACAGTGTTAAGGTACCTAAATGGTTCATTTTCCACAGTAAATATACTTCAATTTCATGAGTCAAGACGCCATCTATCCTCTTTGTTATTCTTTGTTACATATGCGCATTTATCTATGTTCCACGCAAAATTTTCTGCATCACTTAATAGTGTCGATAAACATATGGAGCCATGCGTTACAAGAGAACTGACAATCACGCAAGTTAGTTCAATTGATCACATGATATGGGTGGGTCACACATTAAATGGTAATATTAGTGAAGATACCATGGCAGCAACATAACATGATGAGTACCTTAACCCGTGACAACCAAAATTAATTCACAGAGAAACAAATGGCTTCACCTTATGCAATCATGTAAATTTTTGCCCGATGGCCTTTAAGTAATTTTTCATGATTACTGACACTGCTTCCCTCCACCATGAAATTATTTACTTGGTTTCTTCATCTACGGTTCTTATTTTATAAGTTCCAATTTGAGGATCTAACATTAAATTGATGATTTGATATACTCATCTAACAATTGATTTATCATCAATAAGTTCACAATATTACAGCGGTTTTAGATTTTGTGTCCACTGTTAACTTGGTTTCTCACATGCAGCAAGTCAAGTCACCATCTGGTCAGAATCCAGGCAGGTATAAAAAAAAATGAACAGCATGTGAGAACATGAGAGACCACTTCCACACTTATCTTGTACAGCCTCAAATGCCACCTACCTCAATCATTACCTCAACAAACAGCCTCACCTTCTCAACAATTAAAAAAAATCACTGTAGTAAAATGAATACTTAAAATGAGAGAATAGATGATTTCTCACGGAACTAATGATAGAGAAACTTTTCTTTTATGAATCGGTCAAATCAAAATGGTTAACACCATAAATGTGTCTCGCAGCGTTACAAAAATTGATGTAGTTTATTTTTTGCTCACATGTGCATAATAATATACACAGATATAAAATGTAATTACCATGGCAATTCTTCAACTGATACTTCACTTTGTGAGGCAAAAGCTTCAATCCTCTCGGCACTCCAAAGCACAAACATCCTCTCAATATAGCTGTTTGCGTATTTAAACCGTTTCAAACTACTCTTTTTAAATATATAGTACAGTTCCATCTACTCCCACCTTTAATGGAATGGAGTGATCACAGTGAAAGAGTCAAAAAGCTTAAGAAGACATAAAAAATTGGTCCTTTTTCACTAACCCTTTAAATCCCACGTGACCGATATATCAGCTGCATGTTTTCAGATCAAAACTATCAAGCAGTTGATTAATTAGACCCAAGGTAAATGTAAATGTTATTTATTAATTACATTATTCACTGTAAACTTTTACGATACTGAGAAAATTTACTCCTAAACTAATATTCGTCAATTATTTATCTATATCATCTAATATTTACATCCCGTAACCACGAAATATAGCATTGGAAAACAATGCATTTGTGACTAACATGGATTTTTGCATTGCTAAAAATCCTTTTTTATTAGTTTCACCTTGCATTCATAAAAATGTAAGATACCTACTCTCAGAGAATAAGCCTGACAAAGCTGTTTGTTTGTCACCGTGGCAAAAACCCAAGTATACTACAATTAGCACCATTTTTATTAGACCAAGCTCTCTTGTAGGCCAATGTCACTTTCAGCAATTATTTCTTAAACTTCACCACTTTTTGATAAATTAGATATATACCTAAACATCTCAATACTAGCTAAAACTTTATCAATGATAAAATACTTTGAGTCACAACTAAAGACACTAAGCAAGTAATGTAATGATGCAAGCATTAAAGTATGTATTACTTCAAAATTAGCAAATTAATGAATCATTCAACTTCTCATCTTGAGGAAATATGATCACATATAACTAATTAAGAGAGTGTCTTTAACATATGAGTATTGCATAACAATAGCAGCCATCAATTTAGTAAAAGATGCCATCAAGCTGTAAACCATAGGTGTTGTTCATGGCTTCTCATGTTTAAATAGGACAGGTGAAAAATAAAATATTTCCTCAAAACAAGATCATTGATAAAATTAAGTACCAGTGCCCTCCTCCAGGGGTTTGAATATATGAAAGAAAAACCTTACGTTGACCAAAAATGATAAATCATGCAAGAGGAACATTGTTTTTATATGTCTCTCTGGGATGGGTAGAAAAATTTAGGTAGAAGACATCCATAAAAGAGGCATATGCTAAAATACTGAATTTTTTAGATAGGGATGAGTCGGTTCCACTTTTTTTCAAATCCGATTCTTTCCAATCAATTCCAGATTCTCGATTCCAATTCCTTAGATTCTAATTCCTAAATACAGGTGGGATATTGATATACCAGTAGCGTACGACTATTATTTAAATTCAACTATCGGCTGAAATAAAATAACAAAGATAACCAAGTCGCTCAAAAAGTATATTTATTGACAAATAGCAATTATATCCTCAGCTTATTGAGGTAGATAAAAAGTACAAATTGATAGCCTACATCCAAAATTACTGAGACAATTATGATGTGATATATGAAATTTGATTTGAATATTTATCCATCTGGAATCGATGGAAATGGAATCGACTTTAAGTGATTGATTCTCGATACCGATTCTAATCCTGAGAATCGGTGGAATCGAGGATCGACATTTGATTCGACTCATCCTTAGTTTTGGACTAATAGTTTGACAAAACTATTTTAATAAATAGCCAAAGATAAAATCATTTTCATATGAATTATATTATATTGATAAAGATATTGATGCTAGAAAAATTTTCATGAGAAATTAACACAAAATGTACATTATATCTGGTGGTTTTTCTTTAAAAAACAGAATGTTATGTAATTAGGCTTAACAGATATGAGAGAACTTTCTATTAGCCTCCCACATGATGGATATTGCAAAAGCACCAAGATGAGAAAAAATTATTAGTTTGCAACAAGATTTCTGCTGGCAGAAATCAGAGGAAATATATTCTAATAGATTAATTTGTAGAAAAAACTTCCCATGCCTAAGAAACCACACTATATCACAATAAATAATCTTCAGACAATATAAGTCTTAGTCCTAGAGAACAGACCCTAATATCTTTCTCCTCACTTGCCAAATCAATCCTGATAAACCATGTTTAATCCTTTATCAATCCCATATCTAAGTATTTATAATGACGATTCATAATCACAGAGCTTCTCATTGACATGACAAGCTGCTTGTCACAGGCATCTTGCATCCCAAGGGATTTTTTAAAACTTAAACAGAAAAAAAAACGATCACATCACATGTGAAATAATTAAAGATGTTATTCAAGGGCACATGATTCTGTCTTACTTTATGCTGCATTACACACACCAACTACTTTGAATTACATTGCATTTGGAAGTACATTAAGTAATATTCACTTTAGTATGGGTCTCACAAAAAAAGTTAAGAATATTTTTATCTTACAAAATCACATGTTCATGCTCCCATGATGAATATGATGATTATTGATGAGTGATAAAATTAAGTGACATACATGAGTAAGGATGATCTTGAGTATAGATATGAGTTGGTCAAAGCTCATTCAATAGTAAGACTAGAGAATTATAACCACAAATGAGATATTCATCAGTGAAAAACTTGACACAGACAAATATGAAATGATGAAAATAAAAGCTATGATGTGCTTTATTATAATATCATAGAGTAAGTTTACTTTGGCCCCTGATAGTTTTTATATTGCTCTTGAGAAAAGGGAAAGCAGTTAGAGTGGGGCATGCATGTACAGTCATTTGTGGACTTAGTCGTAGAGGTTAGTGGTAGAGGGGATAGGTAAGGGAGGAAAAGTGGATAGAAACCCAGCATTGGCATTAGCCTGCTCTTAATGAAAGGTGCCAAGGGGGCCATGGTTTAACTTCTCATCCAAGGAGTACTGTACTTGACAATCCATCAGAAAATCAAGTAGGGATTGGGTCCCCGCTGAAACATATGTGTCTGCAGGCATTTGAACCCTTGCCATCCATGTGGCTAGCCAGTACTCTAGCCAACACACCATCCTGATCCCCCTTCTATTACCAAATTTCCCTTTTATTATAAGGGGAAAGACATGTGGAGCATTGAATTAAAGAAACTAGGATTGATCAAATGAGAAGCAAGAAGGTTCTCTGATGAAAAAGTCAAAGACAGACAACTTTTCTCAGGTTAGTTTACATCTAGAATGTGTCATGAGCATTTTGGACTATGCACAGAAAGATTTAATGCACAAAGTAAATAGAATACAAAGAAAAGCTGTACACTCCGTTCAAAACTGAAAAGATCACACTGAAAGTGTCACACTGTTGATGGAAGGATTAAGTTAGGAACCATTGGACACTCACAGGTCACACGCTAAGCTCAGATTACTTGAAAAACTCCCATCAGGCAAGTTTCAGTACGACATAGAGAATATAATTCATCCTTGTGCCAAAACTGATACGAAAGACAAAATAAATTTAGAGATACACAGCCAAACTGATAGGTATAAAAATTCCTCCTTTCCTAGCACTTCATGTGATTACAACAAAAAACAGCATGACACTATCTCAAGATACATAGCTAATATACAATATAATGTACATTCTACCCTCTCTCCCCTCCTTTTCCCTATTCTGCCCCCCAGTCAACGGCTGATGTCCTAACACTCCCTACCACACGCCTCTGCAGCAGCTTGCAGGGTAGTTTGTAGTTGTACTTCTGCAAAGACTGTGGCAAGCTGTCCACAAATGACTTTGTACATGCATGGCCCACTCTCACTGCTTTCCCTTTTCTCAAGAGCAACATAAAAACTATCAGGGGCTAGGTGGATCCACACTCCTTTCCTCGTCTCAAAAAGCAATAGGGACTCCCTGCAAACTTTCAGGAAGAGAGATCTTTCTGAAGTGGTACAGAAGTACTTTATACCGATTGCTCAAAAAAATTCCAACTGGGTGGACATTAAGCATTTGGAATATATTCCACACATCAGAACATTAATATTTCTATGACTGGACAGTAAAAAATTGAGTTGCCATCAAAATCTCATTTATTCCAAACATTAAGGAGACAAATGTCAAATTACTCCCCCTTTACACTTAAAATTACTTCTTCATGAGTCATCTTCAACCAATGCCACCAAGCAACCACTAATGCTGGTAGAAATAACTCCTATTTAAGAGTAATGCCAGCTGAGAAAAATCTTCCAAAAACTGAAATTTTTACCAGCTATCATCAAGACATTGCCACTCCATTAATCATACTCTACAATCAAACGAAATGCAATGAAAGAAGGAAAGTTTTAAAAATATATCTTTTCTGCCATTATTTTTATGGGCCTAAATATTCTCACAGCTGCATTAACTCTTCTCGGCCTGCCAAAATGCTATTATTCCAGACTGTGTAAACAAATTTCCACATTTCTGTAATTCAATACAATTTCTTGCTCATGTTGTTAATTTTTTTCAAAAAAATGGTGAAACAAATGACGTAGCCGTAGAACACTTCACATTCACCACTCTTTTACAATGTCTTCATACTGATTACATGATAACCAAAACAGCGACAGCATTTCCAACTTTGGAATGCTATGATGAGAAATTACTTTATTTAGGAATCATCAAAAGTTATTCTACCTGCTCCATGATTTTTCATGTATCTTCTGCAGGCTTTGTACCTGGAGTTTTCCGCAAGCTGTTTCTTCATGTCTTCCTCCAGCTTCTTAAACCATTCCTATCCAGATAAAAGAAAATTATTTCAATGGAAAATTAACTAGGCAATACTAGGAAGAATTAGTTATTCAGCTATATCCCACTAACTACAATTTCCACAAAAGACACGTCAAGCCAATTGTGAATGTTTTCGCATAGTAGGAGGGAGGGGTTTGAATTTTTTGCAACCTAAGTTCCTTAAAAGTAGTAGTGTCAAATGAGCAATGTGAGGTCATAGTGACGATAATGAGCAATGTGAGGTATAGTCACGAATCAAAACAATACCACTGGTGATCACCTCTCCGCAGTGGGAATTCCAATACTTCAATTTTATTTCCCATTTCAAACAATCACCATAAAGCATACACTACAATCAACATAGTCAAAATGGTATCAACTCTGTCTCAATAGGGTATGTACTGCGCATGGACAAAATAGTGATTGCAGCACAGGGGTGGTAATAAACACAAATGGAACTTACTTTCTGAATGAACCTCATGATTCAGGAAAGGAGTATATTGACGTTTTTTGGACCTCCAAATTATTATATTTAAGATTCATTCATGCATTCATAATTAATTTAAGAAATCTGGAAATATGACTGCAGTTGCGATGCAACTTCTGAGTGTAATGAAGTGATGATTGATTATCTTCACTGGGCAGTTTGTATAGTGAACCAGTCATAATGTGGACCATTTGCAAGGAATAAAAGGTCCATTGACTATATCTACAGAAAAATGCACCCTGTGTCTGATATTTAAACCTAGGCACATATCTTTTGAATGCCAAAAATAAAATCAAGTCAACAGTGCCAACAGTGGGCCTTCAAATTAATATGACATAGTTTAAGAAGGAAGCTACATTTAGAATAGCTTTCCATCTATAAAAAATAATGCTTTCATAGAAAATAGCACACATTGGGCATCATTGTGTGATTTGGAAACTTAAAAATTTTCTGCAAATTCCCTGGAACTTTCCAGCAAATCCAGAGGAAGTTCTGATGGTTCCATGAGAGTAGCCATGCAGGCCTCAAAGAAACTGGCACACTTCAACATGAAAGAAGTTTGTTGTTGCAATAATGTTGCTTACAGAAATATGTTAAATAGGAGGAGAGACTTGCCTGATACTTTTCTTCGATCCAAAGCTCTTGCTTCAGATAACCTGCCCTTTTCTCTTCCTCCAAAGCCTAGAGTAAGGGAAGAATATTTATATTAAAATATTAAGTGAAGCAGTGAGAAGAACAAGGGAGGGTACATTTTTGGTATACATATATACAACAACTTAATAATGACCCACCATATGAATCAGACAGCTCCCAATAACTGATATTTTTCAATGCACATAATCGACATCACCATATAATTTTTTAAATTTATTTTTTATTTATACTCAACCCCGAAAACAGCACAACTAGGCCTTTTACATCGGGTGTTTTAACCTTAACTAGATACGATCACACACACCCATGTCCTGGGGAGAAAATATTCTACGCAGGCGGGACTCAAACCTGCGAACCTCGGGTTAGCAGGCAAGGACTTTACCCAACCGCCACTGGGGCCGACGACCTTGCAAGCAACCTCAAGGGAGAGTGACTGAGGGAAACCAACCCTTTAATTTCTACTGCATTCATGCTAGCCATTGTTTGTATTTCTGCTGATGCAATTGGCATCATTAGCCTGCACAAAACTTAATTTGTCCATGCTGAACCTCAGTTTTGTCAAATACGTTGAAAATTTTACAATGGCAAAAAATACTGAAGGAGACACAGCAACCTTCCTAAATTCACAACACTCAGCCATCTGAAATTAGTCCATCCAAAATAATAAGGGTTTCATAAAAGTAGGGCTAATTCTAGCCATAGAATTAAGATAATCATGGTTTTGGGTGTGTGCATTAATTATGGCAGGCATTCTCAATGAGAACTTATCCTAATCAGGAGTAGAAATAAAATTTCTTCCCCCATTGAGAGATATTTCACCCTTAGATTTTTAATTGATCTTGTGGTGGAATGAAACATGGAAATTCATCACGTGGATGTTTCGATGTTGGTGGACATGCACAATCAAAGACTCATCGATGACATTCTGGAGGTTTGGCTTGGCCTTCTCCCAGTCATGTTAAGGCAGTCTGTGAGCGATCCCTATAATATGAACTGCTTACAAAATACTATGACAAGACCATGCAGAGTTCCCCTAGAAGTGAACCACTCTAGAGCCCATTAAATAAGAACCGTGCCCAGACAGCCAATCGCCCACCAGTCCCCGTGCTTAACACATGGTAGACAGGCTCATGCAAAACGTGAATTCCTAAATATGATCCAGGGAATTATGGGAATTGTCACCCCTCCTCCTAGTGGCAAAGGAGTCTGGTGAGTGGTGTCCCTGAGGCAACTCTAGGGCCTGGAACATGCAAACTTTGCCTAACTAGCATCCTGTACCCCATATTAAGGACTTCACTCACTCTCTTTTTGGAAAAAAAACTATTTTCACTCAGCTGGACCTAGTGGGAATGTACCACAAAGGTTACATTCACCCTGATGATGCAGCAAAAACTGCTATTCACTTCCTTCCATTTAAATCAGTTTATATTTATGTTATTTGAGCTGCAAAACTCAAGTGCAAACCTTTCAAAGGTTCATTGACGAAGTGCTCCTTGACTTAAACTCTTGCTATGCATGCATAGATGATATTCGTAGAGCTCTCTCTACTGCAGAGGAGCATGAGAGACATTTCATCAAAATGTCCTTCCATTTCTCCCACTATGGGTTAGTAATCAATTCCTCAAAATGTGTTTTCAGTGTGTTGAGTGCGGACTTCCTTGGATGATCTGTCTCTGCAGTTGGAAACAAGCCCCCTGGCAATTAAGTATGAGCTGTAAAGACCCCCCAGAGCCGATTACAATCTAACAATTACATCAAATCCTTGGAATGCAGAATTTCTATTGGTGCTTTTTGTCTATAATGCCACCACCCTTTCAGGCTCCACTCCACAGTTCACTAATTGAAAACATGAAAGGCATTGACCCAGTCACTCGAGATGCAAAAACCATTCACTGACTGCAAAGAGTGCCTCTCAAATGCCACACTTCTAGCTCACCAGGACCCGTACACCCTTCTCGCTGAAGTCATTGATACATCAGACTGTTCCATTGGCACCACCCAGCAACAATGATTCACTGATGTATGGCAGCCAGTGGCTTTCTTTACAACAAAACTGTCTCCAACAGAGTCCAATTACAGTGTCTATTACTGAACATTGTTGGCCGTCTCTCAGGCAGAAAAATAATTCCCCAGTATGGTGGAAGGTAAGCCCTTGACCGTCTTCACAGACCACAAACCATCAGCATTTGCATTAGAAAAAGAAAAACAAAGTTGAGCTCAACCAGGCAATTTCAGCATTTGGGCTTCATTTCCTAGTTTTCCACTGAGTTTTGCCATATTTCAGGTATTAATAAAATTGTCAGTGATGTACACTGCGGCGAGCAATCTGTACACACCCCAATTGACTACAGTGAGTTAGCACTTTTTCAAATGAATGGTGAAGAGATGAAAACCTACTTGTCCCACACCTCCAACATGTGCCTCAAGAAACTCTGCATACTTACTTGTGATGCCAAAGTGTTCTGTGATACTTCCACCAACTCAGAGTGACCCTACGGAATGCTCCCATTCTGGAAACGAGAGTTTGAGGCCCTTTATTCTCTGGCACATCCTGGTATAAGAGCCTAAACAAAGCTTGATGTCGAGCACCTCATGTGGTCCTCACTGCACAAGGACTGCCACAGTTAGGCACACGCTGTCATCAGTGCCAGAAGTCAAAGGTCCAACTCCACTCATCCGCAACCATTGGGAGTTTTCTCCTCCCCTCTGGGCAATTCGCCCTGAACACTGGGACATTATTGGCCCCCTTCCACACTCCTACATATTCCACCACTGTCTCACTATGGTGGATTGCTTCGTGCAGTGGCCAAATCATTTCCCAACTCAGACATCTCAGCAGAATTGGTGACTAAAATGTTGGTGTCCAGATGGTTAGCCTGTTTCAAAGGGCCACAGAAAATTACACATATTATGGGCCATAGTTCATGCCCCACCTTTTCCAGGAAATATCATGGATATGCTGCCCAGAGCATCTCCGTACTATGGCCTACCACCCCTCAATAAATGGATGAGTGGAACATTTTCACACCATTTGAAGGCAGAGATCAAGTGCATTGTAGATGAGAGCTGGTCCGATATTTGTCACCTGTCACCTGATGGACCTAGCCCAGTGTGTAGCCCAAGAAATTTACATCAGCTACTTTCAGGGAGAACATCAAAATTTTCATTACATTGCCTTTAATGAGTCAAACTGATTGGCTGTAAAATGCACAAGTGAACATCGCATAGTAATGTCACATGTACAAAAGATGACACAAATATTATAAAAATTTTTAAGGAAAGACAATTAGTATTGACCAGGATTGGAATCCAGATCTCCCAATCCCCTAGCATTAAGATCGCTTTGATGGTCTAACTGTTCAACACAAGATATGGGTTCAAATTCCATTCCAGCAAAGCTATCTTTTCTTGATGAATTTCCACATATTAGAATGGTATTTGTTAAGTCTATTTCAGGCCAACCACCTGAAAAGCAAATCAAACTTCCCAAAGCTATAAAATACAGCACCACAAATGTATTTTACTAATTGAGAAGCAAACTTATACTTACATCAAATGCACTTTCTGTCATTTTAAGCCGTTTACGGATGAGATATAATTTCTCTTCTTTTCCATATTCCATTTTCTTAATATTAAACTTCCAAACCCACCGCAGGTACCACGCAATATAGAGAACAACATTGACAGGAAGCAGAAGGAGCTGAATCCATAGGACATCTGTCACTTTAGGCTTCGCATATCCCCCTCTAAAAAGAAACAAAAGCAATAAATTTTCAATAAAACACTGTTTATTTTAAACTAAGTCATGTTACCATCATAATATTCTATCCTACAGGTGTTGCTTCTAAGGAGTAAATTATATAAAAGCTAAGTTATGTTTTCACCTCTCCATGAGAGGAGAAATACATCCATCAAAAACTTAATTGCAAAGGCATTGAGCAGTTACACATTACTTAATTCACTGCACATACGGAAAATCTTTTCTAGTGCCATATTTTTCAAGTATAGCGAAAGAATCATAAGAACATCTTTAAAATTCATTTAATATTCTTCCCAAATGTTACAACATATGAGGCAGATCGTGAATGCATTGTTAACCATATAGAATAAACACATGAACACCCACTCATCCAACATGGAAGTGTAATAAAGGCAGCTCTATATTTCATTCATCAGGATGGCAACAGAAAGAAAGAGGCCTGTAGTCACACAGTATTGCCAGCCACCGCACCCAGTTTGAGTAGAGGTGGGTAAATTACCTAAATTTTCATTTGAGGCAGATTACTGCAGTATATTACCATAATTTTTACAAATTACTGTACTTTTCCAGTAGTTCATAATTTTCAGCCATTACCATATCTATTGGCATATAATACCTACATACTTTCTTCAGAAAATTAATGCCTGAAATTCACCCTGCATGTTACGCCCATGTATTACTTGCTTTATTTCAACTTAATTAAATAAATAGGGTCACATTCATTTTTAATTCAGTTAAATGTCTTTTTATATTTCACGGTAATTTATTTATATTTATAGTTTATACATATTAATAAACATGGGCATTGTTTCATCCAAAATATTCAGAGCTTCCAAGTCTTTTACTTTTTTAAATTCTAACTTCCTTCGTAAAATCAGGGTGCTTGTTATATGGCAATGCATGTTATACGCTGATAAATACAGTAATAGCAAATGAAAGATTTAATTGGAAAGCCAACAGCAATAGTAAGGGATTAATGACATTTAAACCATTACTGGTACTACATTATTATATTAGAATTAAAGAAAATGTAAAAACAAATACAGCAGACCACACACAATTTAGCTTTCTTTTGTCATGGTATGAGAACTTTTCATTCAAACCATTCAAAAAGATTGCCCCACTAAAAATGCCAGGAAAATATAATCAAAGTATTCCATTAATGAGATTTCCTAGCCTCTATTTATAATTAAGCCTGAGTTAAATATACATACTCTTAAACTGGCTTAAAAGAATATGTTTGGAATATATAAGTATGAAAAAATTTTTAACCTAGATGAATATTACTGAAAATTATGGCAATTTTCAGGGGTTGCAATAATACACGAAAATACTAGAGTAATTTAGGTAAACACCATGGTAATTTTCAGAATGGCCCATCTCCAAATTTCAGGCTTGGATGGAAGGGTGAATGAGAACAAAGCAGGAGGACAGAATTGTTTTCTCCCAGAAATTCAAGTTGATCTATTTTTTTCATTGGCCACGTCTTGCAAAGTTTGTGGATTTCAGTTACAGTTATACAATACCAATACACAAATACTGCTGCATATGAAGGCTAAAATCCTCAAAATTAAGAGAAAATAGTGTTATTGCATAATTTCTCCTTAGTACGGCATACAGAGAGTGTGTTCAGCTATCACATATTCATGAAAAGATATGATAGCCAATGGGTAAATTTCCTCAAATTAACACATACATGATTCCACAGCCATAACTGTTATTCTACTTGCATGTATGAACATAGAAAAATTCTATAATGAAGGCCAATGCAGAGAAATGTCAGAAGGAGCATCCCAAAGAGAAAAAGCCCATCAGGTAAATGCATTCATCACTGTAACGAAACAGGTGACATGATAGAAAAACTTTTACTTATTGCTTTGAGAAGCAGTCATTCATTCATGATGAGCAAGAAATATGATCATATGAATTAATAACTAAGACTTATTGATTCAGCACCCCAAGGAATT
The DNA here is from genome assembly GCA_963169105.1 of Ceriagrion tenellum. Classification (NCBI taxonomy): domain Eukaryota; kingdom Metazoa; phylum Arthropoda; class Insecta; order Odonata; family Coenagrionidae; genus Ceriagrion; species Ceriagrion tenellum. The sequence goes on from OY720638.1 coordinate 67,685,858, forward strand.
TTAATTCAAAACCTCTGTTCTGGGGACAAGGTAGATGTATTGCCATTCAGCAAGTCAAAGTAAATCACTCAATTAGATTCTCAATCAAATCTCACTTAATCAAAAGTAAAACACATTCTAAAGAAGTCTGGTTCAAACTGCATATTATCAGATGCTTTCTTGTTCAACACTTGAAAAATTTTAATTGTCATGGTCAAAAGGCAATGTAAATCTGATTTTCTACCTAAGGTAAAGTCATTTTAAAATATTGCATGGTAAAATTGCACTGGGTCTATAGGGGTTGCCTAAAAAGTAATGCCCGACATTGTTTAAAATGTCCCTAATAACAGAAATCCGTGCATTGAAATGGTCATCAAGAGACGCATCTCATTAGTCACAACACCTTATCAAGTTATCACAACAAAACCACATCTCACATCTGAGTGCTCTGGCCAATTTTGCGTACTCTGTTGAGGACAATACCACAATATTAGGCTCTCAAGTACTAGTATGGCACAAATTAAAGAAGTGAGAGAATATAAATTGCTTAATAATTGCTTTTATTTTCCAATCCATTTTGAAAGATGACACTTAGTACTTTTCCACACAACTACTTTGGATGACAAGAAGGAGATTAGTGCTGGGAAAATCTTGCTCCATAACCAGGGCAAGGACTGGAGCCAACAAGGCATTCACACCCCAGTGAATCACAGAAGGAAAGCAGTAGAACTTGAGTAAGATAATGTGGAAGAATATAGAGAGTAGATAACACATCATTCTTTCATGTGTGTTAATTTCATTTTTGTAACATAAATAGTTTTTGAGAAAAAAATGTGGGTTATTACTTTTTGGTCAATCCTTGTATTTTAGATAAGGGCTATTCTAGCTTTATCACAAATCTATGAGTATTAGTCGAAGAGCATTAGTCAAAGTCTTCTTTTCTGGCTAAAAATACAGACTAAAATCGATGACTTAAAAACAAGTCAAGGAGAAAAAAACTGCTCCATTCCCTGTTCCAAAATTAAAAAACTAAACCATTGTAGATGCATGGATGAATACTGAATTAAGAATGACAAACATGGAAGAAAAAAGAAAGACTAACTTTCAGTATAGCCATTAATTACATCTTTAGTGGAGGCAAAATCGGCCATGTAAATGACTACAGCAGCCTTAAACAGAAAGTTCGCAGCTTGAGTCATTCCCACCATCATTGCCATCTTGACTGAGGGTACCAACATCTTCTGCACTATTTGCCATGGCTATCACAGCTGTAAAGTTAACAGTACAACAGTGGGTGGTGCTGGAGGACAAATGATGAGTCGGGGATGAAAGATGCAATGAATGCTTGCGGAGTCAAATGTTGTCATTAAATGAAACATTAACTCTGGAGTGTGTCTTTAGTACACAATCAGACATTCAAATATCGGACAAAGAGGGTAAATAAAGTGAAGTTAGAAGAGAAGGAGAAGAAACAAGAGGTGCTTTCGGATTTTTAACAACATGAATTCCAATAAGCTTGTCTATGTTTGACTTCAACAGATTCTCTATCAAGAATTTATCTTTGGAGCAGGTGGTTATGAAAATTTTGTTATTTGCTAGAAGAAAACGACATTTCCAAATATGCAGGACTTGAAAAGAAAGGTAAAAGAGGAGATCCATGAAGCTCATATTGAGTCTTAACTGACTAATAATCAGTAATCAGTCGGAGTGTGAGGTACATCAGGAAGAAAATTCCTGATTTTCATAAGAGAAGTCTATGTTTTCATTTCATCTGATTATTGGTTTCCATATCCACAATGTTTAATGTAAATTTCCCCCTGGATACTTTGACCAGCAGGGAGTAAAAACTACAAAATATGTCAATCAGCATATTTTCAGAGATCACTGTCCCAGCATCGCCATTAGCTCAAAGGAAAATCCTAGCACTTTCTGGTTGGCTCAGTGATATTTGTATGATACACTAGAACTTAGGGGTTCATCATCATCATCATATAAAAGATTTCTCCAACTTATGAGATCATATTTGAATCAATTACGATTTAACATCTGACTTTGTCTTCACTTGTAGAAGGGTAAAACAGCACTTAATTTCACTTATGGAAAAATTCTTTAACACAATGGAGACGGCACCCAACTCTGGGTGAGGTGAGCATCTATTCTCACGAGGAATGCACCTGAGCCAGACTCGCTTGCTCTGTATAATCTGATATAGCTCTTGCATGATTCAGTTCCTTATATGCACTAATATTTATCAGTTGTATTAATGATACAAACCAGTTGTATCTTAAATAGTGTAACACATGGTAGCATGTTTGTCTATGTAGCACTCTCTTAGTCTCTGGTTTGACCACACATTGTCATCCTGACTGCTTTTGGCCTGCGCCTGGTATTCCAGAGGAATGCACACGGTATTGATTTAAGCCAGGATGAGTGCTGAGTGGCCTCATGGCACTCACCCTGGTGGTAGCTTGCACCATATTTTGTAGGTGTAGATGATATTACCCCCATTATAGCAAGAGCTGCCCTAGATAGATTCAGCTGGTGGCAAAATATATTTATTACTAGATATCTTAAAAAGCATTCTCTAAGATGGCATCAGAGCTTTTTCCACAAATTTTTGGAACTTAAGTTGAGACAGGAGGCTGAAACCATAAAATAAGGCAGCATGCATAGCTCAAGACCCCTGAAAACATTCAGTCTCAAATCAGCTCTAGCATAAGGGTATTTTCAAGTATGGTACTGTGAGCCAAAACTGAGAACATATCTTGAAAGCATACAGGTGTAGCACAAACAAAGGCTTGGAAGCAGGTCTGAATATAAGGGGGGAGGACACAAAATAGAGCAAGTCAAGCAGTTAATGTATCTGGGTTAGTTAGATTGTTAGTTGGGGGAGCCTTCGACAGAAGCTCGGGCACCTAGACTTTAAGTGGTCCATTGTGCCAACCCCATTTTTAACCTACCTGCCACATGCAGACAGGGGACAAGAGCACCACGGTGAAGGTATGAATGGTCACCCATCCAACCCTCGTCCAGGCCCAACATTGCTTAACTTCAGTGATCTTACGGGAACTGACATTTCAATGAGGCTTGGCCCTTGCCCTAATGTATCTGGGTAGTACTTTGGAGAATGGGTTTAGTGGTACAGACAAAAGATGTAGACTTTCCTTGACTAAAGAACCATTTTCAAATAAGAGAAAATTAAGGAGGGATGGTTTGAGTGGAGACGTAAAGAAAAGGCTGATGAAAACTATTATTCAGCATGGTTCTATAAGGGTCAGAGACTTGATCATTGCGAACAGAGGAAGTACGTAGACATGAGGCATTTAAAATGTGGATATGGAGAAGAATGGAGAAGGTGAGCTGGGTGGCAAAAAGGATAATCAAGGAGGTATTGGATATGGTTGGAGGGGGGAGGATGCTGGAGGCAGAGGAGGCAGAAGAGATGGATGAAGGGCACTTTGAAAAGAGAGGGAATGCTGAAGAGGGTAATAGAGGGGAGAACACTGGGAAAGCTCAGAAGAGGAAGGTAGAGGATAGGGATTCTGGACAAAAGAAGAAGAGGAAGATGATATGAGGAAGTTAAGAGGGATCTAACAGCAGATCACATATTGGAGGGTAAATAGAATAATATGCCAGAAATTAGGTTGCTCCAATGAGTGCTGTCAAAAAAAAATCCAATCAGCCCGAAGAATACTCATATGTAAATGATGATAGGGGATTAGGGTGTTAAATTCCTTCTAAAAAATGTCAAAAAACCTAATGGTGCACTTTGCCTGTAAATAGTTTCAGGCTCATACAAAAAATATCTCCAAGACAAAGTTCTGTATCTACAAGAAGAAATAAATCTCCTCATTCCCAGGAGACAGATTCCTTTGTGTAAGCAGACTGCCATCCGACACAGCTAAAAATCATGTTCAGTATCTGACCTCAATATTCCTATGGGGAGGCAAAATTGTGTAAAATATCATTCATTTACAAGTTTATGTCTATACACGCAACCAAAAATCTATGGAAGTTTAGGGAGAGGGGAGGGTTTTACAGTTTCATAAATTACTTTTTGTGAAACCTGCTTGAGCGGTACCTAGTGTAAATTTACTGTCAAGCCAGCTAGCAAAATAACTGCCACTCATGGGTTAAGAAAACCTTTTGGCACTTGTTCCCTTTAAGAGCAAGTGTTCATTAATTAAAGAGTAATTAGAGTTAATTAAGATAAAGTTCTTTTCGGAGAAGCATTATTTTTTCATATGACCTAGGTAGTTCAAGAAAAGTTTTCCTTATTTATATGCCATAGAATTCATGTTTAGAGAGCATATTTTGGAAGACTGGCTAGGAATTTCTGGCAATTTCCTGAAGTTGTAAACACAATTCAAGCAGCTACAGACAGAGGTTTGACCCTTCATGCGTGTAGGTGATATTTCTCAGGAAAGTTCGGCTGGTATATAGAATCATTCTATTTTCTTACAGATTACTGACACAGTCATGGCTCATTTTAAATAATTCATACTGGTATATCAATGCTGGCAGGGTTAAATAACTATCCTTAGGACACCAGAATCTGATAAGTCAAAAATAACTGACATAGCCACTGATGGAGGACATCAGAACATGAGCTGCATCAGTAAATATTTTCCAAATAACACTGATGAAATATATTTCAAGGACAAGACAAACTTGATTATAAGAACTAAACAAAAGTTTTCAACCCGTTCCAGTCCATATGTTATTTCCTGGTTCCTTTAGCATAGACCAAACTGTTTCATAGCTATTCAGAGAGGGCTACATTTTTCTAACACAGCATTAATTTCAGGAATGATGCCATTAATTTGGCAGTTTTGATGCACTAATTGTTTAATACATACTTAAAGAGTTTACTTAATAGCATGCTTTTTCAGGATGGCCTATCTTTAGATTGGTGTCCTTCCAGCAAATATAAATACCATAAAATCAATTATCTCACATCGATCAAATTTACCAGTGGAGTGTTCATGCTGACAAAAAAGTCATTTACACTGACATTCATGCCCAACAAGGCTGAAATCCACCTGGTCAGGAACCTGGTTAGGATTATTAGGTGAGAACTTGTGCCGAATTTTCGGCACAAATTTGGCCATAATTTCGCTGTGGACATTTTCGCTCGCGGACATCGTCGCGAGCCGGACATAACGCGAGATGTTCTAAGTGAGGTAGGGAGATTTAAAAGTGCGCACTGTCGGCGATATTGCGCGTTGTCGGCGATATTGCACGACAAGAACAAGGTGCCCTACTTTTACAGTGAATTCGCATCTGGCGGCCTCTTTTCGGAACCTTGTGGCAATAGTGCTCCTCTACGCCACCGTCTGAACCAATGGCTGGACGAACAGTTCCCCTACTTCCCCCCTTCTCCACTGATTCAGAGCTAACTCCCCTCCTTTTGACTGCACCGACCGGACATTTCATCGCAGCGGCTCTCTCCTCTGCCAGCCACCGAAGTGTGTACCTCGTCAGCAGGCATCGTTCGTCAAGTTTCGGCAGCTAGCCTATGGGCCTCATTGTCGTGTAATCATAATTGTAATTTAGTATATTAAATATAGTGTGACTGTTGGAAATCATTCCGTATTGGTCATTTTTGACTCCTTTCCCACTGTGTCAATTCATTTTTCCACGATGTTCGTCGCAAACTCTATCCCATAGCATTATGATTCTAAGGGTAAGACAGAGTGATTATTGCCGGCCCTGGTGGCGATTCGGTAAAGTCCTTGCCCACTAAACTAAAGGGTTGAGGGCTTTAATCCCACCTAGGTGAAATTATCACCACTCATATCATGGGCGTTCGAGTTCATCTGTTGTTGTTTTTATTTACCCGGCGTAAATTTGGCCAAATTCACTGTATTCTAAATATTCTTATACTGACTTAATTACACAAAAAGAGGAAGCACCATATAGAAACAAAGAAGATACTTAACTAAAAATGCACCTTGATTTTTCTTTGGTTATGTGATGCAACACCAGTACTCTTGTAGCAGCTTTGCCAGAATTAGCACAGCTGATTGATTGTATTTCCAATTTTTAAAGATCAGTGGCAGAAAAACTATTTTTGTCTAGAAAAATAAAATTCTTTGTTGTTACAGACTTTTATACTACCCATTGGTGCATTGTGATGCAGATCCTTCTTTTAAACCCCTGTATATCCCTCTCTTACAGTAAGTAAATGGAAGACAGAGACTATCTTATATCGCAAATTCCAGCAAATACTAAAAATTTGGCAAGGACCTGATTGTACTCTTAAACCCTACAACGAACACAAGCCCAAAAATTAAATAAAATGGTGGAAACATGGGAGCACCTTTGTTGCTCAGTAAATGGATGTGAAATATAGCTGGGGCAGAATTTTTCAACATATGGACCAGACTGTACCAAGGCTGAAGCGAATTGAAAAATCTGGCAGTGATACTCGAAATCATGGTTACCATTATATAGATGAGACACTCCTGGGAGAAATACATGGAGCTGACTGCTACACTACAGTTTCAGACAGGATTGAAGAGCAGCTATTAGAGGCATGCATGCAGGAGCAAACAGGCATTTTGGAATTCTTACAAGATGATTACATTGATAAACTAGGCTTTGATGAGGTATCAATATGCGAGTGCTATCAACTATTAATGACCATATCCATATACTTAAAACTACAGTAAGTCCTCGGTATGCGTCGTGTCAATTCATATCTAACTGAATGTTACGTCCATGCTGACAAGGGTCATTGGAAAATTTTTCCCGTTATAATTCAAATGAAATAGACCGAATGAGATCATACATACATTTTTTGATAACTGAGACATAATCATCCTATCTGACATAGCTTTGTTTCCTAGATGAAGGCAAAAAACGAATTTTGAATTAACGCCTTGATATATCTTGGGATTAAAGTGGTCAGAAATATCTGGATCCGTTTTACATTGTTTCGACTTGCGTTGGATCTTCTTTAACATGCATCTCTGACATAAATTAAGAACTTACTGTAGCCAGAATCAATTGGAAAAGTTTGAAAATCCACTGATGTCTGTGGTTAACTAGGAATGGAATGCTAAAAACGATAACCTATGATGTATTCCTACACTGATAGTGACCAATGAAAGAGAACTTTTTAGTGTCTAGAGTGTGTGGAAATAATTGAACTGAGATCAAGACACATTCATGAAGAAATTTAATTGCCTTTTTGTAGAAAATCAATGCTGTCAATAATGTGAATTCTATTACTTATGATAATGCAATAATCATTAAAGGGATTGCTTACATCACACGTTGTTGTAGAAGACTTGTGTGCTTGTCAAGAGAATGGGAAGATGTTTGATGCTGAACCCTTGAAACTCACAGGCTGAGGAGAGGCCAAGCAACTGTTATCATGGGGTTACAGCCATTTTTGTGGCCTAGGATGAATGAGAAGAATAGATTTATAAAATGGACCAGTAAATGAAAACTTGAACTCAAGCCATAATCCCGTACATGTTAGAAAATTAAAGCTGATGTGCCCAGAGACTAAAAGAGGGCCACATGTCAGACTCCAGTCAACACCCTCATCATCTTTGTCAGTTCTTTTGTATTTTCCTGAGGAAACTTCAGTCTCATGTTAGATGAGTGAGAGTCCTAGAAGGTCACTTATTGTTGACAGCACAACTAAGGGAAACAATTGTACCGAACCTGAATAATGCTTAGGAAAAAATATCACCTTCATTTGAAAATCAGTACTATTTCGAGTATTTCATACTCAACAGCTGTAGCAGTGAGGAACAGAATAAAACTTCAGAGCTCACTAGATAATGGAAATAGTAGACCCTGTTCGTAGAATGGCTGACTCCTCACTTCCCACCCAAGACTCAAATTTAAGTCTTGCCTGAATAGATTATTTTTCACCATCCTGGAGATAGCTATTGAATATTCATTACAGCTGTCCAAAAACAGTCTCAAGTCTTTCAGCTTTTCATGTCCCCTCGCAAGTTGATGCCAAATGACTAGAAAATGCCTCGAGCAAAATATTAGTCCAACATGCCAACAACCACCCTTGCCCCACAAAGGTTCCTTATGAGTCAGGTGGCCACACAATCTGAAAAAGCTGGATTTCCCTGAATAAAGGGTCATGAAAAAGGTACTCCGACTGATGTTACCACACTCAATAAATTATTATTTGTATACAGTAATAAGTTAGCTAATTTCATGTGACTTTGGACATATGCTGTGAAACACACATACAAAATATATGCAGCACAGCATTAAAGAAATTAGGATTTATCAAGCATATAATAGGAAGGTCCTTGGATGAGAAATTAAAAGAAAGGTGCTACTTCCCTCTGATTGGGACACACCTTAAATGTGCCGAAAACATTTGCGACCGTGGACAGAAAGATTTAACAGGAAAAAATAAATATATAATACAAAGGAAAGCTGTGTGCTACAGTAAAAACTGCTATGAGGGAACATATAGTGTTCCTCAGCATTTAGAGGGATTAAGCAGGGAGCTTCTAGAGACCCAGAAGCAATACACTTAGCTTAGTTCTCTAGAAAAATTCAGGCTAAGTGTGTTGCAGAGCAACAGAGAGAATAGCATTTTGATTCTATACTACATCTTGAGGTGTGATAGAAGTGATAAAATAAGAGAAAAATACATTTCGAAAAATATAGGGACAAAGATTCATTCTTTCCAAGCATAATAAGTGACCATAATAAAAACTGAGCTCGTCTCAAAATACACTTCCCCATTTCACTTCCCAAAACCTTATCATTAACACACCTGGTGTTCTAACACCCTCTTCCCATGTTGCAGCTCACAGGGTAGTATGTTGATGTACATGTCATTAAGAACTCAAATTTGCAATTCATGAATTCCATTCAAAAACACATCCATGCCACTTCTATGACATCTTGATTTGGTGATGTCCTAAATTTTTAGCTCACCCTTAACCCTTTCACAGCATATCTGGTTATCAACAAGTGTTCTCAGAAAATTTCATTTTAGAATAAAATAAAAAAAAAACATTTTCTATTATTTTCTTCGTATTCTTCGTGCATTCATTTGCTTCAATTATACCACACCCGAGATTGCCACTGCCACGCTCAAATTTGGAGACATAGCATGAGAGACTTTGGGCGTCTGTCACGGCCAGGGTTGTGGACTAAAGTTGATCATTGTGGCAAAGCACAAATACTTGCATTTTAAAGCGAATTAAAATGAAAGGGAATAATTACTTTTTCAACCTTAAGGTTGAAATTTTTGGCCAAACATAGGTCATAAAAAGTGCTACGGGAGGCTACTTTCAAGCAGTAGGTAAGGTAAATAGGTATGTAATAAGTAGTTCCATGGCTTATGCTCCAAAATATAGAAAAGACATAACATTGCACTGATGTAACTCCTATTGGTTTATAAGGTTAAATTTGTGAACTAACACAAAGGTTCCTTCATAAATATTTAATTGGTCATTCTCCATTTTGATGCTGCAACTGCTGTACAGCAACTTGGTTAACACCTTATGCAACCCACAATGCAACCATGATGCAATTTATTTTGTGCTCCAGAGAACAAGCAAGAACTTGTCAACAGAAGATGAACAATTATGCCAATGTATTCAACAACAATTCCAAGACCATGAGAACTATTTTTATAGCCTTAATGATTTTCCTTCAAGACGATGATGCTGTAACCTTGAAGGATGGCAAGAATTACATTATGTAATCCATTATGTACTTACATTGTACAAATTTATCCATGCATTGGTTCAAGGTATGCAGTGAAAAGAACAATCCATGTTATCTCTCATTTGAATCAGATAAATTAGTTGGAAATCCCATGAATAAGAGGAAATATGAATGGCCAACAACACTTGCTATTTCATTAATTCCAAGTTAATGATTGGATTTAGACATGATTAGTGTGAGGGCTTGATAGGAATAAAAAAAATATACTAGTGTTACAGGAATAGGAAATTAAAATCAATCTTTTTTGTTAAAAAAGAAAGTCAATTTTTAATATACAGAACTCATTAACATACATTAACAAATAGCACCAGCCTGATTCATTGAAGGGCCAAGCAATGGATGATTAAAAATATGATACCAAGGCAAGTGGTACTTGTAACTTGGTAGTAATCCTTATAGTAATGACAAGCCTTTGTCAGTCCATTAGTTTGAAAAAAATATAAGTGAAAGTAAAGCCTGAATCACATGATCATTTTTTCCGTCCCTTTTAAGGGATAGCTCCAATGATAGCTTTTCAGGGACCGTGACAATGATAGCTTGAGCTATCATTTTCTGAATCACACGGTCATTTTGGCCGTCCCTTTTTCCATCATTTTTTCCGTCCCTTTTCGCATCATTTCTATGTTAACTACTCTCATTCCATTGAAAGCCGAACGTGGCGTTAGAGTCGCTCTTTGCGGCCGAGCATTCTGATTGGCTAAATGGTGGAGTCGGCGATGCCTCCAGGGACGGATAAAGGGACGTGCCCAGGGATGGAAAAAGCTATAGGGATCCCTATCGCTGGAGCCATCCCTGACTTTGTTCGCGTCACACGATCATTTTCGAGCGATCATGTGAGCTGTCATTGGAGCTATCCCTTAAAAGGGACGGAAAAAATGATCGTGTGATTCAGGCATTTAAGTCTAGACACATGTGACACCATATGTATATTCTGTTTCATTTCCAACACCTTCTATAGACTTTGCTATGTATTTGCCCACCCAAATAATATTTGGTCAGTAACTGCTCTGATATTGGTTTGTAACTTCCCTGAAACTGACCTGTAACTTCTCTGAAAGACTAAAATCTGGTGTGGAAGTGGTCCGACTGTGTGGAAGTGAGCCATCCCTCACTTTGTTCGAGTCAAACTATCATTTTCGAGCGATCATTTGAGCTATCATTGGAGCTATCCCTTAAAAAGGACGGAAAAAATGACTGTGTGATTCAGGCATTAAGGTATTGAATTAAATTAAATGAAAAATGGGGTACACATAGTAGAAACCTCCAAATAAATGCTAAACTCCATAACCAGCTCAGATTTGAGAGGCCTAGGATAAGCTTTACCTTGAAGCAAAGCTGTGACTTCAAATTTCAGTTTCTTTTGACTCTTCCTCATTTTTATTTCTAAGTCCGTAATATATAAACCAGCAAGCGCCATATGACAGCTTTAAGATGTATATGCTGAGAAGATACTGGTTATAGCAGTCATCAAAGGATGACCTCGGGCTAAAAACTCTGGGGGTCTACCAGATTCCTTGGGAATGTGGTGAAGTGTAAATTGGGGTGAGGGGCTGGACCATTGAGACATGGATAAAGGAGCATCCAACTAGGCCATCCCGAACAATCCACAGTGGCGGAACATAGTATAGGCAAGGATCACCACAAAATTTTTGACAACACCAAATTGCATGACCAGTTCAACGGCTACTGGGATAGGTTGACGACAGAGGCCACTGAGACCCGAATGGAGACGTAAAACTTTAACAGCGACATGGACTATGCTTCAAGCGCTGCCTGGAATCCAGCATTCCGCAAAATGAAGACGGAAAGAGAGAAGATTGGTACTAGCCAATCACAGGGAGCCTGACTACTTTTGGCGCTAAACTGATAGGTATATAGGGAGGCACCAATCTAGGAACTGACATGCCCTGAGGACAATGGCGTAGGTAGCCATCGGAATGTCAGCCAACAGTTATCTAACCTATTGGAAAACCTGAGAAGACTTTATTAGTAGTCATTTCTTCATGTATTCAAAAGTTCAATTCCAAATAGAGCAAGTTAGTGTTTTCCATGTTATTATACACAGAGCTTTACATGAAAAGTATTCAAATGACGGGAATTCGGAATACATCTCCAAAACTGTGAATGACAAGTTTGGAGAGGGATTTATGCATGGAAGAGGGCAGCCACATCTAGACTAACATTGCAATAATGCAATATGGACATTCATAACTATCATAAAAATTTGTATATCTGAACAGACGTACAAGAAAAGCACTTTTTACAAGTAAGTATTAAAAAAGGCATGGAGTTGTACCATCAAGAAGAATTGAAATTTGAAGAAATGCTCGACAAAGAAAAAAGCTAATGGATATGAGTCAACCAAATGAATGAGGAAGGCATTTGTCCTGTATGAAGATTCTCACGAAAAGACATATGAGTTTCTATTTTCAGTCAAGAAATGATGGCTCCCGGAGGGCCAATTACAAGAAAAAATGGTACAGAAAATAGCAGCCCAGAAAATAATAACATTAATTTAAGTATTCTGATGGGTTATTCTTAAAATATTTGCGTAAAATGAATGAACAGATTGGAGATGCTAGCTGAGAAATCTTCGCCAACTGGTTGATTATTTGGGAAACAGACCGAAAACTGAAGTCACTCATGCCATTGAGGATAGAGAGAAAACTGACATTGGCATTAGCCTGGTCATAATTAAAGGCACTAAGGGGACCATGGTTTAACATCCCATCCTACGCATGCAATACTACACCTTAAAGTGCTTTCCATATGGTATACCAAGTGGTGATTTGGATTCCACAGCAAAAATTTCATCCACCTTCAGTCCTTAGTCACCCTATACAATTTCATGAAAGTCATCCGAAAATGGTCTCGGCTGGTATTCTGTCTTCGGATCCACAATTGGCATTGCCACATGGCATTAGGAATGAGCAATGCTATTCCTGGCACCAGGGAAGCCCATAAAAATGAAGAAGTCTATGCAGTTTGCATGATGTTACATTGAAACCATGGGAATAGATTGAACTAGAGCATTGACAGAATGTGTATTGAATTTGTATTCAAATTACATGGAAGGTATTTTAACTCAATGTAAACAGGATAAATGCAAATTTTTTTACTGTGGTTTGTAGCAACAGGACATCTGCCAACTATCTTGCATATTTATCATGGTCATTTGTAGATTATGGAAAAATTACAACATGTATTCATTTTCTACCATTTCGAAAATATTAGATTTCCTAAGCCAATATTATAACCAGTACATTCACTTTCATAGCAAATTTCCATGCTGTATTGCATGAACCATTTTACAGTCCATTTCACCAAATTAAATTAACTGCAATATTACTTGTACATGCTCATATGCACAGATAATTTTAATGCTTTCTGAGGACCAACTAAAGAAAAGCAAAATAGATAAATCACCTGTTTTAATAAATTAGATGTAGGAAGTTAATTATTTATGTGTGACATGAAGTTTCCTTTTCTGCCTTGTTAAATTAGCATAGCCATCAATAAATTACTCCATAAACAAGAGATAATCATAGTAATGAAGTTAAAGCCGGCATGATAACTTTTAAGTTGGAAATTTACAACTCCTGCAACACACGAAATTCAAAAATGCAGACCCATTCACAAATTTGTCACTTTTTATTTTTGTCTCCCTAATGCAGTGTGTAAACTGAGTAGTTTGTGCCATAAAATGACTAGGATTTATAATGGGTTTATAAAATTGAGCTCCATAACTTCCCAGGTAAAAATTTGGCCTAAAACCGTTCTATAACTAGTCTTTAACTTCTCTGAAAGACAAATAGCTGATCTGGAAGTGATCTGTAACTAGACTGAACTGATCTGGATTTTGAAGCTATTTCAAGATGTTTCAAATCCAGACCAGAAACAGACCACTTCCACACCAGATATTAGTCTTTCAGAGAAGTTACAGGTCAGTTTCCGAGAAGTTACAAACCAATTTCAGAGCAGTTACTGACCAAATATTATTTGGGTGGGCAAATACATAGCAAAGTCTATTGAAGGTGTTGGAAATGAAACAGAATATACATATGGTGTCACATGTGTCTAGACTTAAATGCCTGAATCACACGATCATTTTTTCCGTCCCTTTTAAGGGATAGCTCCAATGATAGCTCAAATGATCGCTCGAAAATGATCGTGTGACTCGAACAAAGTCAGGGGTGGCTCCAGCGATAGGGATCCCTATAGCTTTTTCCATCCCTGGGCACGTCCCTTTTTCCGTCCCTGGAGGCATCGCTGACTCCACCATTTAGCCAATCAGAGTGCTCGGCCGCAAAGAGCGACTCTAACGCCACGTTCGGCTTTCAATGGAATGAGAGTAGTAAAAATAGAAATGATGCGAAAAGGGACGGAAAAAATGATGGAAAAAGGCACGGCCAAAATGACCGTGTGATTCAGAAAATGATAGCTCAAGCTATCATTGTCACGGTCCCTGAAAAGCTATCATTGGAGCTATCCCTTAAAAGGGACGGAAAAAATGATCATGTGATTCAGGCTTTAAAGATAAATTTTAATCATGCAATGTAGAAAATGTGCAGAAACCACCAAAATCCTCTGAATTCCAGCAGAATCACAGAGTAGGAATAACAAAATAAAACAAAACACTACTGTAAAACACTGCATTTAATGCTGCCATTTTGGAAATGTCATTATTTCACTGCCTCAGACTCTGGTGACAAAAATGGCATCAGAAAGATTTACAGATTAGCTAGCGATGCCACTTGCAAGTAGCTGATGCCAAAATGGCATCCCGTATGACATTGAATTGGTCACCATAACTAGAGAAAAACCTCCTAGGTAAGAGGCAACAATGATAGTGTAGAAGTGTGACCTCCATAAAAGACAGCTTTTATTGAATCTCTGTATTCAGTATTAGCTTTATTTCGCCAAACCAAATATATACCACCACAGTCCATATGCACCTCAATGAGGAAGAAAAATTACGAGTTCAGAGTATGACGTGAAAAGTAGGGAAAAGTATCAGATGTCTCATTATCAGATTGGCTTGGTTATCGATTAATATTTGAGTTAATTTTTCGCCATTTGACAGGCCAATATGATAACATGTAAAAGAGGAGATGTTGACATATTTAAGCCTGTATGTGCTTGCAATGCCTTGATCCTTTGGCAAATACCACATTTACAGGTCCTTCTCAGCCTTGTTAGTGAGTAATTTTCCAAACATTGCATTTAACAAATGATGTGGTGCGAAGTCACTCGCACGGGTGCATATACGCCAGGGTTGAAAAGTGAGGTTCTTTTGTGCTACCTCGTTTCATCAATTTAATAGGAACAAATATAAAACATATTTAATCCAGCCTCCATCTTTTGTCGAACTTTGGGTAAGTATTCCATTTCATATAATAAAGGAATATAATAATATATGAGTTTTATCATAGTTTTTTATTGTGAAATTTGATACAGCAACATGAAAAAATATCAGGCCTATAAATTTCACTATAAAGCGACTTTGCTGTAGAAGTGCATGATGCAGCAGGGCTGAACCAAGATCAGCTTCAGAGGGGCATATCAAGTGCTTGAAGTATGCTTTTTTCCAATGGTAAATTCAAGGCAAAGTATGCATAATGAGTTAACCATTTCAAATTTCTGGGGCAAGTAAAACTATTACGATATCCGAATAAGTATTTTGAATAAATATGACATGGTTACAGTTTGCCTGGCAAATTTACACAATTTTTCACGTGGGAAAATCCTGTTCCAAAGCATTCTGTCACATTGTAGCCCACAACACTGTACTAGAGTCTAGTAAGTGACAGTCACGACACCAATTGTTAATATCCCTATGCTAAGTTGCAGCTGACACTGGTGGTGCCTCTATCAGTCAGCAATTAGAAGTAACCCACCCATTGGGGCATGCTAAAAAAATGCAATACATTAAATATGATATCTGTCAGAGATAATTCCTTTTAGTTGAGCAAAAACTATACTGCTTCAAAACATCAATACGTATAAGGGTACCTATATTTTGAGTTATTCCACTGTAAATGATTATCTTTCTCAAAGATATTAGTATTTTTCTTCAGGTATCCTCAGTACAGTATCTGATTTTTCACAGAACCACAATATCCACCTCCAGAAACCCTCATCTCTTGCAAAATGGAGGTGAAATGATACCTCTTCAGATTCTCGGAAGGAGGTCCTTATTCAGTGTTAGTTTATTATTCAGAGACTATTTGAAATAAGCTTTACCTTGCTCGCCACCACACAATGCAACTGAGCTCCAAGCAACAAGTTTACTGCAATTGTTGTTGCAACTGTACATCACCAGATTGTGACATCACATCACTCATGAATATTTTAAAAAATTCACTAACGAGGTAGGATACATTTCTGGGAGACCAATTTACATGCAGCAATCACCACAAAAAATTAGCTGCTCGATTTAACACATGAGATCAAAGGTTAGGATAAAGGAGGAGTAATGACATTCAGTTAGGAGTTAAAGGGATATGATATTAATCTCAGTCATACAACTCATACCTTGACTGAATCAGCAGACCTCCCTTAATGGGTATTCGATTGAGCATCGTTATGAAACATCAGTAGCTTGGCAAAAGACTCATCACCAACATGCGGGACAATGAGACTAAACACTTGAATGTAAAAGCATGGGCCAACAACACAGGTCAGGTATTTAAGCACCAACATCATAGTTCTACGAGCAAGTATTCACATTAGAAAATAAAATACAATTCTGATGGGGAAATGTGAACTCCTAATACATTTCGGTATGACAAGGTTTTCCAATGCTTTTAATGAACTCTCAAGCTTCACAATCAAGTGCTTTCGACAAATTATACCCTACAATTTTTTTGTTTCCATATATGTGCGCATGAAAGGATAGAAGAGAACAATAACTCATTTGCAAAATGTACAAAGGAATATTGTATTTTCACTCACACAGGTGCAAGATAAATACCACACCATGCTGAAATTTGCCTCGACAAAAATCACCTGGCTTGAATGAGATTTAAGCCCATGTATCCCTCAAAAAAACATCAAAATTAGTCTTAAATAATGCATGGATAACATGTCTGACTATTAAAAGGAATATACAGGCTCAAATCCGAATCAAATCAAATGAATTTCTTCCAAGCAAATAGTAGCATACGGGTGTTACCAAGAAAATCCATTACTATTAAAAATTAAGAATTATTTTTGGTATTGATACTTACCTAATATCAATATTATCTTCTAAAACTTGTCTTATAATCATTTCTTCCTCTTCTTTCAATTCATTCTTCGTACGCCGCCGGCTCTTTTTGCTCGTGTCAAATTTGCCCTCCTTCTTTGCCATGTCAAGTGCTTTTAAACGATACTTTGGGACGGTTAACAAATACTTTATGGCAGATTCATACCTGAAAAAATGTATAATACCTGTAATCAAAGCTATCAAACAATTCTCAAGCCCACATACCAAAGTCCATCGCTAGTTACGTGCCCTTTACAATCCATCACACAAAATTTTGTAAACATTATTAAAAAATAGTCGAAATAATTCAGCAACAATTAAAATTTTCACACACATCAGAAAAAAGCACCTTTACCTAAATGAATAAAACTGTTCATTTTTGTTAACCCATTGACTTAACACTTTCGCTGTTAATCCCGTCATTTGACGTGTTTCCTTAGCTGCTGAGAAACATATTCCAACCAACTTACAATTAAAAAAGGTAGAAGAATCAAGCTTTAAAGCAATATAAACAGCATTTTTCTAAGTAATACAGTTATTTTTCTGTGATAGCATGAATAAAGCTTAAGATACGCAGCATTCTACCGTAGAAATATATTTTAATGCCCAGCAGCGAGTGTGTTAAAGAGACAGCGATTCGCCGGTTGGTATAACATGGCCCTAGTTTAAAGAGACGGCAAATCGCCATTGTCATACATTACGATTTTTGGGTGCCTCTAATTCATTAACGGTGTGACATTTCGTAATTATTTAATAATGATATCTTTTACGGGTAAAAATTTCAAATTCATAGAATAAATAATTTTTGAAATAAAAAATAAAATTTAAAAGCTGAATTTTGAAGAAATAAATAGTTACCCAAGGAAAGGCAGAAATTCATTAACGGTGTGACATTTCGTAATTATATAATAATGATATCTTTTACGGGTAAAAATTTCACATTAATAGCATAAATAATTTTAGAAATAAAAAATAAAATTTAAAAGCGGAATTTTGAAGAAATAAATACTTAGTTACCCAAGGAAAGGCGATCTTTCCAAAAATACTAAGTCAATGGGTTAATTGTGCACCGCAGGGATGAATACATTGCAGAAATCTCATTCCACATTCTATGCTCATGAAATTTTGTATGGAAGTAGAAAATGAGAACAATGACAGTGAAAGTGTAAAAAAATTTAAAACAATCATTGAAGGAAGGAAATTTCTCTTTGCACACAAAAGGAATAAGGAACCAGAGAGAGAAATTTGACATCAGCATGCAAGCACTTAATTATCAACAAAACAATGAACATCAGTTATGCTTTGTAGCCCTTTAATTTATCATTTTTGTTACAACTCATACATGAAATAAATTCCAAATATTTGAGAGTACCTTTGACACGCACTGAAGTACTGGACAGCAGATATGATTGTAATGGTAACAGCAACAACAATACGGACATCCACTTTTGGCGTGACGTGCCGGCGATAGTATCTATAATAATGACTATATATTCTCTCTGGGTTGTCCAGCATGTAATCATAATCTGCTCGAGACTCTTCATCTTTTAAAATTTCATACCTGCAAAACAATATTAATATATTCATTTTGGAATACATGCAATGACTACTGCTAGAATTGCTTTTGCTTTTGCTAGAATTGCTAGAATTACAGCTTTACTTTAACTGTTATGATTCCATTTAGTTATAAAATAAGACTTAGTATTTTGAATTTCTAGGGCGAAAAAATGAAATAGCACCATATTTTTAATATATGTTCCCTAAAAAGATAGAAGTATTCCCAATAATTATGATGAAGGCCTCTGTAAGCACTAACGACCAAATTGACTTCAAAATTAATAGAAGAAAATTTTGTCCTGAGAATGAAAATACAGTGCCATATTTGAAAAAAATATCAAATTACACTTATAAAAAGAAAAAGGAATCTGATGATAAAGAGCAAAGTATGAGGAGAGGAAGACCATAAAAAAGAACAAAATTGTAATGGTAGACACAAACTAAAGAAAATATGGTTTTGAAAAATGAAAACGGGAGGAGATAGTGTGGAAATGAATAGAATAACACTACAAAGTTGATTTGATTGACAGCTAGCTCTCAAATCTCTAGAGGGAGTAATATTTGGAGATTAAAACAGTGTTAATGAGGATGGAAGTGAGACATAATGAGACAGTAAGTAAAATATAGGATCTGCAGTCATTAGAAGAGCTTGGTGGGAATTCGAGTCTACAAGATATGAAACAATTGGTAAATTACCGAAAGATAATGATGGAAAAAGGAGATAAAATTTATGTTACAAAGAATCTGAAGAATATTTTTTTAATGAAAGACTTATGTAGCATGTTGTATGTAATAACAATCAATTCCTTATAATACATAGCATCAAATGAAAAGTATACCATATGATGGTTAAATAGGGAATTTAGACAACCATGAGGATGAATAATCCTTTTGGAGTGGCTGATGCAATAAAATTTCATTATGACATGTCAGGAGAAAAGTCACACATTCAGATGAAGCGTTACAGTATGTTTGGTGAGCACCTTTTGAATCTGCTGATATATGTATAGTTTACAATATTTTAAACAAAATTTCGAATATATTATGGGGCTACAAGGGAAAATATTTTCATTTATCCAAAATGAGCAGTAACTTGTACTCCCTTATTTTCCGATGACCACATTGTGATCAATTTGATACATCTCTACCCTTTAGACTTTTGACCTATCTTAAGGTAACATAGAAAATTTCAGAATCCACAAATTTGTAAAGCCAGTTTCACATAAGGCGCAAAATTGCACAATCAAACACTGCATGCTTTTCTCAATCTGCCATGCAACAATTTCTGAATAAGAGCAGGGGCTATTTTGCCATCTCACCTTCAAGCATCCTTGCATCTGTTCTCGCAATTAACCGCTTTATATGATGCAATTTGAAATGCACATACGTACATACATCAGCTTACGCAATCATGTATCCAGTGTAAAACAGGATTAATACAGTTGCAAATATTAGTTTTTGAGCATATATTATCAATAGGCCATGATCAGTTCACATAACACATAAACCCAGGGATTAACCAGCCCACCACAATTTAAAAAATACCAAGAACCATACATATAAGCAAGTTCCTCAGATGTTGAATATATATTAAGAGTTTTAAAGAATGGGAAATAAAGAACTGTACTAGCAATCTACATGAATATCCTAAATACCTTATTATGGACTTTTCCTAAAGAAATATACATTGAATTCTATTGCTGTGTGCTCAGCTGTATGAATATCATGGTTACAGCATTTATAAAAATGATCACTACATAAATCTCTAAGTATTCAATGATTAACGCATAACAGATAATGGTAACTGGTAACACTCACTTTCGTCAGTCTCACTTGGTGGTATTCCATCATTAAAAATTTTAAGATGCCAACTTTTACTAAAACCACTCAATTTATTAAACAACGACCCAGGTTTTGATGTGCATTCACATCATCTTCATGTAAATGGAGGCCGATGTGGGCCTCCATTTACCTGAAGATGATGTGAATGCACATCGAAACCTGGGTCGTTGTTTAATAAATAGAGTGGTTTTAGTAAAAGTTGACATCTTAAAATTTTTTATTGGTAACTGGTAACTTAATGATTCCACATATTTCATTCCAAGGAGAAATTAAATGAATCACCTTCCACCATTGCCTATCAATTTGGGCCTAAAAGCGTACATTTTTCTTACCACTTGTTTAAGCCTTGAAATATCCTAGTGGGAAAATGTTTAAGCTATGATATATCCTTGCGGGAAAAAGGCTCGAAGTACATACCAAAAATAAAAGGGCATGTGGAATCACAAAGTTACCAGTTAGCATTATTATGTAAAAAAATTCCATTCCATTCCAAGTTACGCCTGAAACCACCAATGCATGACTGGTTTCATCACTGAGGCAGCATCATCAAATGATAATGCTAACACCTGATGTCCCCCTCTGTCCTCTCTTTCCTAATAGAGTTCCTTAGCAACCCACAAGGAACCATTACCTTCAACACATTCTGAAATTCCCCCATTCCTCTCCCAAAATTCTAGACTTGGCTGAACCTGGCCTCACTTTAACTCCCTGCCCTCTTTTACATCCTTATCTGTTTAATGTTATCAGTATCTTTTGTAATGGTGACTTCTTAGGCAAAAATGTACCTTTTTACAACTCATTTTTAAATGATTTCAAACTCATTTTATGACCTCCTATGCAACTTCTAAGCAAATTGAAACAAATTAAAATAAGTTTAAAATTCAACAGCAAAGGGGAAAAAACAACAAAATGAACTTCAAAATTGATATAGAACAGTAGCAAAAGTGACATTTTACCTCAAATTCGGTTCCATATCAGCTCAACTAAAATTGAGTCAAAAATAATTTTGAAAATCATCTGCAAACATGAGCAAAAACCCGGTTCAAAAGGGGTGAAGCAAGAAATTTACAATGAAAAATAGTGTACGAAGAAAAAGTCGGTTTTAAACGTGATGTAGAGGGGATAAGCCCTAGAAAATGAATTTCAGAATAATTTAAAATTGATTGCAATAGAATAGACCTGAGTTGGCAGAGCAACCCCAATGCAGTCTAATTGAAGTCGATAAAGTCATTTTATCTAATTTTTATGCATATTTAATTTTGATTAGTGGCAATGGTATTATTCATCTATTATATTATTCAATGTAAACCACTTTAGGCCATTTTGTCAAACAACAATAAATCTCCCCCCCCTTTCCCTTCGCTCTAAATAAATAAGCAACCCAGCGTGTCATTTCATAATTCACAGTGCTTAGGCCAGTTCATGTAAGGTAATAGAGCAGGTAATTGCACAAACCGATGGCATGACAAAATTGCACCATAATAACTGAACAACTACCACAAAATTAATAGCTAGAGGCCCATAATAATCCTGAAAATGCATTGACCGAAGTCATAGTACACCTTCTTGCACATGTACAAGGATTGAGTTCACAGGCCTTTATAGAGTCAAAACTGGCAACTGACAGCCATATTGGTTGAAAATTGAATGGTGCCTGAGTAAAAACTTGAAAAATGGACACCTCAGGGATCTTTCACAAAATGTGAAAAAAAATTTCAAAAGTGAATGCAAACATTCCTCAAGAGCCCAATTCACCCATTGCTAGACTAACTTCAGGGACAATGAAACTAAATATTATCTGAGATGAATCACATGTATTCCACCATGTGAGTGATACTTCCACAAGGCACAAAGGTGACATCAAAACCCTACTATTAGAATAAAGGCCAATTCTTTCACGAACAGGAACATTGCAGTCCATAATCACAACACCCAGATATTAATCGATCGGTTTGTCAAAGGAACCACATCAGTCAAAAATAAATCTGCACCAGTGGTTGCTGAACAAGAAGAGCAAAGCAAAAATTTTCTCAACATTTTCTACGACAGCTAATCCTTCGTTGCGTGAAATCTTAAACATGGATGGAGATTCTAATTTGTTTGAAAAACTTGAGCAACAAAACAGCGATCCACTGAAAGAAAACAATTCCTGAAGTTTATGGTTCAACTTTTCCACCTTGTTATTTCAGTTTCAGTAAAGCCAGGAAAATTATCCATACAATTTTTCAAATTACAAAAACAGGCCATAAGGACTCTTTTTAACCTACCTTCCAGGGAGTCCTGTAGACCTTACTTTTGTATGGCTCAAATTATGCCCCTACCTGCTCTATATATATGAGCTTATATTGTTTGTGAAAAAAAACATGAATTTATACGATCTAAACTGCAACATCCACCAACATAATACCAGATCAAAATTGGACATACATATAGAACCAAGATCTACCAGATTAAATACCAATGGTCCCCATCACAAAGGAGACAAACTACACAACTTACTCCCTCAAAATACTAAGGTTATTACTTCTTTGGACAATTTTAAAAGTAAACTAAAAAAATTTTTACTTCAAAAACCTGTGTACTCGACTGATGAATTTTATCTTCTTTGCAAAGGAAAACCTCTAGAGTAAAGCAAAGATTGTGTAGCAGTTCAACTACTGCTTTATGGCAAGGGAATTGTTAAAATGTACTGAATTTAAATGCTATTCATGTGTTGTAAATTGTATGTGCTATTGTGTATATGACCAATTGATGACAATATGACAAATTTATTTATATTTTTGACGAAACTATGCAATATTGTATTTGCCTTCAGTGAATAATAAAATTATTATTATTATTATCACAAACAAATCAGCACCCAATTTAATTGTCCCAATGAAAATACCCATGCAGAATGCTACAAATCGCACACTGCATTGTGTGTGCATCAATTTACCAGGAGTCTGAACTCAGGGAATCAAATTGCCCAGTCTTCACAGTATAAAGCCCATTTTACATAGGACACGAACTGGCACAATTTTAAACTGCATTTTTCCTCAATCTGGTGTGCAATGGCAAATGAAGATAAGAGCCATTTTGGAAGGGCTATTTTGCATCTCACATTCATGCATTCTTGCAATTCACCACTTTACTTGATGCAATTTGAAATGCACATACATATGTCAGCTTGTGCAATTATGTGCCCCGTGTAATATGGGATGGATTAAATCTACCAAACTGCACTCTCTATGAAATGGCACAACATAGCCTCCAAAAGCTTTCACAGTTTGTCTTTATTTGGATTCGGTACTTTTTTTATTTAATCTGGATGGTATTACATTTTTTAACACTTCTCAAAGGAATTCATTCTCTTGATTGCCAAGTGGCACACAGGTGACACTGGCAATCCTCCTAGGTCAAAGTATTCTGTGTAAATTCATAAAATGTATGAGCATGTGTCCATTCCCTTTCATACTTAGAAATCTATGAGCCTAAAGAGGAAAATTCAAATCACGTCGACACGACGGTCGCAGTAATAATTGAAACAAATTTCACAAATGTTTGTGACTGGTTTATCGGGAAGTTTCCAAAATAATGACCACCTTTTCAAGCCACGTCTCACTGAACCTTATCTGCCTTGGCAACAGAAGATATTAGGTCATTTTAAGTGGCAAAATACAATGGTGGAAAAAATAACTTTATTTAAGGTTAGCGACAATAAATTTCTAGGATCAATCATTGAAACTTAAAACAAAAGATAACTGAACTTACGCTGTCGCTATCAGCTTAAATTTTTCCTCAGCCTCCTCCTTAGCTTCAACTCCACGGTGCTTATCAGGGTGGAATATTTTCGCCAGCCGGCGATAGCTCTTGGAAATTTCACTTTTCGGTGCATCTCTCTCGACTTCCAACACTAAAAAAAATGTTCACATCTTTAGCATCAAGACATTTAAAAGCCAGTACTCCTACCTATTAAATGAAGGGCGCATGCATATTTAAAAAATATCCTATACGGCTGAGAGGGTTAATGTCAAGATAGAGGGCTTTAAAATACCTCTGCTACATGGGGAATTCATCTAAACACAGAAAAAACCTCTCTTATGATAGATACACAAGATTTTAACAGTAAAAAAATTAGCAGCCATAAAGAGTAAAAACGTTAGTCAGTAGCAATTCCCAATGATAGCTTTAATATTTGCACTCACAAGCGTTTGGCAAAATCATAATATATATAAGATTAATAAAATACAAAACATACCTCCATAACAACTGAATTTTCCACAATAAAGCCCTTCAAGGAAAGTTTCCGCACACAAAACATTCCCCAGTAAAGTAGCGAGTAAAATTAGAGTGTGTGTGAATATTATCAGCATGATGAAGGCATATGCATTCCGTCCTTCAAGACTTCACTTCCAAATATTTACAAGTACCTAAAAATCTAACACCTTGTCTCGCCAATTCCAATATCTATTGACATCGTACACCGACACGAATGACCACGACCGCAACGACTTCAATTTCCACGGGAAGTTGGGACACTACAAAGCAAAGACTGCTACAAAGTATACATCGTATACTCGTATATATAAATATTGAGACTATTGAGACAGTATATGCGCAGAGTATCATTTGGAGACTAATGCCATCTACCCCAGGATTTCGGAACCAGCTCGAGCATGCGCGAGTCGTTTGGATGAAGAGGGGGGAAGATACCGTAGAGAGAGATACCGATATAATAACCTTACCTTTCTAAAGAATGATCACTGCTCACCTTCACATACATGTAGTGTGTTTATAATCCGTAGGTACAGAGCTACCATCGTTCCTTTCGCGCCTTCCAGTAAAATTAGTGCGGAGGTTCAAGTAAATAAGTCAAGGGAAACTATTCGAGACATTAAAATACTGAGACAATGCTGTTGCCAAATAAAATAGTAAAATTACTATTAATACAGTTAATATTCACATGTACAAGAAATTCCGTAAATCCGAAATTAAACTTCTGCGGAAACACAACACTCCCGTAAAAAATACTTCAAAGGAGATAAAATTGAGAAGAGCAAATATTTCAAGGTGATACTTCGACTAAACTTAGTTATTAATAAATTACAGTCCGCCAGGTTGAATATGAAACGGTCTCATCCCTCCACTACCTATGTGCACGACTTTGTTCCCAATTTAGCGATCGCATAAATGAAATATTTACCAGAATCTGTTTCCAAATCAACCATATTATTCTGTCCTATGGCCACAAAAATAGAAAAATGTCATACATTCATTCACTAGGCCAAGAGAAGGAAATATGCACTATACACTAAACATTTAACACTAATATCCGAAGACAGTCCTTTAAAGGCCCAAACAGCCCATATTCTATTGAAAAATTATCCAAATGTTTGTTTTTAGTTCTCCTTAAGTCATTTTATTTCTTTAAGTGACGGGGGTGGACAATTTTGAATAAACAAAAAAATTTGAAGTAATCCACTAAGTAAAATATCAAATATATATAAGTGAAATATATTAAATTTACTCCAAAAACTTCGCAATCTTACATTTGCAATATGTCTGTCGATTTCTGTTTTAAATAGTATTTCGTAATGTTATATAAAATTTCATTTTTATTGAACTTCAACCCGATGAAAGCCACTGTTTTAATTTTTTGGCCTTGGGCGTTAATGGGTCAATTAATGGAGTCTTCAGATGATCGATTTGCTTGATCGATACCAAAAGAGGAGGATAAGTAATATTTACTCTTAGGTGAATAGTTTTCATTAAAGAAGTTTTAATTACGACTGAGAGCATATATAGGTTCCAGAATAATAGTACGAGGTCTATATTAGTGCGAAACCTCTAGACTAGTTGTCTGACCTTGGAGGTAACGCAGCCTGTCTTTACCTTGCCATTTTTCTCCAGATGGGGCATTTGGATTATCGCAAACTTATCATTTAGCGTGGACAACGGCCGAACAACGAGGAGATGATAGAACAGACTCTTGAGGCAACATAATCAGTGAATTTCGTGCACTATGATTATTTCTCATTGATGCTCTCCAAGTTGAGCTTGTGAGAAAAACCTGAGAGGAATTGTAGAAGGAATTACTGCAAGAAAGAGAAGCGGTTACCTGGGGTTAATAGACCGTGAACATAGATTTTGATTCCAGTACAAGCAAAATGGCTCACTCGAAACGAGTCAGATGCAATGGATATAATTTTTTCATTTGTATTGGTTGTTTAATCCTCAGATTGGTTGACTGAAGCCCTCCACCCTTCCCTATCTAATTCGAGTTCCCTCACCCTCAGGTATCTCTTTCTTAGTACTTTCCTATTTATTTGGTTCACGAACTTATTCCTGGGTCTTCCTCTAGGGAATTTTCCCCCTTATTTATCTTTACCCACGTAGTGGTGTAGGGTATATTGATTTTGTCACTGTAGAAATGTAACGCATCGAAGGAGACGTGGCAGGTATGGAAAAGTATTCATAGAAATGATCAGCAACACCTTACGAGTCAATCGAGCTATGTCCGTATGTCTGTCTGTCCGTCAATCTCTCTTCGCACGATAACTGCCGTAAAAAATGATATATCGAGCTGAAATTTGGGTCAGAAGCCTCTAGTAGTCCACAAACGGCACAGTCTTCAAATGGGTTGGATCGGATCAAAACCACGTTTTTTATACAAAAAAGATCGAAACAGGTATAGGGCAGTTAAGCTTCGGTAAGGCCGAAGATAATTTCTTAACTAGTTTTCCATCAATTATGTTCTTAACAAACCCATTGTGACTCAGTGTGTCCAACCAATATCGTTCTTTTTTCTCTATGGTGTTCCATATGGTCCTTTACTCGTCTACTCTTCTGTATACTTCATCATTTCCTATGTTGTCCGCCCATTTTATCTACAGCATCCTCCTCCAGCACTAGGTTTCGAAGGCTTCTAGTCTTCCTTGGTCAGCTTATCCAATGGTCCATGCTTCTGATCCATAGAATGCCACGCTCCACACGAATGTTTTCACAGCAATGGCCATAGAAGCTGGTAAATAAAATTCGCTTTCACTACATTCCCGCATGCAAGTAACACAGGATAGCCTCTCATTTAGTGTTTCGGGATGTTCGGTATGAAACATACTAGTGACCAGTGCTACCATAGCTACTCGGCGCGAAGTGTTAAAAAGTGTGAGCACTTTGGAGAGAAATTCCATGAAGAACATTCATTCGTAAAATGGTAATATGGGGATGGTGAATGTCTTTTTTTTAAATTCCGATTCGAATTTTCTACGTTTTAAATCATAAATTTTATATGCATTAATTGATACAGCTTTTTTCTTGATTCGTCCATCTGATAGAAAGTTAAACTGTAATTCTTTGGTGCCTTTCCTTTATGAGCAGGATAGTACCGATGCCGGGTTTCCCTCCACCCTTCCTCTATTTCTCAGAAATCCTTACCTCACCAAACCATCCACTCCTCACGATTGCCGCACATGACCCACTGTCTATTAAAAAATTCGAGTCCGTTGGGTTTAGGAAGCTGTATCTTAAAGTAGGGTCAACTGATGTTAATAAAATAAACTGAATTTGATTTAATCACCCTTTCTAGGTTTATTGATATATGCAGACATTTTTTCTATCCTTATCTGAATTTCTACGATATTTTAGTTGAAAAATGGCCCTGTTTTCGGCGCTCAAAATTCGATGGCCCGACTTTATGTAAACGTGATTCTCTTTGTATATACCTACTTAGGATAAAGATTGAAGATTCTGACATAAGTTAGCTAAATATGTTTGAAACGTGATAATGGAAAGAAAATGTTTATATGTTCATTTTTACATGAGCTGTTGTAAAAGTTTTAAATCTCGGCTAATTCCGAAACTAACGATAAACTAGTAAGCTGTCGGTCGCCTCCCTAAATAATCAACTGATCGCTATTGCTACGCTTGAATTTTTTTATTATTTTTTGTCTACAGCAAAAGCCGCCATGAGCTACTCACGTACGTTGGCATCGTATTTATTTCCAGGAAACTGGATCGCGTTTGACGATACCTGAGCCACATTTCAACCAGCATTTTTAATTTCCAGGCCTTTCTCTTATCGCGGAATTCCGCGCTAAAAATGATGTCTTCCCGGATTAGCGGGAATTTCCGTAATGTACTTCATTCTATTATTTTCAAACTGTATGTACCCGTAAAAGAGTGGAGTAATGAAAGAAATGAGTAATTATTGATTATAAATATTTCCTTTTAAAAAATTCAAAAATCTCTGTAATTTGTTTGCTAAAATATTATGCAAGTGAAAACACACACATTACTAAAAATACTTATGTATAAAACAAAAAAAATGTTCACAAATCAAAATTCACTGTTTACTTGAATACATTCCTCAAACCAACAACAAAAAAGCGACTTTTTATGGCGAAGAAAATTCTGAGAATAAATAAAATTTACCTTAAAATGAAGATAATTATAAAAGTACTACTGTGAATTTTATTGTGCAATTTCAAAAAAATAAAGGTGGTTAACACAGAACACTCAATCTTCTTCTCATTTTAATCAATTTAAGTCATGCTGAGAATGTCATTTGTGATTCCATTGACGTCGCTGGATTCGTCTCGATTGCGTTCAGAAGAGGGAGATGTCCCGTGTTCCGTATTGGAAATCATTCACGGAAAATAACTAACCAATATAAAATTTGACCCTCGTTTCCATAGTCGGGTGGCAGTGTGCCCACCTCAGCTGTTTTTGTGATTTGGCCATTTTCTTTAATTTCGGACCGCTATCATTTAACCTTTTGAAATATTAACATACCTTCAATTTTATCTTCCCTTCCAAAAACAGATCTATGCACAAAACATCATGATGTTATTCTCAGAAACCTTGTACTCGGGTGTACATCTGCTGAAAAAACTGCAAATTATGAAATAGAAAAGTGAATTCCCACACAACATAAATACTGGTACGATGTCCTTTCTTATAGGCTACAATTTATGATTATTCTTTATCTTTCCGCCCGGTTTTGGCTGTTAAATAGCCGCACGAGCTTAAGAGGACAAATAAATATAAGACAGACCCCGCAGTAAAATAGGATGTACAAAGCTTTTTCCCAATGCGCGAAATTAGCCAATATGAATTAACATATTCCGGCACCTCAAAGAGGTACCAGCTGACACGTGCTAAGAAAGGAAAATAAGGCATCCTAGGTATAAGTTGAGCGGGTGGGCACTCAGGTATCCTGAAACTTTTTTGAAGATAAAATATGGAACCATACAGTACGATGGCACAGAGAAACACTGAGGCCATTAAAATGAGCAACAGACTATGTTGGATGGATCAGTGGCGTAGTTAGTACACCGAGAACATTGGTTTTAGCGATATTGGTTTTCATGCTATATTATTGACTATATTATTGCTATATACATGGCTATATTATTGCTCCATTAAAAATGCAATATTTAATTCGTGTGTCCCATTGTTGCTGGAATTAAAACGTATAATTCGAATATGCTCTCTATTATGACTGGGGAACTATCTCGCTCGGACTACGAGTGGTTTTCTTGAGTCTCGTCCTAGCAGCATTTCGTATTTACTGTCCACACTCTTTCTGGTGGGCTCGTAGCCGAGTGTTATGAAGTGACGTGGCTTTTCTTGGTTGTTCGCTCGAATAGCATATTAAATTTTTCTCTGCGCTGAGGGGAGGAGGGTGGAGAAGGAGGAAGAGAAGCGGAGCGAGGGTGGTTGTTCGCGGCGACGGTAGAAGAGGAACGAGGGTGCGCCCGGAAGCCACTTATAATGTGCAGCAGCGTTTTTCATCCGATTCCTGGGGGGTAAGTCTGTAACTTTTGTCGCTTATTTTTGTCGATAAATTACTCGACCGGTTTTGACGACGTTTGCGAGTCCGTAACTAATGGGCGTTAAAACTGTCGACTGACTGCAAACGTCGACAATTCAAAGTATGAGAACTTCCGGAACAGTTGGCGATAATGATCCGGAGCCAATGAAATTCGTCGTTTCTTTTTCCCGCGTCAAGCTCTCGTTTTGTAAACAAATCGACCGCAACGACAACGATGCAACGTGTAAACAAACAAATGAATGCTGGAAAATAAAGAGCGAAGTACGAACGTGGTCGAGGCCAGTTGTTTCAAATCGCTTCAAATAATGGTGAAATTATTGAAATAATGGAGGCTATTGCTGGTCCTTTGTAAGTATAATATATTTATTTGAGATTACTTAACCCAGACCTACGCTTTCTTTTCAAAGAAGGTTCAAGGACATCGCATAAATACCGAGCAATGTCTTTATTTATCCGGAAAAGTTTAATAAACACTGGATCTGGCAAGTCAAAAGCATTATTAGTGTCTCTCAAACGTTTTCGTTCCACTCTAATTCGCTTAACTTCTTCTAAATATATCTCCCGAAGAAGAATTATACTCTGATGGTTACGAATGAACCGCGCCATTTCAAAAATCAACAAATGACTAACGCCTAGCGATGCTTTATCGCCTATAGATTAATTTTACCGACGCCAATCCGGTTGTACGTAAAATAAACGACCGTAGTCTCTTAATTGTCGCCCCGGAAGTCGATCATTCACTTTACAGACTCAAGCCAGGCGCTTATATTGTCGTCGTCGTCAAAATTGTTGACCGTCGCTAAAATTGCCGACCGTTGAGGTAGATAAAATTAACAGACTTGCAAACGTCGATAAAAGCCCAAAGAAGAGACAAAAAGCGTTTGTCGACGGTCGACTAAAGTTACAGACTTACCCCCCTGGGCCTCCCTATTTTTTTTGAGGACCCTTCCGACCGCTCCGGCCGGCCATAAATTCGTTTGCTGGTTGCAGATCGGGGCGGAGAAGGAATAGGAAAGCGAGAACCGCCGCGAGCGAGAAGCACGATGGAAATAAGAAAAACGAGCGAGAATGCAAATGCTAACCTCAATGATTTATCCATAAAAATGTCGTGGAAATAATTTCCAAAATGCAGCGCAACAAACATGAAACTGATGAAAAAATTGCACGCGGGACCATATTCGATGGGTCAATTTTCGCAGTCCTCTGAATTGCATACTCCACACTACTCCCTCACTTCGTAGTTATTAATTGGCAATATAGAGGACTCTGATTAATCGTTCATCGAGACGCCATTTCTTTTCCAATCTATGGAGAGGTGGCTAGACAATTGGCTTCTCAATCCAAATGTTCCTGGTTTGGATTCCAGCTGTGGCGAAGACAAATCCACAGGAATCCGAAACCCTACTTGGGGGCACTTTTAGGACAATATTCCTCCCATTTCCTAGGATGTATCACTATCAATCCATTGTCTCCTTCCGTTAAGAGTAGGCTGATGCCGCCACCAGTTTTCTCTCCACCATTTCTCAATTTCCCAATGAGTAATCCTTTCCTTGAACATTCACCCACCCATATATCGTGGGGAACACACATACAAAACATATGCGGCACAGCAGTTAAGAAACTTGGTTTTGTTAAGCGTATAATAGGAAGGTCCTCGGATGAAAAAGAAAATGAGAGATGCTACATAGCTCTGGTTAGGCCACACCTCGAATACGCCGCGAGCATTTGGGACCCTGCTCATAAAGATTTAACCAAAGAAAAAATAAAATACAAAGGAAAGCTGCACGCATAGTTAAAAACGGCTACGAGGGAACATATAGTGCCTCACAACTTTTAGAGGGATTAAGGTGGGAGCCCCTAGAGACTCGGAGGTCACACGCTAGACTTTAGGTTGAGAAATTCAGAACTGATGTGTTTCAGAGCGACGTAGAGAATATTATCATGGCACCTCACTACATCTCTAGATTTGACAGAAGCGATAAAATAAGATATATACATTTCCGAACAAACGGGTACAAAAATTCGTTCTTTCCGCGTACAATAAGCTACCACAATCAAAACTGAGCTCCACTGAATACATGTCACCATTTTACCTCCCAAAACCTATCATCTTTACACGGCTGGTGACTTAAAACCCCCTGGCACACGCTCATGTGTCGGCTCGCAAATATGTAGATGTAGGTTTGTCCTAATTGGAGCGAATTACTTCCGCTGCACATAACCTCCATAGATAAGCCACCAACTAATTATCCTTCACTTGATTTCACCGAGCGATATTCTCTCCTCCTCCAAGCGCTCCCAAGCCTTCCGTTCGGTATGTATTCCTTCCGTTCGGTACACATAATTTTCTCCGTCCTCTTCCATGCTCAAATCTCGGGCGACTCCAGTCTATTCTTGTCCTCCTTCCCCCCACAGGGCACAAGTTTCGCTACCACTAAGCCCCACGCTCCATATCGAGATCCTCGCCAGCCTTTCCCTCATTATAATCCTTAATAGGGTTAATACATATCACCAGTTCACATTGACACTCCAGAAGCAGTAATTTTTTTATTTTGAAGTATCATATACATCTACATATTACTCTACTAGCCACCTAAAGGGTGTTTGGCGGCGGGGGAGTTATCACCTGCCTGGTGTGGATTCCCATCGTCCCACACACCCTATTGACGGTTTGCAAAGCATTTCGTAGATGTAGATGGGAGCTTTCTTTTGCAACAAATGTTATTTTAAAACGTTATTTTGCTAGAGAGAATGGAAATTCTGAGAAAGTGATTTCTTTGGCAGTTTGCGATACGAGATAAAACCAGTTTAGTACAGCATAAAAAGCCAAAGCGAAGATCGGATACCAAAAAATCATTTTTCCATTTACAGATGAAAACATTGTCAACTGTATGGTCTGGCTGAGACCCAGATTCTCACACGTTGAGGCAGAGAGGTCTGTTCTCCGCTCTCCTGTGGGAAAGCGGTCCAATAGATACACGAGGTTGGGAGGTGGGGATAGGTCGGTAGGTTGAAACATTCACATGCGAACCCACTTTTGCCATCGATCCACTGAACTACCTTACTCCTCATCTCATTTGTTGTTCATCTTGCTGAACGGATAAGTTTTTTTCTAAACGATGTATTTGCTTTTTCGCGCCAAGTCTAATTTAACTGCTAATTGGCTTTCCATTGGTTTTCGCCAAATATGAAACTCCTTGATGTAGTAACCTTA
This sequence comes from Ceriagrion tenellum, assembly GCA_963169105.1. Lineage (NCBI taxonomy): Eukaryota > Metazoa > Arthropoda > Insecta > Odonata > Coenagrionidae > Ceriagrion > Ceriagrion tenellum. The sequence goes on from OY720638.1 coordinate 67,719,236, forward strand.
TGATAGAATTTTTCGGTATTTTATTCGAATTCAGACTTCAGACTGTAGATACAGTACTTATTAATTATTTATTTTGAACGCTTCATAATTTATTGAAGTCCATCACATTATGGCACGATGGAAATTTTAAGAAAATAATTGCCATTAAAATAACCGGAAGTTATCCTGCAATATTTTCCTACACCATGAGATTGCTAGCGGTCAATCTCTGTAGCCGTTTTCTTTTAAGAAAAATCATCAGTAGTACTCTGCTCTTTGAAGGTTCATGTGCTTTCTTCGCGTGGGTGGTTCTCAAATTTCTCCTCGTGCGCTTGTCTCATTGCAATTTCTCTTTTTACTCTTTGAATTACATGCTTTTACTTTAGCGAGATAGATTTTAATAAATTGAAGACAGCCCCAGTTACCAGAGTATGCAGGAAAATTTAGTGGAAACGCAGGTCTGGGGTATTTCACGTTTTACCTTTACGGCCCTAGTTCATAGTGCGAATGTGTACTTGATGGCTCCTCAAACATTTTTCTATCTTTCTGGCTAGTGGTAGACATGAAGGAAAATAATACATTATTTATTTTTAAACTTACACAATGAACGCTAGATACAATCTAATGCAAATTTGAAGGTTTTCAATGTGCATCAAGTATGTCGCTCAGGTCGTGTATTCAATAGAGAGAAATGTGAACAAGACAAGGCCTCTTACCGCACAAATTTCTCCTGCCGTTCGTTCTCATTATTTTTTATTCATTTCAATGCAATTTCCAATTCAGGTGTCTGGGATGCAGGATCTGATGATGCGGGCCTTAATATAACAAATATCATAATCATATCCTGACAAAAACCATGTATACCTCTGTAGTATGCTCGATGCAAACGCAGGTAAACAATTATTAGATCCAAAAATAGCCACCAGAGGTTTATGATCTGTGCAAAGTGTAAAGTTTCGGCCCTATAAATATTGATTAAATTTTTTACACCAAAAACAAGGCTTAAAGCCTCCTTGTCTATTTGGGAATGCATTCTTTCAGCTCTATTCAATGTCCTACTGGCATAGGGCATCGGTCTTTCTATGCCATTTTCCTGACTTATCACTAATAAAAACCATAAGGGGATGCACCACATGACAATTTAATTGGGAGATCAAGGTTTTATAGTGCTAAAACTTAGGCAGACGCTAATTTTTCCTTAATTATTTTAAAATATTTTGTACAAGAAAAATTCTATTTGAATTCTACATTGAAAATTTGAGTTACTACCATGAAACTCCCGATAATTTGGATTACTTTTTGAATTACAAGCACGTTGCAGATGTCCTTTCTCATTACAAAAATTGTACATGTACTCACGAAATCGGCAATCTTTTGTAAAATGACAATTTTTACCACAACAATAGCAATGCGGAGCTGTCCACTGCACGGAGCTAGAAGCCGCACTTTTAACTTTGCCGTTGGTCACTTGCCGTGCAAATGTTTTGAAGGCGCCCCTTGTTGCGATGATACTCAAATTCAGCTGCATTATTCTCTGCCACCTCCATTGATGCCGCCAACTGCACCACCTTGTCGTAGGTCAGCTTTTCCTCCCCCCACCAGTATTCTCTTGACCTGGTTTTTCTCGAATGCCGCTAGCCAGTCTGTCCCTCAGGTGTTCCGGCAATTTATCTCCGAAGTCACAGTATTTGGAGAGTTGTTTAAGTGGAACTATATACTCAGCCACAGTTTCGTATTCTAATTGGTCCCATTTGCTAAATGTGTAGCGTTCTGTAATGAATGATAGCTTTGGGTGAAGAGTTCTTTCGATAATGCATACTACCTCGTCGTATTTGTTAGACACTGGTTTATCTGGAGTGATCAGGTGCTTAAGAAGTGTGTATGACGAATGAAACGAAACGATCATAGGTATAAGATTAAGGAAATAGACTGCATAACCGATAGATTTTAAATGTCATTTGCGTTTTTGTTGTATATAGTAGTTGCAATAAATCAGTTCTAGGATTCAGACTAGGTTAAATAGGATTTCTGATGAAGGCTTCCGCGGGGCTTTGATGGAGGTTGATTCCTTCTTTCGGGTTTTCCGCCGCGTTGGTTCATGTTGAAGGACAATATTTCGCCGGCTGTCCTGCTGGCTTCCTCAGGTCCATGTAATTGGATATTACATGGACCTGAGGAAGCCAGCAGGACAGCCGGCGAAATATTGTCCTTCAACATGAACCAACGCGGCGGAAAACCCGAAAGAAGGAATCAACCTAGGTTAAATAGGATTTTCCAGTAGAGCTAAATATGTTAACATGACTATTAGCTACTAATTTAATTCCACCTTCTCTCCATCTCTTCCGGCCGCCTGCCCTCCCGTCCCCAATCGGCCTAAAAATATGAAAACATAAAATTTTTAATCGGAAGGAGCCACGACAGGGTTCCACTGGTTGTGTGATTCAAAATAAGGATTCAAATCCACTTTTCCGTGTCAGTAGTTTAAACAGTTGTGCCAACTGCTTTCACAAATCACATGCATTACCAATCATGGAACAAAATTTGCTGGTCATTTTAAGAATACATTGCAAGCGAACTTTCTTTTCAAGCACAAGAGCCGACTGTAGCGTCGTTTTCATCTACCCATTTAGGCTTCGTTTATTTAAGTCACTCGAAAAACAAGCCTAACCGGTGCTAGCGCCGACTGCTACCATTAGATCATAAACTAGAGCTGGGGGAACGTTTTCAGTGTCTTTTTTCACCAGGATTTTGGACGTAAATGAGTGTACTAATTAGTATTTAAGTCTCCTGTACGTCTTAGCGACCATACGCCATCCTGATGAGGAAAGTAAAGATCTCTGTCTTAATCAGGCATTCATATGACCCTTTACATTAAGTTCACCCCTATAGACTCCTGCAGCCGAAAAATCTCGTGCCTAAGGCCGTTTCAAAGATACGCTTTATTGTACAAACGAATGAGTTTCGGAATTTACAAGCAAACGCAGAATTTTATGTATGCCTGAATATAATGCGAGCGGGTCATATTTCCCGTTCAGTCATTCAAACAATCACACAAGCGTTTATTCTAATTGCCGCTTCACCCGGCACAACTTTCCTCACGAATGATTTCATGCAAGACTTTGTACAAACAAAAGTATATACTATTTAAAGTGGTCTTTACACATCGAAGTACCCCATACAAGCGTCTATCAAGGCTAATGTTACAGACGTAACTTCCATACGTAAAACCATTTTTTAGGGCGAGGCACAGCCTACCTCAGCATTAACCCGTAACCACTGACACGCAGTCTCTACGTCAAGTAAATTAACAGAACTATTTATTTGACAAAATACTATGAATTAAAGACAAGCGGTCTGGGTGACCGTATGTCAGTGTTAACGTCAGAAAAAATGGTGTTTGTGCTTACATCTATATCTATAAAATAAAGCGCAAGCTACCACTATGGTGTGGGGCAAAGGGTGATTCCACACCAGGCAATCATATCACATCCCAGTTCGACTCAGAAGCGCGCACTTTCCCCCGGTCAATAGGCGCAGGCCAAAAGCAGTCCGGATTGCCATGCGAGACTAGATGTGATACAACCAATTGTTAGTATATTAATAGTGTGATTGAAAAATAGTACTGGAAGGTTTATTTGAAGGCTTCCGCGACTCATATACTTGTTAATATTGCTGCTTTCAGGCATTCTCGTCGCGTGTTTAGTTTTTCTGACTACAGTTTCTCCCCTCTTCCTGGGGGCGTCTTCAGGTCTGGGGACGTCCGTTGGACATTTTGTAATTATTGTTATTATTTATAACAATAATTACAAAATGTCCAACAGACCTGAAGATGCCCCCAGGAAGAGGGGAGAAACTGTAGTCATAAAAACTAAACACGCGACGAGAATGCCTGAAAACAGGAATATTAACTAGTACTGGAAGGTACTCAATCATGCAAAAACTAAGTCATGCCGGAAGATTCATACCAAGTGAGTTGTTAATAATCATGGTAAGATATTTAGCACTAGTACAAAACCAACTTCACCTCACTTCACATAATGGTTGTAATTTATTACAACTATTATACTCCCTTATTCTACGTGGAAAATATGAAATTCTAAGTCTTTCTACAGTCTATTCCCTTCATCTTATGACTGTGATAGTTTCTACTGTAGCGCCGGTTCCCGGGAGAAGTTAAGGGTTGGTAAGAAAAACGACTTGTTTACACCGACGCTCGAGCGTGACTGCCTTTATTGCCCCTCCTTTAAAAAATGATTTTTCCCGCAGAGGGCCACCATTTCTTGGGGCCCCCCCCTACCCCCATTCAAGAAGGGATTTCCCGGGGCGCCTGCCGACTTCGGTTCCCCACCGTTTCAGTCGGCTCCAACCGTTACACTACTATAATAGTTTACCATAATAATCACCGAGACAGATAAATAGTACTACAAGATACTAAATCATGCAAGTGCTATATCATGCCGGAAATTGCAAGCGAGTTGCTAATTATGGTGTAAATATATGTTGCACAAGTACAAATACGTATTTTACCTGGTCAGGGTCAAAGTATCCAAGACCTGATCTACCACAACTATTATGGTCCCTTATTGTGCGTGGAAAAAAATGACATTTTAAATCTATCTGCTCTGCAGTCTATTTCCTTCATATTATCACTATGATCGTCTTTACCATAATAGTTTGGCTCTAGCAAAATATTTTGAGGTCCAGCAAAAAATAGTCTGCATCAAACTTTCGGAAAAGATTTAATCTATACTTACGGCTAACTTGGAATGACGTCGGCTTCAGATGGGAAATTTCGAAAATGGTCGTGATTCGGGGATAATTTACGACTCGCTTAACTGCGATGAGAGGAGAGAGGAGAATGGAGGGTGGTCCTGATGTGTGAGGTAAGTTGAGGGCGGATGCATGGAACATGTCTGAGGCTTCATTACTTCGTTCGTCGAAGCCTGACAGCGGAGAGAGCTCATCCTGCCGCTTGACGACTTGTCTTTGGGAGTCAAACGGGCTTTGCTTCCATGACGCAGCAGATAGAAAACGAAAGCATTAAGGTAGTCCGAGCGAGATAGTTCCCTAATCATAATAGAGACCATATTCGAATTATACGTTTTAATTTCACCAGCTGTGAGATAAATATTGAATTATTAATGGTGCAATAATATAGATTTATATGACAGAAATTGTAAGAATTCAAATGAAAACATCTAAATAAGTCTTTAACTTGACTCATTTTGTTTCGCGTGGTGCGTTTGAATATCCTTCAAAACGGAAGGTTTTTTGTGATCCCTAAGAATTTAATGCGGTTACAATATGATTAATTATAAAAATAGTCGAGAAGACATACGAACTACACGCTGTTAGTTATTTTATGATATATAAATTTTAGAAATCCCTCATTTTGTAAATAATGCCTCTCTGGAGTGCATACATGTACCATTTCTCATGTAAAAGGGCTGGTATATTTTGGCGAATATCTCCGAAAGTTATGTGGTAAGGGGTTGAATTTTTGGTGTCATTAGAAGAGTGAGATGTTTTTTAATGAGACCAAATTCATTGATTTTTAGGTAAAATGACATTTCGCTCTAACTACCTTGAATTTTTTTTCATGAGGGAATTGATACCTTTACTCCACTTTCTTGTCTCCAGCTACATTAAGTCTTCAGATAAAGTCAAATATCATGGAATTTTCTTATCATCAGACATATCGGGGGTGGGGGGGACACACAACACCTATGCGGAAACATATAATAGGAAGGTCCTTGGATGAAAAAGTTAAAGAGAGGGGCTACTTCGATCTGATAAGGCCACACCTTGAATACGCTGCGAGCATTTAGTACCCTGGACAGATGGATTTAACCGAAAAAATTAATAAAATACAAAGGAAGGCTGCGCGCATCGTTAGAACTGCTACGAGCAAACACACTGTGTTCCACAGCTTTAAGAGGGATTAGGGTGGGAGCCCCTAGATACTCAAAGGCTACACGTTAGGCTTAGTTTTCTCGAGAAACTCAGAACAGGTGTGTGTCAGAGCGACACAAAGAATATTATCATGACGCCTCAATACATCTCTAGGTTTGACAGAAGCGATAAAATGAGAGAGATACATTATCGAACAAATAGGTACAAAATCCGTTCTATCCTCGCACAATAATTGAGCATGATAAAACAGAGCTCCACTCAATACACTCCCATAATACACGTCACCAATTCTTCTCCCAAAACTTTATCCCTTGCATCTTTACGTGGCTGGTGTCCTAAAACCCTCTACCACACGACCATACGGCGGCTCGCTCGCTAGAATGCAGATGTAGATCGCTTTTTTTAGCATCAAATATCAAATTGGATGCTGAATATCTAGATTTCGCCTTTTTGCTTCATGGCTTATTGATAGGCATTATTTTTGTCTACTAACTAACTACATGTGTCGCCAAATAGAAACGTAAGTCGCACGTCGCTTGCTCAAGCGCCAGTGGAATAGGAAATTCAGCACTGAATTAAAATTCTTACTCTGAAATGAAAAATACTAGACATTGTACATATCTTGCACGAGAAATACGTCCTGAGAACACAAATGTGGTGCATCACATTCTCAGCTAATTTGCAATTCCTTTCACTTCAAGGAATTACTTAAGCACTTACCTAAGAGCCCAAGGAAGGTGTTTCCCATAATTCCCACATCTAGCATCATGCCAGGAGAAAATTATTCCGCATTGAGAGAACTAAGGGCGTAACTTCACCTACAATAAACATTATTAAAAATTATGCGATTTTAGTTGAACGCTGGGTATCAAGCGGGTCAAGGAAGAGTTGAGACCTAAGGAGCGGAAAATGATTAAAATAGAAGACCAATAGATAACGAGCGATGCACGATATTGTTATCTTTTTATTAGCAAAGTAACGCAAAATTGAGCTTCCTACATCTACATGCTACCCGGCGAGCCGCCGCATGGGCGTGTGGGAGGGGGTGTTAGGACACCAGGCCGTGTAAATATGTAGGGGATAAGGTTTTTGGAGGTGAAATGGAGACGTGTATTATGGGAGTGCAGTTATTCGAGCTCAGGTTTCATAGTGGCCGCTTATTGCGCGCAGAAAGAATGAGTTTTTGTACCTATCTATTCGGCAATGTATATCTCTTATTATATCGCTTCTGCTAGACCTAGAGTTCCTCCGCTCAAACGCACTTTAAAGGTATGGGACTTAACGTAAGACTACTATAGGAGGAGGAATTTCTAGAGAGCGAAGAACTAGTGGATCACAAGTGGGTGAAGGCGTCGACATTGAGAGAAAGTGTAGAACGAGATGAGAAGTGAGGACGGATATAAGAAAGTAGGATCTCCCTCTTTCATCTCTTATCCATGTCCCATGGAAGTCCGTGAGTGGCGCGCCTATTTGTAGCACAGCGAGATGCGCGCGGTCTGCGAGACCGCATATTTTGAAATTATTAGTTTATTAATTTTATTTATAGTTTATTTACTTTTATTATTTTTTAGAGGTTATAGCTTAATTTCTTTTAGTTCAGTGGTCGTATATTTATACAAGTTATGTTTCTTTTGTTAGGAAATTAAAAAGAAATACGGTAATCCTGAAAGTTAGAAATGAATAAAGAAAACTTCATTTTTCTATTAGTGCTTTCTAATTTTTAGCCTTAATTTTTAAAGAAAACTTGGTAACAAATACAGTTAAACATATTACATACATCACCGTACAGTATATTACAACAAATTTAACTCTTCTCCCATGCAAGTTTATGAAAAGAATCACAAACTCTTCTATGAATGAAATTTCTTTGGGAAAAATAAAAACGGTTATATTTTTCCACCTGGACAAAAGAATACAAAACTAAAACAAAAACACTTTGCCTAGAAAACTGTCCTGAAATTACAATGACTTCTTTTGTAACACGCTTTTTCTTAATGTCTGCATAAGATATGTTACGCACTAACATTTTTTTGATCATGAAATTCTACGGAACTTTTGTTTCCAAGTGTCCAATCCGTTCAAATAGTGCTCGAGACACATAAGTTTACCAAACTAATGGCATGTGTATCGTGTTTTCTTGTTTTTGTTCGATCACAAAAATTACACCGTCCAGGAATAAAAACTCGGGGTGCCGACACCGGATCCTGCACAGTAAAAGTTTTCAACCTTTCTTGCATTCGAAGTCGAATAATTTAGGGAATATTTTGGTATGATTGGCGATGACAAAGTTGATTGTCCGTATTTTGTAGGTTAAGTCTTCAATATATGTCCCTCTTAAAATATTTTTATTATTGTTAGCCTAAATGGGTATGTCAGGATAGATATAAGAGTAGACTAAACGCCGTGGGTATGAGTTATCTGAGGAGAGTTTGCGGCAAAAGTAGGATGGATAGGGTCAGGAATGAGTGGGTAATAAATAAATGTGGTTTAGATGCTCCAGAAATGGACATCTATGAAAGGAATGGGCCTTGTTGGTTTGGCCATGTTGAGAGAATGGATGAGAGTCCAATCTCGAAACAGATATATGAGAGTTAAATGAATGGTGCGAGATGGAGAGGTAGGCCGAGAAAGTTGTTGAATGTGGTTGAGAAAATTCTTAGGAGGAGGAATAATAAGAGTCTTAAAAACAGGAGGGCGTGTATGAAGCAGGGTATGGAGGTAAATGAGGCAAAAGAGGTTTGCAAGGATAGGTCAGTATGGAGGAAATTATTGAATATCCTCTCCAACTTTCCCCTTTAGCCATTTCCCAATTTTTCTTGGGCGATCCTATATCATTTATGTAGTCATTCAGAAATTTCAAAACCGCCACGTAAATAGTCAAAAAGCCTTTCCAGAACTAATCCCTCCTCTCACTCCACTCCTTAAGGAGACCCAACATTCACCCCCTCAACTGCCAACTTTCTCTGAGAATAGTTGGTGGTCCATGCCCTTAGCCCTTACCCCCTCGTCCCTAGGGTGTCTCGCACAGCCTTCGACATCCTTAAACCCCTTGAACCCAACAAGTTACGTTGGGCAAATGTAGCGCCGAAAGCATGGATAATCAATTGTACAAACTTGAACAGAGAGGAGTTTCTAGTGCTCATTAACATTCTGTTTCACAAGGGTGTGATCCAAATGAGCAGAATCTCTGATTACCCGAGCACCGACCTCCTTTTCAGTCTACCTCGTTAAAGGCGCTTCATGCGCCGCGACAGGTTGGGCGAAGATTCAATTATTTTCTCATTTATTTTTCAATGACTATTAATATTGCACAACCCCCAACATACTACACTAGATTAGATCATGAGAATAAAACTAGCGAAATAGACTGCAGAATAGACAGCTTTAAAATGCTTTAGTCCCGCGATCGACAAGAGACAAGGCTGCCAATGAGACTTTAAAGCACGTTAATCGACAGGTAGTGTAACTGATTAGTTGATTTTCTCCCTAATGATAGAATCTTAATCTTCCATGTAGTACTAACATCACGTTTCGCATGATCCCTGCATGACTCATGTATCTCGTTTACGTAGATGCGTAATACGTTAATTCAATAGGTTCTGTAACATTGGTAGTACACCTAGAGTGTAGCGAATGTTGGTGAAAGTCACATGTACATCATAGAGCATCTTGGTGATATCTCACCCCTGGCAAAAACGCTCGAGGTGGCTTGTTGGGTAATATGCGGACGTAGAGATTGGAGTGTTTTCACACGTTATCCTGTACTCGGTGAGCCTAGACCTAACGACTACTTTTCAAAATTAAACCGCAGATGGGGTTCCTTTCCTAAGTCGTTGGACACAATGGAGACGCCGATTCAGAAACTACTATTCATCGATGAGTCTATGGCTCTTTGGAAGACCACCATGTATTTAGAATTTTCATGAAAGGCAATATTCACTGTTACGAAATTAAGCTCTGCATGCTAACTAAATCTTCCAGTTTGGCTCTGAGGATCCATGTGCATGACGGTGTACAAAAAGTTATAATTAAAGAGTTATAAAATTCAGCCTCCAAATCCCAATCAAAGACTGCCACCTCTCCATCATCAAATAACTAAAACAACTCCGGTTCATTCAGTTCCACTTCCATCTTCCACTCCTTCCCTTAATCAACCCTCCAAAAATCTAGGCTTGTCGAGGAATTTCTTTGAAACCGTATGAAACAGACAACATAAGTTGCAAAAGGAAGTAACGAAAGTGCCGGGAGTGTTCAAAGCAAGATATTAGGAAGAGAAATGTCACACATTGTCCTGAAAGGAAACCCCCCCGTCTCCATTGAGAATAGAATATTTTTTATGAGGGTAGGTACTTTATACGCTCATTTAGACTTTTTACATCTACTCCTATGAAACACTGAGCAGACCACCAATAGGGTGTGTGGGACGGGGCGATTCCACACCAGATGCGCAGAACGCATCAAGGTTCAAATCAGAACCGTGCACTTTCCCCGGCCGGTTGGTACAGGCCAAAAGTAGTCAGGAAAACGGTGTGCTGTAAGATATGACAACAGGAGAGTGCTACATAGACGAACATGCTACTACGCAGTACACTGATTACTGGTTAGTATTATAAATGCGATTGATAAATAGTAAATAGAACAAAAATGTACGAAATCATGCCGGAAATTTCATGCGAGGTGAGTATTTAATAATAATAATAATGGTTAGATATTTTGCATTAGTACAAAACTTACTTCACCTACTGAGGGTCAATTTTTCATATCTATTTCTACCATTACATACCACATTATATACCACAGATCTATTTCTACCATTAGGGTCCCTTATTGTACATGGAAAGAATGACATTCTAAATATAACGGTTCTGAAGTCTATTTTCTAAATCTTATGCCTGTGATCGTTTTTACCGTTTCCTAACATAAAAATTTGGCTGTAGCAAATTATGTTAAACGTTCGAAAAAAATAAGTTAGTCGAACTCCGAGGTATTTTACAGAGTCTAGTTGCTAATTGTGTGTTCTGTATGTAACAGCTGTATTGCGGGGAGTTTTTTTCTTTCTCAGAGGTTCTTTGCAAGATATTTTTTCAAATTGAATTCTAACTGCGACGCATCGCGTCACGTTTGTATTGTCTTGAGATGCTTCGTTAGCTCTTCCTTATGAATATTTGTAAGGATTTCTTCGTACAGTACAGCATCGTCCTCAAATAGTCAGAGTTTACTGTCTACCATTACAACAATATCGTTAATATGTATATGGAATAGAAGTGGACCTATAAACTCCCGTGTGGAACACGTGGAGTGTATTTGGCCTCATTAGAGAAGGCGTACATAGTAATGAAGGTAATATTCAGCTCTGACCTCATTATTCCGTAATTCATGGTCTTAAGTCCACTTTTGTCGGTTCATTTCTTTAGAATTAACAGTGAAATTGGATTGGTCGAATTAACATTAATTTATTAAGTCTGCTATTTCGGAGCTTTTAGGTAGCTAAGTGGAAAAGATTGATTGTATTTGTGACTGAGGGAAACAAAGGGAGCCACCAGAGAGGAGGGATATCTTTATTGTATTTTGGCATACATAGGAATGAAAATAATCTTCAACTCCCTCCTAATTATTACGGAATCCACGGTATTGAGTCCTTTTTAGTCGATTCATTTTTATAGTCAAAATGTTGATACCAGGGATAAGAGTGACTGTGAGGTCCCTAAGTTAAGCCCTTAAAGCTGTAGCTTTAAGTAATGGATGGACAGCGAAGGGAATTTGCGGAGAAATTACTCTATTAGATCTACGCTAATGTAATTATTCAGGAATTTCAAACCCTAAGTGTAATTGACAATCGTCGGAGTTAAGGACGCTTAGGACGGAAAAGGAGTGAGTGTAGATCAAGAAGAAATGGCAGCGTTTTCCGAATGATTTAGTTTTCTGCATGGTTTTGTGTTTTATGGGACTATTTCAGGTCGCATTGATGTACGTAGAAATTGGTTTCTATCAGAGCTGGTGTTGCAAGGACTCGCGCTCTCTTAGCCTGTGGTCTGAGCGCGCTTCATTGTCCCTACTTTCATAGACTGCGCCCAACGCCTGGAGAGAGTTTGCGGTTCTGATTTAAATTTAAATGATTTCTGCATGCCAGTTGAGGAATCATCCCTTGCCACACATTCTAAGTATGATTTGACGGTTCTTCGTCGATGAAGCTGTACACGAAGAGGAGGAGAGGTAAAGGCGGATATGGGTGGTCGGGGCAGAAATATGTGAAGTAAAAGCACCTGAAGAAGCTAGCTTAGTGGAAAAGTCAAATATTTTGAAATCCCTGAGGTGTATGTATGGGAATAATTGAGTAGCGACTCGAGGTAAACGAATGTGAGACAACGGAAGAGGGAGGCGGGAATAATGTATAAACCAACTTTCACGATAGGATATATGTGTCGCAAGTATACGGATAGTCGTCGGAATGAAGGACTACGACGAGGAAAAATACAAGGTGGAGAAAGGAGAGAATGATATGCTGTGGATGGGCAGGAGGTGAGGGGAATGTGTGGCGGAATTGGACTGGTCGAAAATATAATTAGTTAGGTATAACGATACCAATGACGTTGTGACGTTCCTCCCGGGAGGGCTCAGCTGAGATCGGACACTATGGGCGCCAGTACGGGAAATGGATTCCGCCCGCACTCGGAAGGGGGAAAGGTTGTGGGATGAAATAGATTCAATAAAAAAATTAGGAATTCTCTCAGTATAGGCAGTGTCGGTCAACCACTCGTTGACTCGAACACCTGTTCATCATCGAGAATGGGGTTGGGTAGGAATAAGGGGAAAGGTAAAGAAAAGGAACAACTTCTACAAAACAGAAAACCCTGACTACTAATTCGAAGGGAGTCCAAACCTAACGAAAGCCACGAAGAGAACGAGACTCAGCGAAACCGCTCGCGACGGAGCTCTCGGACGAACTGCCTCCTTCAACCCGAGCCGTAGCTCATACCTCCCCTCTCTGCCAACAGCGGTCTCCGCGGCTGTTTAGGTAAACGTAAAAGATAAAAGACAAGACATTTAAACGTTACAACGAGACAGTGACTTTTGACTGACAACGGATTGAATGATGGAGAGGGGAAAAAGGATGGGGTACAGAGGGTGAAAAAAGGGCGGTGGTTGATTGATGTGGGGAATGTGTGTCGGAAATGGACTGGTAGACGCTATGTCAATGTAATTAGTCAGGTTTTGTTACGTTTCAGGTTCCCCCTGTTTAAAACACCCACCTTTTCGCGTGTTAGAATGGGGTCGCTACTCTCGTCCGACTATATAAATCCGGTCGGCCGGGGGTCCACACTTGCGAAACCGCTCGCGACGGAGCTCTCGGACGAAATGCCTCCTTCAACCCGAGCCGTAGCTCATACCTCCCCTCTCTGCCAACAGCGGTCTCCGCGGCTGTTTAGGTAAACGTAAAAGATAAAAGACAAGACATTTAAACGTTACAACGAGACAGTGAGGAAAAGTATTAAGGGACTAGCGACTCGAGGTAATCGAAGGGAGTGACAAGAGGAGAGGGGGGAGGAATGTATAAACCAACTATCCAGATAGCAAGATTTTATCGCAAGAATTTCGACTGTCGTCGGATTCAATAATGGAGAGAGGAAAAACGATGGGGTACAGAGGATGGAAAAAGGGCGGTGGTTGATTGATATGGGGAATCTAAGTCGGAATTGAACTGGTAGAAGCTATGCCAATGTAATAAGTCAGGTTTTGTTACGTTTCAGGGTTCCTCTGTTTAAATCGCCCGCCTTTTCGCGTTTTAGAATGGGGTCGCCACTCTCGTCCGGCTATATAAATCCGGTCGGCCGGGGGTCCACACTTGTTGCTTTTGTTTATTGTTATTTTGTATTTTTGTTAAAGTATGGAATAAGCATATTTTGACTTGACTTGCCGTGGAAGAGGAGTGTCGTGTTTTCGGCGGTGCCGAGGAGTTCGGCCGGCGGAGAAAAGACTTATACTGAGTTAGCAGTGAGAGTTGGAGTGCTAGCCAGTTGATTGAGGAGATCCCTAGTCCCCAAGCATCCCCTTTCTTGTTTTATTCCTTCCCCCAATACCTATTCCCTTACTTCCTAATACCATCCCAGATTTCCGATTTCCCATGATGACAGTGTAACGTGCAGTTGAGCACTCGGTAATAGTCTGAGGAAATCAAATTCGGAATACGCCGTGTCCCCCTTCCCCTCCCCGTTTCTCTCTCCTCCCCGAGTGCAGACGGAGATTGTCCTATCCCGTATCCCCTATCTGCACTGGCGCCCTGTTAGTACTCGCCTGGAGTAATCCGCGACCGAGATAACTAACTTATTCTACTCACCTTGAGAAGGGGGACCGTCGAAGTTTTTAGAAATGCATATCATGGCAGTAAGAAGGAAATGGACGGACTGGAGTAATTAAGAAAACAAAGGTGGCGGAAAATGAAAGGAGAGGCAGAAAGAATGCATAATTAAACTACTCCTATAGCAAGTATGTTGCAAGAATTTTGACTATCGTCAGACTAGGGATAGCAATGAGAGAATAGGATGGCGTGGGGAGGGAAGAGAAACGGCGGTGAGGAATGAAGAGTGTGGGGAATGTGTGCCTGAATCGGACTTGTCTACGTTTATGTACTTTGTCAGGTTATTCTAAACCAATAGCGTAGCAGTATGAGAAAGAATTAACGGACGTGTGGCACAAGGGAAACGAAGGGTGAGACAGGAAGAAAGGAGAGGTTGAAGGAATGCGTATACACCTAGCACCCCGAAAGCAAGTGCGTATCGCTAGAGTTTTGACTCTCGTTGTAGTTAGGTGGTTTGAGCGATACAGTTCCATAGTCATAGTCGAGACCGTATTCAAAGTAAATTATTTAATATCAGCAGCTGTGGGAAGCATGAATTAAATAATCCATTATTATTGGTTCCATAATTTATTTTTATACGATTGAAATTTGAAACAATTAAATAAAAATGTTCATAGAAGTCTTTAACTTGACTCATTTTATTCACGCGGTACTTTTGAAACTCCTTCACAACGGAAGGTTTTCTATTTTGATCCCTAAAAATTTACGGCGGTGACAATATAATTTATTTTCAAAAATAGTTAAGAAAACATACAAACTACGCACTTAATTTTTGTCGAGATCTAAGTCCAATAAATTCCTAATTCTTTAAATAAGATCTCTCTTGAGGGCACACACGCACCATTTCACATGTAAAAGAGCTGGTATTTTTTGTTAAAAATCTCGGAAAGTAGTTCGGTTAGGGGCTGATATTTTTGTATTTTTGTATGGGTAAGACATTTTTCTAGAAAAGGAGACCAAATTCATTGATTTCTAAGTGAAATGATATTGCGCTCATACTACCTTAAGGACAGTGAGGAGGGCGCAAAAATGGAGTGGAGGAGGAGGAGAAAGGGCCTATGAGGGTGGACTGCGGCGGAGAAAATGTGTCGGTGTTGGACTGGTAGAAGCTATATTAAAGTAATTCGTCCGGTACTTGGAAACGTTAATCGTAGTTGCTTGGAAAAGAAGGAACGGGCAAGCAACAAGTGGGAAACGAAGGAGACAAAGGAATTAAGGAGGCGGGATGAAAGTATCAACCGCGTACCCCAAGAGCTATTGTTCGTTGGTAGCATTTTGATTATCATCGGAGGCACAGAGTATACTATGGCCTAACAAACTATGGCCAAAATGTCAGGGAGATGGAGTAAATCACCAAGAAAGAGAAATACTCTGTGAAGCTCTCACTTTTCACCACATTGACGTGCTCGCTTCTTTCGAAGTAAACGCGCTTACGACATGGCCGGAAGCGCATTTCGTGATTACAGGTTGAAACGCTGTATGTCCTCTCTGTATACTCCGTGTCGGAGGTAAGAACGGCGAGGACGGCGAAAAGATAATAATAATAAATTTATTTATTATTCTAGGAGTTTTACTCATATAGAACAATGATTTGTTTACACTATATTGAGCAGAAAGAGTAAGAAAAAGAAATATACGTTATTCACTCAACCAGGAACCAAAATATTATTAAGAAAACAATCAAGAAAAACTCATGAGAATATTACTGATTACATATGTGGGTAGTTGCATAATGAAATGGCTGAATTGCTTCTTTCTGATGTGAGAATGGGCGGCAGACGTATAGAATTAACAACGTGATCACACAACAGATAATATGAAAAAACCAAATTGTATCTTCTGACACGAAAAACAACAGCAAAGATATCGATTAGCAAATAAATGAATAACATGATCACTGATCAAGAATCACTGGAAAGTGAATGTCTGAAAATGTTTCCCGCAAATATCTCCAGCGATGCATTGTATTTCACTTGTCACAAAGGATGGAATGAAGAATTAGGAGTACGATCGGTGGTGGATGGATAGAGGGTGAATGTGTGTGGGAAATGGGCCAGTAGAACGTACTTCAATGTAATTAGTCATGTACTTCGAAATTATAGCGAAGCAGTAGGAAGGAGATTAACGAACTGACGACCCGAGGGAAACAAAAGAAGACACTAGCGAAGAGTGGGGGTAGAAACAATGGATACCCATAACAGCAGCCCCGATTGCCACTGTGTGTCGCAGAAATTTTACTATCGTTGGATTTACGAACGGCGGAGAAGGAAAAGGAGGGAGTATAGATCCTTTTCCCTCACTGCCATCCCTAGTCTGACGATAATCGTAAGTCTTGCAACATACTTGCTCTAGGAGTAGTTGGTTTATACATTCTTTCCACCTCTCCTACCATTTGCCTCTATATTTGTTTCCCTAATAATTCTGGTCCGTTCATTATTTTCGTACTGTCACGATATGTATTTCTAAAAAATGTGACGGTTTCGCCAACTCTGGCTGAGAAGAATAGGTTAGTTATCTCGGTCGCGGATTCCTCCAGGCGATTATTAACAGGGCGCCAGTGCAGATAGGGGAAAGGGGATAGGGCAATCTCTGTCTGCACTCGGAGAGGAGAGGGAAACGGGGAGGGGAAAGGAAACTCGGCGTAATCCAAAGCGTAATCCGAATTTTATTTCCTCAGACCATTACCTGGTGCTCAACTGCCGGTCACACTGTCATCATGGGAAATCGGGAAACTGGGATGGAATTAGGGAGTAAGGGAATAGGAAATGGCTAGCACTCTAACTCTCACTGCTAACTCAGTAACTCTTTTCTCCGCCGGTCGAACTCCGCGGCACGCCGACAACCTGACACTCCTCTTCCACGGCAAGTCAAGTCAAAATATGTTTATCCCATACTTTAACAAAAATACAAAATAACAATAAACAAAAGCAACAAGTGTGGGCCCCCGGCCGACCATCGTTTTTCCTCTCTCCATTATTGAATCCGACGACAGTCGAAATTCTTGCGATAAAATCTTGCTATCTGGATAGTTGGTTTATACATTCCTCCCCCCTCTCCTCTTGTCACTCCCTTCGATTACCTCGAGTCGCTAGTCCCTTAATACTTTTCCACACTTTCACGTTGTAACGTTTAAATGCTGTTGCTCCAGTACGCCCTCTGCTTGTCTTTTATCTTTTACGTTTACCTAAACAGCCGCGGAGACCGCTGTTGGCAGAGAGGGGAGGTATGAGCTACGGCTCGGGTTGAAGGAGGCATTTCGTCCGAGAGCTCCGTCGCGAGCGGTTTCGCAAGTGTGGACCCCCGGCCGACCGGATTTATATAGTCGGACGAGAGTAGCGACCCCATTCTAACACGCGAAAAGGTGGGTGTTTTAAACAGGGGGAACCTGAAACGTAACAAAACCTGACTAATTACATTGACATAGCGTCTACCAGTCCATTTCCGACACACATTCCCCACATCAATCAACCACCGCCCTTTTTTCACCCTCTGTACCCCATCCTTTTTCCCCTCTCCATCATTCAATCCGTTGTCAGTCAAAATTCTTGCGATACAAACTTGCTATAATAATTGTTTTATACATCTGAGGCGGAGAGAGCACGCGTCCTTGCAACACCAGCTCTAATTGAAACCAATCAAAGTGACCTGAAATAGTCCCACAAGACAAAACCATGCAGAAAACAGCATCATTCGGAAAAGGCCGTCATTTATTCTTCATCTGCACTCACTCCTTTTCCGTCCTAAGCGTCCTTTACTCCAACGATAGTCAAAATTCTTGCGACACCAATGTGCTGTCGGGGATGACGCTTTATAGATTCATTCCACCTGTTCTCATATTTTGTCACTCCCTTCGTTTCCCTCGTGGCGCTAGTCCGCTCATTTTTTTCGATACTGGTACGCTTTGGGTGTGAAATTCCTGAATTATTATATAAACGTAGATCTAATAGACTGATTTCGCCGCCAATTCCCTTCGCTGTCCATCCATTATTTAAAGCTGCAACTTTAAGAACTTAACTGAAACTTCAAGCTACTTGGCTTTAATTTGGACTCTAGGCTTCAATGGGACAATCACACGTCCTTGACCCTAGCTAAACTTGACAGAACCATCAAACTGAAAACGCTAATTCTCAGTGACTATCTGCTATCTTCTATTTTGATTTTTTCCACTGTCATATAACTAACGGAATCGAGCTGTGGTGCCATGCCTCTTCAGCAAATGACTTGTTTCTCCTTAAAGATAGAGCTGTGATGATCATTTCTACCATAGTTACCATTTTCCCATGATTCTATTCGTAGTTCTACGCTACAGGTTTCGAAATAACTGATTTTATTGACAATAACATAGCACACACCAGAGAAATTCCGAGAATCATTCCAGGCATGCCCATCCACGGCATTTCTTTCTCCTCCTCCATTCAGGTTTTCCTTCCTCTACTCCAACATTGTCAAAATTCTATCGACAATCACTTGCCACATGGGTGATTTGATAATTCATTTTTCCATTCTCACCACTTTTCTTCTCCCTCTGTCTACGATTCCCTCTTGTCACCAGTTTGTTAATTCATTTACATAGTACTTCGCTACAGGTTTCGGAATGAATGAACGTTTTATGACAACATAGCACCAACTTGAATAATTCCGACAAACATATCCGATAAGTCCACTCTCGGTCGCTCTTTCCCTCCCATCTCCATCCATCTTGTTCCCTCCTCTACTCCGATATACGGAATATTCTATCGACACACACTTGCCATAAGGAAGGCTCAATTATTCATTTTTCCCTATCACCTCTTCTCTTCAATCTCTCCCTACATTTTCCTCTTGTGTCTGGTCCGTTGATTCATTTTCATAGTTCTACGCTATGGGTTTCGAAATGGCTGTTGATTTTATAATAACATAGCACTCACCAGAGTAATTCCGACATACATTCCCGAAAATTCTATCCACGGCCGCATTTCTCTTGTTTTTTCATCTATCTATTTTCCCTCCCAATCTCAGAAATAATAAACCTTCTATTGACTCCGACCGACAAACATTCCCAACAAATCCATCCACGGCCGCTACTTCTCCGCCATATCCATCGATTATTTTCATTCCCATACTCGGACATTGGGTAATTACATCGATACATACATGCTATAGGGGTGATTCAATTTTCATTCCATTTTCCTCTCTCAACTCTTCTCTCCTCTCTTCCTCTACGATTCCTTCTTCTCACTAGCACGTTGATTAGTTTTCATAGCTCTATGCTATGCGTTTCAAAATGACTTGTTTTTTCCATTGCGTGACACGAACTAGAGTAATTTCAACAAACATTCCCGACATATCCATCCACGGCAGCTCTTTCTCTTCCTTCTCCATCCGTCTTTTACCCTCCCCTAATCAGACATAATCAAAATTTCATCGGCACACACTCCGATATCGATATCCATCCACTCTCTCTCTCTCCATGTTTCCCTCCTGTGCTAGTCCACTGACCCAATTCAATAGTTCTACGCCATGGGTTTCGAAATAACTGATTCTTTCACAATTACGTAGCACCAACCATACTAATTACGACTAACATCCCCGAAATATCCATTCTCAGCTGCTCTTACTCATTCTCCATCCATATTTTCCCTTCTCTACGCTGACATAGTCGAAATTGTATCGTTACACGCTTGCTCTATGGGTGATACTATTACTCATCATTCCCTTCTTACTTCTTTTCTTCTCGATCTCTCCATGTTTTCCTCTCTTGACTAGTCCGTTGAATCATTCTTAATGCTTACGCTATAGTCTTCAAAATAATTGATTATTTTACAACGGCGTAGTATCAACCCGAGTAATTCCGACATATCCACGGCCACATCAAACATTGCCGACATATCCACGGCCTATCTTTCTCCTCATTCCTCATCCATCTATTCCATTCTATACTATGACTAGTCCAAATTCTATCGACATCAGTTTCCAGAGAGATGATTCTATTCCTGATTTTTCCCTAGTTACCTCTTCTCTTCTCTCTAACTCTCTACGCTTCCTCCTTGTCACTAGTCCGTTGATCCATTTTCATAGTTTTTTAGCTATGGGTTTAGAAATGAATGATAATTTTAGAATAACGTAGCACCTACTGGAGTAATTCCAACTAATTTATCGACAAGTCCATCCACGGCCAATATTTCTCCTTCTACTTTCTCCCTCCTCAACTGTGACATTGACAACATTCTATCGGCATACACTTGCTAAATTGGAGATTTTATTATTATTTACTTTTCCCTTCTTCCCTCTCTCTTTCTCTACGTTTCCCTCTAGTCACTAGTTCATTGATTAATTTTTACAGTTCTACGCTATGGGTTTAAAAATGATTATTTTGTTACTATAACGGAAAATCAACCATAATAATTCTGACATATATTTCTAAAATATTTATCCACGGACGCTTTTCTCTTCCTTCCCCATCCATCTCATACCCGCTATAGTACGACACGGTTAAAATTCTATCGACACACACTTGCTATATTGGTGATTCTATTTTCCATTCTTCTCTACTCTGTTTTTCTACGTTTGCTCTTGGCACTAGTTCGCTCGTTAATTTTATAGTTCTACGCTATGGGTTTAGAAATGACTGTTTTTTTTAAATTAGCGTAGTATCCAACCAAATATTTCCAACAATCATTCCAGAAGGCACTATCCACGGCCGCTTTTCCTCCTGCAGTGTCAATTAATGTCCCATCGATACTCTGACACAGTCCAATTTTTATTTACACGTGCATGCTATATGGGTTAATTTTATTATTCATTTTTCACTTCTCACATCTTCTATGCTCTCTCTCTCTCTCTCTCTCTCTCTCTCTCTCTCTCTCTCTCTCTCTATCTTTCCCTCTAGTCATTATTCCGTTGATTAATTTCAATAATTTTACGCTATGGGTTTCGATATGACTGATTCATTTACAATTACAGAGAGCCAACCAGGGTTATTCCGATAGAGATTCCTGTCACATCCATCTTTTTCACTCCTCTCTTATGACAAGGCCAAATTTTAACGACACAAACTTGCTTTATTGGTGATTCAATAAATTATTTTTCACTTCTCACCTCCTCTCTCTCTTTCTCTCTCTCTCTATTTATCTCTCTCTCCTTCTCTCTACATTTCCCTGTTGCCACTATCCCGTCGACTTATTTTATTAGTTCTAAGATATTGATTTCGAAATGACTGATTTTTTTTACAGTAACGTAGCACCAACTAGTGAAATGCCGACAAATATTCCCGTCTGACCATCCACGGCCACTCATTCTCCTCATCCTCCATACATTTGTACCCTCCTCTACACGGATATAATCAAAATTCTATCGTATCACACTTGCTACACGGGTGGTTCCTTTATTCATTTTTCCCTTTTCACCATTTCTCTCTTCTCTCTCTCTCTCTACCTTTCCCTCTTGTTGCTAGTCCGTTTATTCTTTATAAAAATTCTACGCTACAATCTTCGAAATGACAAATTAATTTACAGTAACGAAGAACCAACCAGAGTTGTTTCGAAAAATATTCCCGTCATATCCATTCACGGCCGCTCATTCTCCTTCTCAATCTATCTCTTTACCTCCTGTGCTCCAATATAGTTAAAATTCAGTCGACACACATTTGCTACAATAGTTATTCTATTATCACAGTTATATTCTATCATATTTATTTATCTTCTTTCATATTTTCCTTCTCGCCTCTTACATTCTCTCTCACCCTACGTTTACGTATCGTCAGTATTTCGTGGATTAAATTTCAAAGTCATACACTATGGGTTTCGAAATGGTTCATTTTTTTTCAATAACGGAGAACCAACCAGAGTCATACCGTTAAATATTCCCGTCATATCCATCCATAACAGCTCATTTTCCTTCTCCGTTTATCCTTCTACTTTCTCTACTCCGACATAATCAGAATTCTATCGAAACACACACTTGCTACAAGAGTGATTCTATGATTTATTTTTTCGTTCTTAAATCTTCTATTCTCTCTTTCCCTCCGTTTCCCTCTTTCCACTAGTCCGTTTACTCTTTTTCATGATTCTAGGCCATTATTTTTTCATGACTGATTTTTTTACAATAACGTAGCATCTACCAGAGTAATTCCGATAGTCATTTGAGACGTGCCCATCCACAACCGACTGTCATATAACTTACGACATCGAGCTGTGGTGTCATGCCTCTCCAGCAAATGACTTGTTTCTCCTTTAAAATAGAGCTACGATGATCATTTCTACTATAGTTCCCTTTTTCCCATGATTCTACTTACAGTTCTACGCTATAGGATATAACTGATTTTATTTACAAGAACATAGCACACACCAGAGAAATTCCAACTAATATTCCCGACACGTCGATCCACGGCCAATATTCTTCCTTGCATCTTTATCCCTCCTCTAGTACGACATAGACTGAATTCTATCGACAAACACTTGCTGCATGGGTGATTCTATTATTCATTTTGCCCACGTCGCCTCTTCTCGTTTCTCTTTCCATAAGTTTCCATCTTGTCACATGTTCGTTGATTAATTTTCATTGTTCTAAGCTATGAATTTAGGAATTACTCATTTTTTATTATAACGGAGAACCAATCAGAATAATTGTGACATACTTTCCCGAATTATCTATCTACCGCTGCTTTTCTCCTCCTTCCCCATCAATCATTTCTCCCGCTCCACTACGTCGTTGTCAAAATTCAATTGACACACTCTTGCTGCATGGGTGAATATATTACATATTCATTTTTCTCTTCTTACCTCCTCTTTTCTCTCTCTCGTTTTCCCCATTGTTCCTGGTCCGTTTATTCATTTTTATATTAGTAAGCTATTAGCTTCCAAATGAATTATATTTTTACAATTACGTAGAACCCACCCAAAAAATTCCAAGAATTATTCCGAAGAGTCTATTCACGGCCGCTTTTCCTCCTTCCTCTTTTTTCCCCCTTCCCTACTCCGAAATAGTGAAATGTTTATTTGCACAAATCTTCACAATCAACATTTTATTTTTCCCTTCTTACCATTTCTCTGATCTCACTCTCTACCATTTCCTCTCGTCACTAGACCGTTGATTCATTTTTATAGTTTCACTCTATTCGTTCCGAAATGAACGATTTATTGACAGTAACGTAGTACACACAAGAATAATTCCGAACAAATTTTTGACATTTCCATACACGTCAGTTCTATCGTATGGGTATCGAAAGATCTGATTTATTTTACAATAACGTAGGAACAACCAGAGTAATTCCGACAAACATACCCAAAATTTCCATCCATCCGCGGCTTCTCTTTCTTCTTCAGATATAATTCTCCCTCTTCTACTCTGGCATAGTCTAAATTCTATCGACAAATATTTGCTAAATGGGTGACTCTCGGAGTCATATTTCCTTTCTCACCTCTTCTCTACTCTATCTTATTCTACGGTTCCCTCTCATGCAGGAAGCCGTTCATACAATTTTTAAGGTTCTACCCTGTGGGTTTCTAAATACTGATTTTTACCTACGCGGAAGAAATCCCGGAAACATGGAGAGATCTACATTCCAGCTCCGCGGAAACCTGAGAACCAACATTACTGATTTTTATTACACTGCACCAACCAGAGAATTCCTTCCAATATTCCCGAACTTGCCGCCGCTCTTTCTCCTGCTCCTCCATCATAATCTTTCTTCTTCTACTCAGACATAGACAAATTCTATTAACACATACTTGCTCTAAGGGTGATACTAATATGCATGTTTTGCTTCAAAAATCAACTCTTCGCTCGCTCTCTCTCTCACTCTCACTCTCTCTCTCCCTCTCCCTCCCTCCTTCACTCTCTCTTCCTATCCCTCTCTCCCCCTCTTCTCTCTCAGCGTTTCCTTCTTGTCACTTGTCCGAATTATACATTTTAAAGAAATGCCTTATGGTTTTCTAAATAATAATTTTTTCACAACCATGTGATCCTAACAGAGTATTACGACAACCAATCCCGACATGTCCATCCACGGCCGCTCTTTCTCCTCCTTCTGTATCTGTCTTTTTCCGTCCCCTACCCCACACAGTTAAAAATTCTATTGACACAATTCCTACATGAGTGATTCTACTATTTATCTTTCCTTTCTCACCTCTTCTTTCCTCTCTTTATCTGCGTTTCTCTCTTGCTCCTAGTCCGATGATTCCATTTCAAATTTTACGCCATTGGTTTCAAAATGACAGATGTTTTTACAATAATTTAGCACCAACTATCGTAAATCCTACACACATTCACCAACATGTCCATCCATGACCACTCTTTTTCCTCTTGCATAATCCAGCTTTTTCCCTCCCCTACTCCGACTCAGTTAAACTTCTTAAGACACACAATTGTTCTATCGGTGATATTATTATTAATATTTCCCTTCTCACCTCTTATCTCCCTCACTACGTTTTCATCGAGCGCTAATCCGTTGATTTATTTTTATAGTTCTACGCTCTCGGTTTAAAATGATTTATTTACAATAACGTAGCACCTAACCAAGTAATTCCGACAAACACGACCAAAATGTATATCCGCGGCTGTTCCTCATCCTTCTCCATCTATTTTATTCCCTCTACTACTCCGAATTATTCTATAGAGACACTTGCCATACGGGTGTTTCTATTATTTTTTTTCACCACTCACCTATACTATTCTCTGGTAGTTTACATATCCTTCTTGTAATTGTCAACGATTTAATATTATATTCTACGCTTTGGATTTTGAAATGAATAACTTTTTTGCAAATACGTAGCATACCCAGAGAAATTCCGACAAGCAGTCCCGACGTTCTCATCCACGGCTGCTCTTTCTGCTACCTTTCCATCCATTATTTTACCTACTCTACTCCGACATTGCCAAATGTCTCTCGACACACATTTGCAATAAAGGTGATTATGTTTTCTTCCCTTTTCCCCTCTTCTTTTTTCTCTCTCTCTCTGTTATTCTCGTGCTCTCGTCCGTTGATTCATTTTCATAGCTCTACCTCATGCGTATCTCAATGAGTCATATTTTTACAATAGATAGCACCAACTAGAGCAATTCCAACAAAGTTTCCCGACACATCCATCCACGGCCACCCTTTTTCCTCCCCTCAGTCAAAATTCTATCCAGTAACACTTGCTATATAGGTGATACTAATATTCTTTTTTCCCTTCTAGCCTCTTCTTATCTCTCTCATTCTGTTTCCCTCGTTCGCTTGTCTGTTGATTCATTTTCTTGGTCTATGCAATGCGCTTTCGTACGAGTGATTTAATTACAAAAACGTAGTGCAAGCCAGGTTAATTCCGACAAACATTAACAACATATCTATTAACGGCCGCTCTTCCTTTTCCTTCTCCATCCAACTTTTCCCTCCTCTGCTCCGACATTGTTAATAAATTATGGACACACACTTGCTGTATGAGTAATTCCATTACTCAGTTTTCCTCTCTAACCTATTCTCTTCTCTCTCTCTCTCTACATTTTCCTCTTCTGACTAGTCCGTTGAATTAATTTTATAGTTCTAGGCTATGGTTTTCGAATAAGTATATTATTTTACTACAGCGTAGCACCAAACAGAGTGATTCTAACAAACATTCCCGACATATCCAGCAACGACCTATCTTTCTCCTCCTTTCCTAGACATTTATTGCATTCTATACTACGACTAGTCAACATTCTATCGACACATACTTTCTAGACAGATGATTTCTATTTTTCATCTTTCCCTTCTTACCTCCTCTTGTCTCTCCCTAAGCTTCCTCCTTGTCCCTAGTCCGTTGATTAATTTTCACAAACCTACGATAAGGGTTACAAAACGACTGATTATTTGACACTAACGTAGCACCCACCCGAGCAATTCCAACAAAAATTCTCGACAAGTCCATCCGCAGCCAATATTTATCCTTCTATCTTTTTCCCTCCTTTACTGCGACTTAGTGTAAATTCTATCAACACACACTTGCCACAGTGGTGATTCTATAATTATTTATTTTTCCCTTCTCACCTCTTCCATTCTCTCTTTCTCTACGCTTCCCACAAGACACTAGACCGTTGATTAATTTTCACCGTCATAAGCAATGGGTTTAGAAATACAGTTAACTCCCGTTTATCCGAAATGATCGGGGCGGCGGCCGGTTCGGATAATGAAAATTTCGGATAAACCGAAGTCCCACGTGAAACACCCAGAATTGCATCAATACTGCGAAATATTATCGTAAAACGTGCGTACATAAAATGCTATTAATATGGTTGTGAACAAGTCTACATGTTTTTAATTGAAAAATTTTTGTTGACGAGTTAAAAAGGCGCCAAAATATGATTGAAAAGTCAAATATTTGAAATGCTGAATAGAAAAGCTCGTTTATTTTGCGTTCACACAAAAAATCCACCTCATCTGGCAGCGGGAAAAAACAGGAATTTTAATTATGAAAAAATAAACTACAAAATTATTAAAAAATACTAGAGATTACTCAAAGATACGGAAAGTTTGTCAAGAGCACGGAGAAAACAGTGGTTTTTTAATGCACAAACTTTAAAGTAAAAAAACAAAAAAAACTTTTAACTATTAAACCTTGAAGTTCTAGGACTTTCCATTAGAAGTTATTTTTTGGTAAAAAAGTCTATAATGTTTTTTTTTGTTTTTTCGCTTGAGAAACTTTTGTTGCGGCAATATTTCTCCAACGTTGGAAACAAACGATTTCGGGATAAGTCGCCTCCTCCTGTTGGCTGATAGGCAGTTTGGATCGCTTCGTAACCGACTGTGTGAGGAATCTTTTTCTCTGCTTCGTCATCAGAGACGTCTTCTTCTGACGCTTTCTGATTGGTCGCAATTTGGACGATTACTTCCTCAGTCAAATCAAAAAAGTCGTTTTTCGTCCACTCTTCAACGTCTTCGAAGTTCGCATTTTCACAACCTGGTAGCTTCTCCAGTAAATTCACCAAAGTTACGTCATTTTCATCTGTTTCTGGCACGTCAGCTTGAGTTTCGGGGTTGCCTCCTTCTTTCCACCACTGATGAGTTCCCTTAGGATCTAAGAGTTTTTTTCCAAGATCTAACGAGAGAAATTGGAGGAATTAGTTTCCAAGCTTCAGCAATCCAATCAATGACACTTAAAACATCGATTTTTTTAAGAGCTTGCACACAATCTTCTTCAGCATCAATCTCCCCGATTAAGTATTCCAGCAGCTTGCGCCTGTAATGTTTTTTCATCGCCTCAAGAACACCTTGGTCCATAGGTTGACATAAAGACGGGACGTTTGGTGGGAGAAACTCAACTTTGACATCTCCATCTTGTAGATCATCTGGGTGGGAAGGACCGTTGTCCACAAGAAGTAGCGCTTTTCGAGGAAGTCCATTTTCCTCCATGTATTTTTCTACAGCTGGAATAAACTCTGCCTGGAACCACTCTTTGAAAATGGCACCATTCATCCATGCCTTAGACTGATTCGTGTATCACAATGGCAACGGTTTGTTAGCTGGCAGCCGTCTAAATGCTCTCGGTTTTATTAATTTGCCAATTAAAGTTAGGCGCAGTTTATGATTGCCAGTGGCATTACTGCATGCGAGGATAGTAACTCTTTCTTTGCTTTTTTTTATATCCGGATGCCGTTTTCTTGTTTAGAAGCGAGGGTTTTTGTTGGTAACATTTTGTAATTCAACCCGGTTTCATCACAGTTGTAATTTTGATCGCCAGTATAACCTCCTTTGTCGATGATTTTTTGCAGTTTCTTCTTAAAATCAGCGATAGCGGCTTCATCCCCGGATAATGATTCGCCGCTAACGGCAATTTGACGAATGCCATGCCGCTTCTTGAACCGATCCAGCCAGCCCTCACTTCCGAGGAATTCCCGATCCTTTCCTTCGATCAGCTCATAATATGTCATCGCTTTTTGACGAAGTAGAGGACCGGAAACTGGCACACCTTTGGCTCTTATTTGTTCGTGCCACAAAAATAAGGCCTCTTCTAATTGAGTATATGCACCTTTTCTTAATGTTTTTCGAGATTTCACTGCGCTGCCTGATGCTGGAGGGAACAAAATTTTTCAATTTCTGATCGATTTTTCTTCCAATCAGTAATCGTACACCTACCGACGTTCAAAGCCGCAGCAAGTTTCGCGGGTGGCTCACCAGCATCTATTCTATGCAAAGCGCGAAGCTTTTGTTCCAACGAGATCACATTCTTTTTTCTTTTCGCGCCCATATTCACGTTCTGCGTTTTTTTATCGATACTCTACTGATTCTTTTTTGGTTTTTGGTCACTTTTATTTTTGGGCATTTTAAAGCATGTAGCGCGAGCACGAAACGCGTTAAATCGAAAAGACGCACGACTTGACAACACTCGAGACGCACTAGACAAAGCTTTAGACTTTTGAAACCACGCAATGCGAACACGAAACACGCTAAAACTTCAACTAACACACGCACGAATTGCCAACATACGCTCTTTTGACACGAGCCAATGTACTGATTAGCAGTAGACTGCCGAAAAACAAACACCAGCGAATGCATGGCTTCAGGCGCAGACAATTTGAAACTTGTCAAGTGTCAGTCTAGCTAGCCAATAGTGTAGCTCGCGAGTGGCTGCAGCACGAGCGGCGCGATGCGTCATACAGCGGCAATATGAGCTGAAGCTCTATTCAAGTTAGCGTTCGTTCGTATGTTTGCATTCCGTGCGATCCATCCGTCCGTCGGAATGAGCGGGTGCATGTGCAAGATTGGTACGCGTTACGGTCGGACGGACGGATGGATCGTGCGGAGCGTGAACATGCGAACGATCGTTGACTTGAATAGCGCCACTGCGTAATTTACTTGGTTGATAGAGTATGTAAATATATGAAGAGGTGTTACCACCAAATAATTAACGGGTCGCCATGGTATTCATTGGATGAAGATCGGGTAGGGGCAGTTGGAAAATTTTGCTCGGATAAAGAGGATTTTGGATAAACGCGATTCGGATAAACGGGAGTTTACTGTAACTCCTTTTTTACTATAACGGAGAACAAACTAGAATATTTCCTACATATATTCGCGAAATACCTAACATGGCCGCATTTTTCTCCTTCTCCATAAATCTTTTGCCCCGATCTACTACGACATAGTCAATATTCCATCGACACACACTTGTTGCATGTGTGATTCTATTATTCATCTTTCTCTTCTCACCTCTTCTCATCTCTCTTTTTCTACGTTTCCCTCTGATCAGTAGTCCGTTGATTCAATGTTATAGTTCTAACCTATGGGTTTCGAAATGACTGAATGTCTTTACAATGACGTAGTACCCTACCAAAAAACTCCTACAACCATTCCAGAAGGCTCGATCCACGGCCGCTATTCCTCCTTCCCCAACTATATTTTTCTCTCCCCTAGACTGACATAGTCAAATACTTATTTACACACACATGCTATGTGCATAATTCTATCGTTCATTTTTCACGTCTCACCTCTTCTATGAACTCTTTCTATCTTTCCCCTAGTCAATAATCTGTTGATTCATTTTTATAATTCCACGCTATGGGTTTCGAAATGACTGATTAAGTTACAATTACCGAGAAACAACCTAGGTTATTTCGAAAAACATTCCCGTCATATCCACCCACGGCTTCTCTTTCTCCTTCTCAATCCATATTTTTCACTTCTCTACTCCAACATGATCAAATTTTAACGACACACACTTCCTTTATGGGTTATTCTATTATATACTTTCCACCTCTTCTCTTTCTCTCTACCTTTCCCTGTTTTCACTACCCCGTTGTTTTATTTTCATATTTTTACGCTATTGATTAGAAAATGATTGATTTCTTACAATAACCTAGTACCAACCAGTGACATTTCGACGAAAATTCCCGTCTTGTCGAATCACTGTCGCTGATTCTCCTCCTTCTCCAACAATTTTTTCCCCTTTTCTACTTCTATTTAGACCAAATTCTATCGAATTACAGTTGCTACATGAGTAATTCTATTAACATTTTTCCCTTTCACTATTTTTTTATAATTTCTCTTCACTCTCTTACTACTTTTCCACATTGTCACTAGTCTGTTAATTCATTTTTATAATTATACGCTATAGGTTTCGAAATGACAGGTTATTTACAAAATTGAAGGACCAACCAAAGTTATTCCGATAAATATTCCCGTCATATCCATCCACGGCCGCTTGTTCTCCTTCTTCATATATCTTTCTCCCTCCTCTACTCCAATATAGTCAAAATTCAATCGACCCACACTTTCTACAAGAGTGATTCTATTGTTATTTTTCCATTCTCACATTTTCTATTCTCTTTTTTCCTACGTTTCACTCTTGTCACTAGTCCGTTTATTCTTTTTTATTGTTCTATGTTATTGCTTTCTTAACGACTGATTTTTTAAAAATGACGTAGCACAAGCCACAGTGATTCCGACGGACAATTGCGGCCTGTCCATCCACGGCCGCTCTTTCTCCTCCTTTCCTATCCTTTTATTCCATTCTCTATTTCAAATAAGGCAATATGTATTCTGATGACTCACACTTGTTAGAGAGATGATTCTTTTTTTCATTTTTCTCTTCTTACCTCTTCTCTTCTCCCTCTCGCTTTCTTCTCCCTCTCTCTCTCCCTCTCTCTCCTTCCCTCTCTAAGCTTCCTCCATGTCACTAGTACATTTATTCATTTCCATGGTTTGACGCTGTGGGTATAGAAAGGACTGTTCTTTTACAATAACGTAGCCCCCACCAGTCTAATTCCAACACACATTCCCGACATGTCGATCCACGGCAAATATTTCTCCTTCTTTCTTTTTCCCTACTCTACTGCGACATAGAATAAATTTTAATCATAAACACTTGCTACATGGACGATTCAATTATTCGTTTTTCCCTTCTCACATCTTCTCTCTTTTCCTACGTTTTCCACTCGTCACTTGTCCGATGGACAATTTTCATATTTCTACGCTATGAGTTTAGAAATGACTCATATTTTATTATAACGGAGAAGCAACCAGAATAATTCTGTCATACTCTCCCGAAATATCTATCTACGGCCGCTTTTCATCTCCTTCCCAATCCATCAATTTCCCCGCTCTACTACGACAAAGTCAAAATTCTACTGACACACTCTTGCTGTATGGGTGGCTCTATTATTCATATCTCCTTTCTTATCTCCTCTCTTCTCTCTCTCTCGCTCTTTACGTTTTCCCCTTGTCACTAGTCCCATTATTCATCTTTATAGTTTTACGCTCTTATTTTCAAAATGAGTTATATTTTTACAATTACGAAGCACCCAACCAAACAATTTCAGGAATCATTCCGAAGAGTCTATTCACGTCCGCTTTTCCTTCCTCCCCATCCATTTTTTTCCCTCTCCTACTCTGACAGTGAAATGTGAAGCTAACACACTTGCTATAGAGGTGATTATACATCTTCTCATCATTTTCTGATCTCTCTCTCCACCATTTCCTCTTACCACTGGTCTGTTGATTCATTTTTATAGTTTCACTCTATTCGTGTCGAAATGAACGATTAATTTAGAATAACGTAGCACCCACACGAATAATTCCGACAAACATTCTCGACATATCCATCCTCGGCCGCTCTTTATCCTTCTCAATTTATTTAATTCTCTCTTCTACTCCGAATTAGTCAAAATTATATCGTCACACACTTTCTATATCAATTATTCTATTATTCACTTTTCCCTTCTCATCTCTTCTCTTCGCTCTTTTTCTACGTTTCCCTCTCTTCACTAGTCTGTTGATTCAATTTCATAGCTCTACGCTATTGGTTTATAAATAACTGATATTTTTACGATGAATAAAAACCAACCAGAGTAATTCCGACTAATTATCCCAGCATGTCCATCTACATCCGCTTATGCTTCTCTTAATGATCCATTTTTTCCCTCCCCTACTTCGACATAGTCAAAATTCTACCGCCACACTCTTGCTGTATGAGTAATTCTATTATTAATTTTTCCCATCTAACTTCTTCTCATCCCTCTCTATCTCTATGTTTCTCTCGTTCGCAAGTGCGTTATTTCATTTTCATAGTTATGCGCAATGGGCTTCAAATGATTACTTTTTTTACATAAAAGGAGCGCAAATCAGAATAATTCCGACAAACATTACCAACATATCTACATCTAACAAGCTTTATATACCATTGCCAACATAAATACTATTAAACAATCTTGTTATATGGTAGGCTCTGTAAATCATTACTCCCGTATCACCTGTTCTCTTATCTATCTCTACGTTTTCCACCCGTCACTAGTCCGTTGAATCATTTTTATAGTTCTTAGATATGGTTTTCGAAATAATTTATTATGTAACAACAGCGTAGCTCCAACCAGAGTTATTCCGATAAGCATTCTTACATATTTTTCCACGGCCGATTTTTCTCCTCCTTCACCAACCACTTTGGTATTCTATTCTATACTACCACTCAAATTTCTATCGAAACACTTTCTTGGGAGTTGATTCAACTTTTTTTATTTTTCCCTTCTTACCTCATCTCTTGAGGAGATGAGGAGACTTGCGAATGCTGGAAGGAAAGTGGTAGGTAGCATGGGGAGCATATCAAGGAATGACTGCCTGTCTAAGGAAGCGAAAATCACCGCGTACAAAAGTGTACTTCTCCCCACTTCGTCGTATGGTATTGAAACATATGTATGTCAGGATAGACATAAGAGTAGACCACGGCCTTAGAATAAAAAGGACTGGACACTACCCGCTCGGATGTGTCGCTGTTATTGTCTCCGCGAGGAAACTCTCCGCGTAGATAGCAGCACCATAGCTTGCCCTAGAAACCTTGGATTTTGCATGGTAAAGACGCGTGAGCGATCGGTGTTCCATTTTTTTATTGCGAATAGTAGCAGTTTATAAGGGTAAGTTTTAGTTCAAGGGTTAATAGAATAGCAAAAGGATGCCTGGTGATCGTTGCATTGCACCGAGATGCACTTTTGGTTACGAAAGTAACCCAGAAAAGGTGCGTTTTTTAAAATCCCCCTAGGATTTGGACAAGCTAAAGAAATGGGCAAATGCAATTCCCAGGAGAGATTTTGACAATAAGCCTGGGCAGAGGGTGTGCCAGAAGCATTTTTTGCCCGAAAACATTATATGGAAGAAGCCCTTATACGATTAGAATGGAAAAGTGATATCTGAGGTTCGTACCGTTTCAATATTGTTTCATAACAGTTCGCTCGTTTACTATTTGTTGATTATCTGTCCTATTATTATGAAATGGATGACTAATGCGAAATTATTCACATTTTTTATTTTATATCATTGGCTCGGATAGATTGAATGCATGGAAATCGTAAAATTTACCTTGTTCATCAGCATGTTAAGCCAATCAACGTTTGACGTATAATTTTGCAGCAATTATATTAGCAGCTACTACTACTGGCGGATCCTGAGCCATCACAATTTCCAAATTGCCCCAACCATTTTTCAGGTACCCCAAATAATAAGAGAAAACTACCACGAGAGCGAGGTTTATCTACTGTCGTCTTGAAGAAGATGAAGGAAATGTTTATCCCTGAAAATACCACACCAGACGAGAAATATTTGGCTTTAGGTAAAGTGCGGCTTCCTGCACACCAGCGAAAAAAACTTCTCGCCCACTTTTAATTCTTCTTCACCTTTTTTACTTTTTTTTTACTTTTTACACAACTTTTAATTCTTCTTTTAATTCTTTTAATTCTAATTCACACTTCACCGCCACGACGTCTACGGCACATTATAAGCAAACCTTGCGCATTTGTAAAATATTTTTACTACGCTGATATCTAAATTTTACCAGATTTAGGAAGCATTCAAACCTGAGAAGTGCGTTTTTCCCGGTCTGCGATTACAACTTATCCTCTTCTGCCCCCGACGTGTCGCTGCGATGGACCATTGGCGTATCTACGATATCCTGCAGAACACACTTCATTCCAACGCTAACACTTCCACGTTTGAGCACTACTTTCGATACACTTTGAAGTCACTTTTCCTCTTTCCTCAGCATTTCACAACTATGATTAATCCGACTATGTCATCTTCACACATTTTATTAACAATTTCAACTCGGATAACATTCCATACCTGCCCATCCACTGCCCACTAGTATCAACTATTTTAAATAAAAAAAGCAATATACATCGAGTAATTTGGTCATTAGAATCGTAAATGTTGTGGCCGCCTTTATACAACCGTACACTTTCCTACACGGTCGTCGGTACGTAATTTACGCTTGTAATCACCAAATTATTCGAAGGATATTTTTTTTCTAAAAATGTACGTTCCTATATTTCCGTCGGTAAAACACATTGGCTTCTAATAATTAACTTACTCGAGGGATTTTTTTCTAAGAAATATATGTTTTTACCTTGCCACGGCTACGACATTAACGCTTGCAATCATCAACTTTTTCGAGGAATATTTTTCTGAAAAAACATGAATTCCTAACATAGAGCTTGCTCAAAAATGGTCTAGTCCTCGCCTTCAATTTCCTAAAAAATCAAGAAATAAGCCTTCTTAAATCTTAAAAATGCCATATTCGTTGCCCAAAATGCGCATTTTGGGCCCGTGATTGTTTTTACTCCACGGGCCAGCAGTATTGTCGGCAGGGGAAAATAAGGGCATATGTACTTTATAGGTGCTTTATGGAACACTTAATGGGTGTCCTACTACGTTTCAAGGTATTTGAGCCGGCAAATGCTGAAGCGCACGCAGTGCGAAATTTGTAGGGCAGCCTTCGCGAATCCAAGTACAATTCATTGCCAACCAGGGGCTCTTTTGGTGAATATGAAAACTCGTGGGGGATTAACTCACCCAAATGTTAACCTCTACAAATTTCACTTCAAGTTGGAGGAGCTCTTCAAGAAACAGTGCAGAACGTTACATGTTATTAAAAATGCCATTTCAGAGTTGTGGGAATGGTCCACAATTACGTGTCCACGTTTGGAGCATGGGAATGCTGTAGTAACTTATGTGGTGCACTATCATACTCGCATGAGAATGAGGCAATTCCCTGCCTTTGAAAACAAAGAGGTGGATAAGGAGAATAGGAGAAAGAGGAAATTATCTAAGCTCTCCTCAGCATAGAAAAATATAAATTAAAGAAATTCAGGTACATTTGTGTATACTAATTTAATTCCAATAATTGTGATATTTGTGCTTCCATTTAAGACAATTGAAAGAAATCATCCGGATAAACGGTGAAGAAATGATTGGTCATGCACTTAAGTCATTAATACGATTTGCGTCGTCCGCTGGGAAATATTTTACCGAATTCGAGAAAGGATGAAACTTTTGGGAAGCATATGCTTTCATTGCGAGTTAATCGGTTTCCAAAGTGTATCCTCTGAAACTAATTTTACTGCCGCTGCGGCATCGCATGTAATCGTCACATTTTATTTTACATGTTCGTAGCCGTCAGATAGCTGAAACCTGAGGGATTTAAAAGTGCAATATCCGACTTCTTTGACTCCCGTAATAGTATTTCATGAAACGCTATTGGTTACAGTCTAACGTTAAGTTTAATTGTATCGAAATATTCTCTTTTCAATTAGAGTTCAAGGTGTTTACAACTCTTGTGAACTGAATTCCGCCGATATGAAGTTATAACACTTTAGTAATAAAAGTTTTGCAATATACAAAATTATTACCCTTTTAACGACATACCGCTGAAAGAAGTGATCCGCAGGATATATGATTGAGTTCCGTTTTTCTTTTACTAAATTAACATTTCTAATTGATCAACTGAAAGCCTAGCAGACGACTCATGATGAGAAAGTTGTTTTGAAGTTTGTAGATCAGCACTTTATTTTTCCACGCATTCTAGTCACAGGAAATAATAGGGGAATTGATCACATATTGCTTCATTCATTGATTCTAAATTAAAAAGGTCTAACTTTCCATTTAAAGCCTCTTGGACAACGTTTTCACCATGTACACACTAAGGGCCAAAGATTATAATACCTAAGGGCACAAGGGCGAGCTTCAGTGCTGCCACCTACCCCTTGGAATTATCGCTGGGCGACAATAACGGCGACATCGGCTAACATTGCCGAGGTAGGGGAGTTACACTGGGCTGGAGTAGACTAAACACAGTGGGTATGAGTTATTTGAGGAGTGTTTGTTGCAAAAGTAGGATGGATAGGGTCAGGAATGAGTGGGTAATAAATTAATGTGTGGTAGATGCTCCAGTAATAGACATATATGAAAGGAGAGGGCTTCGTTGGTTTGGTCATGCTGAGAGAATGGATGAGAGTCGAATAACGAAACAGTATAAGAGAGAAATAAACGGTGCGAGAGGTAGAGGAAGGCCGAGAAAGTTGTGATTGAATGGGGTTGAGAAAATTCATCGGAGTAGGAATATTAGGAGTCTTAAACACAGGAGGGCGTGTATGAAGCAGTGTATGGGGGTAAATGAAGCAAAAGAGATATGCAAGGATAGGTGAGTATGTAGGAAATTATTGAAGAAGAGTTAGGTGTACAAATATGCATTTATGAGTGAAACTGTGACTGTGCCTATCCCGGAAAGGAACAGCGTGATTGGTATTATGTACATCTTCTCTCTCTCTACATTTCCTCGTGCGCTAATCCGTGATTTATTATCATTGTTCCACGCTATAGTATTCGAAATGACGGTTTTTCTACGATAAAGTAGCATCCAACCGAGTACTTCCGACAAACATTACCAACATGTCGATCCGTGGCCACTCTTTATCCTTCTTCATTTGTTTTATTTCCTCCTCTACTCCAAATTAGTCGAAATTTACACACACACACACACACTTGCTATATGGGTGATTTTGTCATAAATTTTTCCTACTCACCCCTTCTCTTCATTGTTCCTTTACGTTACTTTCTCGAACTTATCTGCGATTCAATATTATACTCTACGCCATGAGTTTTGAAATAAAAAACTATTATTCAATTACGTAGCACAACCAGAGAATTTACGACAAACATTCCCGACATTTCTAACCACGGCCGCTCTTTCTGCTACCTCTTCATCCATTATTTTACCTTTTCTCCTTCGACGTAGTCAAAAGTCAACAGACACATATTGGATAAAAAGGTGATTATTTTTTATATTCCCTTCTCACCTCACTGTCTCACCCTCACTGTCTCTTTTTTTCTCGTACGCTCGTTTGTTTTTTTTATTTTACTGGCTCTACCCTATGGATTTCGAAAGGACTCATTTTTTTACAATAAGAAAGTACCAACTAGAGTAATTCCAACAATGTTACCCGACACGTCCATCCACGGCCGCCCTTTTTCCTCCATCTCCATCCATCTTTCTCCCTCCTCGTGTCTGATATGGTCAAAATTCTATCGAATAGCACCTGCCATATGTGTAACACTATTTTTCTTTTTTCCCATCACACCCCTACACATCTCTCTCTCTCTATGTTTCTCTAACTACCGAATCCGTCATTTCATTTTCATAGATCTACACAACGGGTAGGAAATGACTGATTTTTTAACATAAAGTAGCGCTAACAGAATAACTCCGACAAACATTAACAATATATCTATATCCAACATCTACAATACATCATAACTAATATAAATTCTATAGAATGGTCCTGTTATATGGTTGGTTATGTAAACCTTTTCTCCCGTTTTACCTCTTCTCTTCTCTCTCTCTCTCTCTCTACGTTTACCAGTCGTCAAAAGTTCGTTGATTCATTTTCATAGTTCTACACCATTGGTTTAAAAATTACTGATTGTTTTGCATTATCGTAGGAACCAACCAGAGTAATTCCAACCTAAATACGCGTAGAGTCCATTTACGGTCACGCTTACACCTCCCTCTCCATCCATCGTTTTCCCTGCTCTACTCCGACGTAGCCAAAATTATACCGAATCATTCTTGCTTCACGGATGAGTCTATTATTCATTTTTCCCTACTCACCACTTATCTTGTGTCTCCTTTCTTTTCCCTCTGATCACTAGCCCTTTGTTTCATTTTCATATAATATGCCCTGAGTTTCGAAATAAATGATTTTTTTACAGTAACCTAGCAACAAAAAGGGTAATTACGACAAATATTCCCGACTACTCGATCCACTACCACTCTTTCTCCTTCTTCTATATCCAAACTTTTTCCTCCCCTACTCCGATCTATTAAAAATTTTATCTATATTCACTTGCCATATGGGTGATTCTATTATTCAATTTAAACTTCTCACTTTTTCCCACATCTCCTTCTCTACGTTTTCCTCTTATCTGTAGTCCGTAGATAAATTTTTATGGTGATCCTATTATTCATTTTTCCCTTATTATCTCTTCTCTCTTTCTCTACGTTTTCCTCATATCACAAGAACGTAGATTCAGTATCATAGTTCGACGCTTTGAGTTTTAAAATATCTGATTTTTCTACAATAACTTAACACCAACCAGCGTAAATACTGCAAACATTCCCGGAAGTCTATCCACGGCCGATCATTATCCTCCTTCATCCCTATTCCTTCCTCCACTACGTTAAAATCAAAAATCTATTGACGCGGTATTGCTATTTGGGTGAATTCATTATTCGTTTCTCCGTTCTAACCACTTCCCTTCTTTCTTTACGATTCCCTTTTGTCAGTAGTCCGTTCATTTTTTTCATAGATCTACGCTATTGTTATCGAATAGACTGATTTCTTTTACAATACCGTAGCACCAACCAGTGGAATTGCGACAAACATTCCTGTCATGAGCATCTAAGGCCACTCTTTCTTCTCCTCCTTCAATCATTGCCATCTCCTACTCTGTGGTTTTTTACTTTATTCCGTATTATGGGTTACAAATGGCTGATTTTTTTACAATAACTGAGCGCCAACCAGAGTTGTTCCGATAAACATTCCCGTCATATCCATCCGTGGCCGCTATTTCTCCTTCTCAATTCATCTTTTCCCTCCTCTACTCCGATATAGTCAAAATTCTATCGACTAACACTTGCTACGTGGGTGATTGTATTATTCATTACTTAGTTCTCACCTCTTTTATTCTCTCTTTCTATGATTCATTCTTGCAAATAGTCCGTTGATTCCATTTCATAGTTCTACGCTAATGTTTTCAAAATGACTGATTTTTTTACAATAATGTAATACCAACAAAAGTAATTGCGACATTCGTTTGCAACTCAACCACCCACGGCCGCTGTTTTTACTCCGCCGCCATCCATCTTTTTCCTTCCTCTACACCGGTGACAATCTTTTCGATACATTTACCATATGGATGATTCCACTCCAAACTAATCCTTTCTCACCCTATCTCCTTATTCACTCTCTTACTTTTCCCTAATGTCACAATCCGTTGATTCATTATCATAGTTTTACGCTATAGGATTCGTTATGACTTTTGTTTTTACAACAAAGGAACACCAACCAGGGTAAATCCAACAAGTATTCCCGACAAATCCGTCCACAGCCGCTCTCTCTCCTTCTCCAACTCTCCACTTATTCCCTCCACTACTCCGACACAGTAAAAATTCAATTTACGCATACTTACCATTTGGCTAATTCCATTATTCATTTTACCCTTCTCATGTCTTCTCTGTCTCTCTAAGTTTCCCGCTTGTCACTAGTACATTGATTCATAGTCATACTTCTACGCCATTGGATTCGAAATGAAAGATTTTTTTACAATACCCCAGCGCAAACCAAAATTTATTCCGACAAACATTAACGACATTTGAATCCACGGCTGCTCTATCTCCACCTTCTCCATCCATCTTTGCCCCTCTACTACTTTGACATAATGAAACTTCTATTAAAACACACTCGCTCTTTGAGTGATTCTTTTATTCATTTTTCCCTTTTCACCTGTTTTCTTCTCTCTTTGTCTACGTTTCTGTCTTGTCTCTAGTCCAATGATTTATTTTCATATTTTTACGCTATGTTTTCGAGGGAATGATTTTTTTACTAAAACTTTTCACCAACTAGAGAAATTCCGACAGACATTCCCGACATGTCCATTTGCCGCTCTTCCTACTCCTTCTCCTTCCATCTTTCTCCTTCCTCGAGTGTAACATAATCAACATTCTATCCACAACCTCTTGCTATATGGGAAATACTATTATCCATTTCACCCTTCTAAACTCTTCTCGTCTCATTCTATCTCTATGTTGCTCTCGTTCGCTAGTCCGTTATTTTTTCATTGTTCTAAGCTACGGGTTTGAAATGAAAGATTTTTCTTACAGAAAAGTGGCGAAAACCAGAATAATTATGACCAACATTACCAACATATCTATATCCAACATCCATAATTTATCATTACCAGCATAACCTCTATTGAACGCTCTTGTTATATGCTTGATTATTAAAAATTTTTCTCTCATCTAACCTCTTCTCTTCCCTCTCTTTCTTTTAGTTTCGCACTCGTCACTAGCCCGTTGATTCATTTTCATAGTTATATGCTATGGGTTTCAAATATAATAATTGTTTTGCAATATAGTAAGACCACTAGGCCGATGATTCATTTTTATGGTTCTACGCTATGGGTTTTGAAATGACTGATGTATTTACAGTTACGGAGAACCAACCAGGGTTATTCCGATAAACATTCCCGTCATATCCATCCACGGGCGTTCTACCTCCTCCTCCATCTATTATTTTCCCTCCTCAACTCCAGCAAAGTCAAATATTATCGATAAACGCATTCTCTATGGTTGACACTTCGTAATTCCCATTTCATTCTTTTATTCTCGCCCTCTCTACGTTTCCTTCTGCGACTAGTCCGTTGAATTATTTTTATAGTTCCACGCTATGGTTTTCGAAATAATTGATTATTTTACAACGGCATGGCACCAACCAGAATAATTCCGACAAGCATTCAAGTCATCTCCATCCATGGCCACTCATTCGCCTTCTCCATCTATCATTTTACCTCCTCTACTGCGACAGTCAAAATTCTATCGAAACACACACTGGCTACATGAGTGATTCTAATACTCACTCTTCCCTTTCTCACCTCTACTATTCTCTATTTCTCTACGTTTCCCTCTTGTCACTTATCCGTTTATTTATTTTTATAGTTCTACTCTATGGGTTTTGATATGAACGATTTATTTACAATAACATAGCACTCACACGAATAATTTCGACAACATTCCCGACATATCCATCAGCGGCTGCACTATCTTCTTCTCCTTCTATCATTTTAACTCTTCTACTCCGCAGTAGTCAAAATTCTATTGAGATACACTTGCTATATGGGTGATTCTATTATTCATTTTTTCCTTCTCACCCTTTCCCTTCTCGCTATTTCTACGTATCACTCCTGCCACTAATCTGTTGATTCAACTTCATAGCTCTAAGCTTTTGGTTTCAAAATGACTGATGTTTTTACAATAGAGTATAACCAACCAGAGTTATACCGACAATAAATCCTGGAATTTCAATCCATGTCACCTAGTACTCCTTTTAATGATCCATAATTTACCCTTTTTAGTAGCGAAATGGCCGCCGAAAATACGAGTGCCAATATAATCTTCCCAATTTCCACTCAACCAACCAAAATTAACCTTAGTGAGCTGGAACATATTCTCGCTGCGGCGACACGGTGGGAACTTCGGCTCAAGGGGGAAGGTGAAGAAAGCGTAAGAAGCTTCCTAGAAGCACTCGAAAACTTCCTACGCCATTTTGACGTAGACGAACAAATGGTGATGAAATTATTGCCTGAACTTCTCGGAGGGAGAGCCCGAACCTGGTTTTGGAACAATAAATTCAGTGATTTTAACCATTTCACCAGGGAAGCTAAATCAAAGTTCGGACCCCCTAATTGCGAGTGGCGGGTGAAAAGGGATTTATACAATGGAACGCAAGGGCCTCAGGAGTCGCTTGGAGATTACTTGTCGCTAATTAAAAAAATGAACAATAGGCATGAAAGTCCCGTGCCCGCGGAGGAACTACTAGAGGTAGTTTGCGGCAACTTAAACCCGAATTACTCTCGGCATTTAGTGAACAAGCCTTTGTCCTTGGATGTATTAGAGAAATGGGGGCGGGGACTCGACGCCAGAAGAATGATCGCGGAGTCATATCGTGAACCCCCACGCGGAGACCAGATGGTGGATCGCGAATTCGGGGATCCGAGTTTGGGAATAAGGCTTGCTGACGTGGGGACAAGACACTCTGTCCCACGTGGTGAGACGAGCGGGCAACCCGCGACCGGTGATTCATTTTGGGAGAGAAATCAAAGGCAGAGTGGTCTCGGTCGCTCAGGTTCCCCGAGAAGGAATTGGATTCGGCAGGGAAACGAGTAAAGCGCGGCAGGAAAAAGCCACGTCCTCGCCGTAAGAATATCGTGGCAGTAGGAGGTCGGTTATCGGTAGTGGAAAACGAGTCGTCACCCATGATCAATGTACGCGTGAACGGTGTGCAAGCCGTTTCACTACTCGACTCAGGTGCATTTCGTTCTTGCGTAGATGAAAGTTTCTTGCGAAACATATATTACCCTTCGCATAAAATTCGAAGCACAAATATCGTATGCCTGGGTATCGGAGGTACTCCCGTGAAAATTTCTCATTCCGTATACTTAAGAGTAAAAATAGATGGCTTAACATGGGAGTACGAATTTTTAGTCTTTCCCTGCTGCCCAGTTCCCATTATTTTGGGGGCAAACTTCATGAAACACGTAGGAATGTGGTTAAATTTCGTGAAGGAAACCTATTCACTGAAAGGGCGACCAGGCGTGATGGCTCCGGTACTGCCCTTAGCTTCAAAAGAGGAAGGTACAGAGGCACCAATAGCCTTGACATGGAACAAAAAAATCAAATTAGAGATATTCTAGGAGAATACAGTGATGTTTTTACTAAGGATTTAGGTTGTACAGATCGGTTGAAATACGATCTCCCATTGTCAGACTGGACGCCAGTGCGCTCAGCGCCTTTTCAATGCAACCCAGTGAAAATGGCTGAAATGAAAAATCAAATACAAGACCTTTTAGAAAAGGGGGTTATTCAGGAATCCAACTCGGCATTTGCGAGTCCAGCATTTTTAGTATCCAAAAAGATAATAAATCACGGTTGGTAGTTGACTATCGTAAACTAAATTCTAAAATTATTTTCGACGCCTTTCCGCTCCCAACTACCAAGAATGCCTTCCTTCATTTCGGAAAGGCACAGTATTTTTCGGTTTTAGACTTAAACGCAGCTTACCACCAAATTCCGCTCACAC
Organism: Ceriagrion tenellum; assembly: GCA_963169105.1. Classification (NCBI taxonomy): domain Eukaryota; kingdom Metazoa; phylum Arthropoda; class Insecta; order Odonata; family Coenagrionidae; genus Ceriagrion; species Ceriagrion tenellum. The sequence continues at coordinate 67,762,587 of OY720638.1, forward strand.
CAAGAAGTAGGAGGGCGACAGCGTTTATCACGCCCTTTGGGCTATATGAATATAACCGGCTCCCCTTTGGTATTTGCACAGGGGGGCAAATACTATCGCGCCTTATCGATAAGATTTTCAGTGACATCAAGTACGATTATATTTATAACTACTTAGATGATATCGTAGTTTATAGTAGCAACTTTGAAGACCATGTTAAACACTTGAGAGTAGTATTAATGAGGTTACGCCAGGCTAATATCACTGTCAATCCCGAAAAAATTTCTTTGGCGCAAAACGAAATAAAGTTTTTGGGGCACATAATGTCAGCAAAAGGATTACGTATCCTAGAGAGGGAAGGTCGTGCACAACTTTCTCCAACCCAAGGATCTAAAGGCAGCTATGAGGTTTCTAGGGATGTGCAGTTACTACGCCCGTTTTATTCCAGCTTTCTCAGAAATATCTGCTCCGTTGAGTGCCCTAAAGAAAAAGAATTGCCGGTTCGTCTGGGGGCGGGCTCAGCAGCAGGCATTTGAGCAATTGCGCGAAAAGATAGCCTCACCCCCGGTCCTCCGTATCCCGAACTTTTATGAGACCTTTGTGCTGCATACCGACGCGTCTGCCAACGCTGTAGCAGCTGTCTTATCCCAAAGAACCGACGGTCATTTGGCGCCTGTTGCTTACGCTAGTCGGACGCTTACTGAACCGGAAAAGAAAATATGCGGCATATGAGGCCGAATGTTTAGCGATTATATTCGCTGTCGAAAAATTTGACCAGTACTTGCGAAATCGTGAGTTTGAGCTTTATACCGATAATGAAGCACTCTCTTGGATGCGTCGGCGTCCAAAGCAATTAGGGAAAGTTGGGAGATGGATGCTTCGTCTTTCGGTATACAAGTTTAAGACAATACACGTCAGAGGCAACGATAACGTCGTAGAGGATTGCCTCTCGCGAATGTTTGGAGGAGAGTCTGAATACTCGAGTAAAACCATCGCTACTGATATATGCGTATTGCAAAATTTTCCCTTGTCTTTCATGTCACTAAAAGAACACCACAATAGAGACCATACTTGTCAAGAGAAAAAATCTCGTTTGGTCCGCGGAACGAAAATGAAAAATTTAAAACTCGTTGATACTCGTTGAGACTTGATAGTTTTTAGGAACCCTAAATGCAAACGTAGCCGCGTATATGTTCCGGGGGAAGTGAGACAGATGATCATGGCCTATTTTCATGATATAGAGATTGGAGGACATCTCGGATATCATAAAACGAAAGCAAAAATTGGGAGTTTTATTGGCCTAGTATGCACAAAGAAATATTACAATATGTTAGGTCATGCCCGGAATGCCAAATAGCCAAGCCGGCAGCTAATTTGCTAAGCGGCGAGCATTCGGTAGAGGTATCTACCGGGGTATGGGAACGCATTTTCATAGATTACTTTGGGCCCATTACGCGCTCACGTTCAGGAAGTAAGTGTATTTTGGCGGTGATCGACGCGTTTTCCAAGTTCGTTATAACTATTCCAATGCGAGACATGAGCGCGGGGGCTACCGTTAAGGCTCTGAATAATCGAATCTTTGCCATAACCGGGTTCCCCAAAACCTTGGTGTCCGATAACGCCACTACGTTTACCTCTGGAGATTTCAAAAACATGTGTTTTTCATGGGGAATAAAACATATTACAACAACTCCTTATTACCCCCAGCCCTCGCATGTGGAACGATTTAATTGTAACCTAAAAACAGCACTAACCGTATTTCACCGTGATGCTCGAAACCGTTGGGACGAAAAATTACACGCACTAACTGTCGCCTTCAATACGGCGAGACACGAGAGTACGGGATGTACTCCCGCTAGTTTGTTCTTCGGTCGTGAGTTAAATCATCCCTTGTCCATGCAATGGAGGGTGGACGAAGTACTCGACCATTCCGTAGACGGGAAAAAACTGGAGGAGAAATGGAGCCAGGCGCTGGAGAAAATAAAGAAATCGAATGGAAGGGTGGCGGAGCGTTATAATCTCGGACGGAAGGTTCCGCGCGGGGGACATCGTTGCTTATAAGTTGCACCCATGCAGCTCGGTAGTAGATAAAACTTCCGCCAAATTGCAAGCCAAATGGTCGGAACCGCACCGTATTGTGGAATTTACCTCTCCGGTGACAGTCCTATTAACCGATATATCTACCGGACTGCGGAGAAGGCGATGTCACGTATCCCAAATCAAGGCCCTTCATGAGCGTCGGAACTCATTCAATGTCGATAATGCTATTGATGGGTCCTTCTAACCTACTTGACCTTACCTCCCCAACCCTCCTTCCTCTCCTTCTGAGCTTCACGACTGGAGCGGAGAAGCGGACCCGGAGAGTGGCCGAGGTTTGAGCGGAAGCCCTAGAGGGGGGAAATTTTGGAATAATTCGGTGGCTCGATTTGGCCTTGCAATGGGGGTTGTTTGTGTGTTCTCATATATATTATTTTTTTATACTTTCTTTTTACAGGTTTGGTACCCGCAGATTTTTTTTGTTGTAACCTTCCCCAGCATTCGGGAAAACTATCTGGTGCGAGACTCCTCCAAGTATTGAAGTATGAGGGGTGTTTCGTCTTCGGTTACTCTATGATATTTGGCCTAAATGCCCGGAAATTATGTGTATCTGCAAGCTTCATTCAAGGTTGAAACTACACCCAACAATGTTCAAACAAATTTAAGAGTTAAAAGGTTAAAATTTGTATCTATCAGTCAAATATTACGTTGAGATTTGTGATTTTTTTTTACATTTGTAAAAAAAAGGAAATGATTGACTGGCTTTTTTTTATTGTGTGGTAAAAAAATTATTATTATAATTATCGTACTGTGTTCACCTGGCGCCTATGCTCTCTCCTACCCTATCCCGTACTCAAGCTTGCATATCGCCGAGATCGGCGGATTTCCTCGTGGGGCGCATCGCGGGAGGATGAGCCGTGCATGAGAGGCTCAAGGTTCGAGATGGAAGTGAGAGAACGTCAGAGAGAGAGGGACGTCAGCAGTCAACTGTCCCCCCCCCCCCCCCGGAAGGTGTTCCTCCGGGAAGAAAATGGGTCGAACTAAACATATATCCGGCCCCAAGAAAGAGGCGGGCTTTTTTTTCCTTGGTGGTTCCCGTATGGGAAGTTGGTGCCGCTCCACTCCTCGACGGCGCTCCTGGTCAGCTTCATCGCCTCCAGAAGTACGCTTGGGATCCTGTATTCCCATTACCCTCTTGTTCAACCATTTTGCTCCCCTCATCTCCCCCCTTGTGACGCATTGCGAGTTAAGCATTTTGATTTTTGTTCGTTAAATAAAAAGGGTGTTCTTAGTTACTCTGCAATTTTTATTTTCCTTCTCACTGCCACTACCCTTTCCGTCGCAAACGGTGGCGACAGTTTACCTTCCCTATTTCGACATAGTCAAAACTCTAGCGACACACTCTTGCTGAATAGTTAACTCTATAATTTATTTTTCCCGCCTCTTTCACACTTTCACATTCTCACCCCTTCTCTTTTCTCACTCACTCTGTGTTTCCCTCATGCGCTAATACGTTATTCATTTTATGGGTGCTACGCTATGGGAATTAAATGAATGACTTACAATAACGTAGCACATACCAGAGTAATTCCGACAAACATACCTGAGTTTACAAACAACCTGAGATACAAACCTGAGATACAAACCCTTTCTTATTATGTAGATTTTAACCTGTACTATACCGTAGTAACTAATATTCTATTGTAATAACTACTGCAATTACTTGCAATAACTAATAATCTACTGTAGTAACTAATAAACTATGACCCTATTTTCTAGCATGTCTACATTATATATCCTACTTACATGGCAATAGTGCATGTTTGGTGATCTTCACCCCCTGCCACACACCCTCGTGGTGGCTCGCAGGGTATTACGTAGATGTACGTAGATACCCGACATGTCCTTCCACGGCCGTTATTTCTCCTTCTTCTTCATCCATCATTCTCTCTCCACTAGTCTGACATAGTACAAATCAATTAACACAA